>CM056502.1:49708738-50002038 GCA_029783415.1 Anisodus acutangulus
ATTAAAAAATAGATTAAAATCACAACTGAAATTTAAAATCCTACTTTTTAAATTTTTTTCAATTTCAAATCAAATTTGAAATTGAAGTTAAAGCTTTGTTCATTTCATGAACAAACGCTTACCTTATAAGTATTTTTGTTATGTTTTGACATAAATTTCATTGAAAAATCATGTCTTGTCCGATATAGGTGTTCTTGAATTTCTTAGTTAAACTCATCATTTATATTTAATATGGGCTTAGACATTAATACATGTGTCTACTTCACCGCATATATCATAATCATAGTTATTTTCATTAGAATAAAAAAGTTTAGTTAGATCGCTACCATGTGAAGGTTCGATAGAATACAACTATCTCATTTGTTAAAGTCAAATGATTGTTCTTCCTCTCCGCTCCTCAAGAAAACTCAATATTATTATTCTTGAAAAGCTTGGAGTTGGATTTTATTTTCGCACTATTACAAAAACAAAAATAATAGTCAAAATTGATTTAATTGTTAACTATCCTATAAAAATAAGGTAAGACATACAAAACAAATTGGAGCGAGTTCAACCCTTGAAAATTATTGAAGAAGAGTCATTTCATATATATATAATTATTTTAAAATTTGGTAAGTGAAATATTTTACTAGTTCACTTTAAATTTTCCTAAGGTATTTCTTGTTTTGCCATTATTACAAATACCAAACTTTAATTTGCAAGATACTAAAATAAGTTTATCTTTCAAAAAATAGTCATAGGAACTATCTGATTGAATCTAGCTCAAGCTCATCTTGTTCATCTCGTAAACTTCTTTTATTTTGGTGCATCTCATGGAGTAATAATATTATATAATTGAAATTAAAAATGTTAATTTGTATCATTGTGATACTCAATGCAATGTTTCGTTAAATTAATTTTTCAATTCAAAATCATTACTAAACTCATATAAATTTAAAAACGTGTTAAATTAATATGTTAAATTTCGAATAGTCAAGTGATGTCATGTAAAAGAAGGAAATATTAATTAAAAAATTTACTTGATTAATAAAAATTGACTACTCTACAAAATGCATGAGCTTTCATATTTGGTACTTTTGCTATGAACGATAAGCATTTACCAACAAAGGATGTCGTTCAGTGGATGATGTTACTCATTTCTTAATCAGAGATATCAGATTCGAGTCCTGAGTATGGAGAAATCCTTACTAGGGAGCACTTCCTCCAGAAATGGGCTCTACATGGCCCGAATTTAAATATAGTCGGACTCTAATATGAATATCGGACATCAAGTGAAAAAAAAACCATATAGTTTGAAAGTCAATTGTATTTTCTCTTAGATAAAGCATAAATCGTTCAATTTATGGATCTATTTTACTCGGAATAGTTATCATACTCCCTCCATATCAATGTAAGTGTATTACTTTTCTTTTTTATTTGTCCCCAAAAAGAGTGATATTTTTCTATATTTAGTAAGTTTTTCCAATTTCAAAACATGTTTAAGACGATAAGATTTAAAAGATCTCACACATCTTCAATTTAAGACTATAAAATTTAAAAGTCCTCATTTATTTCTTAAACTCTGTGTCAAGTCAAATTAAGACACTTAAATTGGGACGGAGGGAGTAATATTTTTGTTTAAGCATAAATCTAAGATTGCTGAACGTATTCATCTATTATTTTGACATGCGACCTTTTTTATTTATAGTAACTATTCAAGTGGTTTTAGATCATTTGAATTTTATTTTTAAAGTAAATTAATTTACATCTAATTTACTTTTAAAAATACATACATTGACATTTGATAAGTAAAACAAGAAAACTATTGAGTTAAAAAGTTATTAGTAGAATTGGTTATTTGAGAAGGAAAATTTCGCAACTTATCACGGAGGTTGGTTTGTAAGGGGTCGTTTGGTATAATGGATAAGCAAAAATAATTTTAGGATACAAAAATAGTATTGTCTTATCTCTTATTTGGTTATTAATTCTTGGATAAGTTATTTCGAAATTAAAAATAGTACCAGGATAACTATATCCCAGAATTAAAAATAGTACCAAGATAACTAATACTTGCTAGAGGGTGGAATAATAATCCTGAGATTAGTTATCCCATGATAAAACAGTGACATTGACAAAAATACCCCTGAAGTCCACATTTTCTTCTTTTCCCCTGCTGCACCAATTATATGTTACCCATGAGTTAGTGCCATTTTTACAAGGATTAGTTGGCTAGTTATTATGCCTGTGCGTATTTCGGTCGGTTGAAATTGAGGTTCATCTTCTTTATCTTCTACTATATACTCCATATAGCATTGACATTGAGTTGACACACGGCACAACCATGCTGAATGCACACACAAAAAATATTTAAGAGACTATAAAGTCTTTTTTTGTTTTTATTTTTAAGAATTAATAACTAATGTTATGCAAAGAAAATATAAAAAGCTAAAGAAGATAGAGGTTTCGTTTTTAAGAATAAATAACTAAAGCTCTGCAAAGAAAATATAAAAAGCTAAATAAGATGGAGGGTATTTTTGTAAACAAACAACATCTTAGAAATTATGTAATGCATATTATTCTTAATACAACATATCAAACAGTCAATAAGAAATAATACCAGGATAACTAATCCTATCATAACTAATCCAAATATAACTAGTCCCAGCATAACTAATACAATATAAATTATCTTCAAACCAAACGACCCTTAAGTACATTCCTTATGATGTCAGATATTACAACAATCTATCATTTCACTGAGTATGTTGTTGTACAACAATCTATCATTTATATGACTATAATAGAACTATTTTTAATTTGATTTTTAAAATATTTTTTTGTTAGTTTTATTTTTCCTTCTATTTTGGATAAAAGTATTTTTTCCCAATGTGTGAAGGACTTTAATCTGTTAATTACTTCTTTAAATTATATCCATAAACAAATACTGATGATTTTTCAAAATTACAAAATGAAAAAGTTTCTGCTACTCTCTTTCAACCTTGTCTTCTTTTCTTAATTTATAGAGATTGAGGGTCAAAATTTTCATTGAAATTTGCCATCTGTTAATAATTGAGCTCGAATCTACCCTTGTTGCTACCAAAATGAGTTAGATCCCTTATTGATTAAGTACCCATTTGGACATGTTTTTAATCAGTGATTTGAAATCATATTGATTTAAAGTTAAATTTTGTTTGCACATGTAATTTAAATTTCTTATATTGTATTTTTTTTTCATAAGCATGAAAATTTCATAATTTGTGAAAACTATCAAAACTTCATCAACTTTTATACTTAACAAAGTATCGAAATATCTTAAGATGCCGCATTGCTAAATCACATATCTCCACGCTTGTCTTATATATAAATGCTTGCAGCTAGATGCTATTATAAACTTTTAAACACATTGTTAAACAGACCAGAATCGGCCAGAAATATTTGTAGTATATATGGTATATATATTTGTAGTATATTGTAATAAAAAGGATACCTTAATTAGTGTTATACACCTACCATAATTGTATAGTTAGAATTATGGTAGAATAAGGATTTAGTAGTAGAATAGGAAAAGGATTTGTAGTATTATGGAAAGATGTAACTTGTATATATACTTATTCAATCAATGAAAATAATCAAGGGGATTATTTATTTCATGGTATCAAGAGACTAGGTCTAAACAAAAGTTTTTTTCTCTCAAACTTTTGCCTCCCTTTGGCCGAGACCCCCCCCCCCCTTCTCGGGTTTTTCTCTTCCAAAATTTCGTCTTCCGCTCTCAAAAACCTCTCTTAAATTTCCCCTCATTCTTTGTTCTTTCAATATGTCTAAGAACAATTTTCACCCTGCCCTCACGGTTTCCAATATCAAGCTCAATGTCCCTATTGTCCTTGAGATGGAAAACGTTCAATATGCAACGTGGGCGGAGTTGTTTAAAATTCACGCTATCTCTTATCAAATTCTTCATCACATCATTCCTCCCGCTAGACCCCTTCCTGCGGAGGATCCTGAAGTATGGATTACACTTGATGCTACCGTTCTTCGGTGGATATACGCCACTATTTCAGTGGACCTTCTACAGACGATTATGGAGCCCGATACCACGGCTATGGCTGCATGGAATAGATTGCGTGACATATTCCAAGACAACCAACATTCCCGTATCGTCACACTCGAGCAGGAATTCTCTCGCTCGAATGGGCGTATTTTAACGTTTACGCATATTGCAAGAAACTAAAGGAATTGGCGGATCAACTCCGTAATGTTGGCGCACCAGTAACAAATAATCGTCTAGTTCTACAGTTGGTTGCCGGGCTTTCGGAGGCCTATAATGGTGTTGGAACTCTCCTTCGCCAAAGCAACCCTCTTCCCGACTTTCATCAAGCCCGCTCCATACTGACGTTGGAAGAAGCCGGTTTGGCTAAAAAGGCGGCGACCGGAGCAAGCCCAGTTGTCATGATGGCATCCTCTCCTAGTTCTTCGGGTTTTGTTAATAATTCGGGCCAAAACCATAATAATAGTGGCGGCAAGAATAATCGCAAAAATAACAAAAACTGCGGGGGCAAACGAGGTGGTTCTGGTGGCGGTTCCGGTGAGCAACAAGCAGGCGGTGGGTCCCATCCAGTCTGATGGGCCACCACCACCGTGGGCCCAGCGGTGGGGCCATTGGCGATGGAACCCGCACCTCCAGCCCACGCTTTCCGGCCGCTGGCTGGCCAACAGCCCAGGCTCAACGCCAGCAGTTGGCGCCCATCGCCGATGGCCCAACAGCAGATCCAAAGACCTACGCCCAACAAAGATCACGAAATGACGTCCTTGGGCCCCGTCCTCCGCAAGCCCATCATGTAGCAGGCCCCACTCAGACCGATATCAAGGCCGCGATGCACACATTGGGATTGTCCCAACCGGACCCAAATTGGTACATGGACACCGGGGCCACTACTCACATGACTTCCGAATTAGGTACTCTCTCATCTTATTCCAATTTGAGCACCCCTCGGGGGATAATTGTTGGTAATGGCAGTTCTATTCCAATTCTAGGGTATGGTCAGAAAACATTGTCTCCTCCTAATCCACCACTCCTCTTGAAAAATACTTTACATGCTCCTAAATTGATTAAAAATTTAGTGTATGTCCGAAAATTCACAAATGACAATTGCATTTTGTTGAATTTGATCCTTTCGGTTTCTCTGTGAAGGATTTCAAGACGGAGTCATCTCATGAGGTGTGATAGTAGGGGGATCTGTATCCTATCATGCCCTAAGCCACCATCGAGTCCAGCCTTGCCATCAGCTTTTGCAGCCATCTCTCCTTCCATGTGGCATGCTCGTCTGGGTCATCCGGGATCTTCTATTTTATCAGCTTTAGATAAAAATAGCTTTATTTCTTGTAAGGGTACAAGTCGTACTCCAATTTGTCAGTCTTGTTCATTAGGAAAAATTGTTAAGTTGCCATTTGTAGACTCCAATTCCCATACTTCTATGTCATTTGACATTATTCATAGCGACTTATGGACATCTCCTGTTCTTAGTTCAATGGGTCATCGATATTATGTTCTCTTTTTAGATGATTATTCTAGATTTTTGTGGACGTTTCCAATTGCGAATAAATCACAAGTGTTTTCCGTCTTCATAAAATTTAGAGCGTTCATTCGTACTCAATTCGAAAGAGAAATAAAAAATATTCAATGTGATAATGGGAAAGAGTATGACAATAGGGAGTTTCGAGATTTTTGTGCTACTCATGGGATAAATTTTCGTTTTTCATGTCCTCATACATCTTCACAAAATGGGAAAGCTGAACGCAAAATTCGTTCCATAAATAACATTGTCCGAACTCTCCTAATACATGCCTCCATACCTCCATATTTTTGGCATCATGCTCTACAAATGGACACTTACTGCCGAACATAATTCCGCCTAAAGGTCCGACATACTCTTCCCCCTCAAAGTCCTATATAATAAGAACCCTTCTTATTCTCACCTTGATTTTTGGGTGCTTGTGTTATCCGTTATTTCCATCCACCACAATTAACAAACTTCGTGCTCGGTCTACCCAGTGTGTGTTTTTGGGTTATCCGTCAATTCCTCGTTGTTATAAGTGTTTTGATTTATCCTCCAAGAAAATCATAATTAATCGCCATGTCATTTTTGATGAAACTCAATTCCCATTTACGAAAGTTCATACTCCCGAACCTAAGTCATATAATTTTTGGATGACCAAATATCCCCAGATATTATTGAATTTTTCGGACATCTCCCGTACCCAAAATCCTCCGGGGGCCCATCGCTCACCGCCCCACAAGAACGCCACATCCAAAGAAGCTGCCATCGAACAGTTCCAAAGCAATTGGGCTCGCTGACCTCGAACCGATCCGTAAACCGAGTCCACTTTTTACCGATTTGGGAAGAGCCCACCGCTCGTCACACCCGTCCCGAGCCCGTAAAATTCCCAAAATTCCCTCAATTCTTCATCGAGTCATAGACCGGTCACTTGAGTCGGCGGGTATTTTTACACCTAAAAGACATTTTAATTTACATTACGATGTCCCTAAATCCCCTTGCCCCGCAATCTCGTGTCCGCATTAAATGACCCTAATTGGAAAATTGCTATGGTGATGAATATAATGCTCTTATTGATAATAAGGCGTGGGAGTTGGTGCCCGTCCATATGGTATTAATATTATCAGGTCTATGTGGATTTTTGCTCATAAGGAGAATTGAGATGGGTCCTTTGCTCGACATAAGACACGGCTTGTTGGTGATGGTAAGACACAACAGGTTGGAATTGATGGTGGGGAGACGTTTAGTCCGGTGGCCAAACCGGCTACCATACGCACTGTGCTTAGCTTGCCTCTGTCAAAGACTTGGCCAATTCATCAGTTGGATGTCAAAAATGCTTTCCTACACACGGTGATCTCAAGGAAGCGATCTATGCATCGACCTTTGGGTTTCAGGGGATCCAAACCGTCCTCATCATGTATGTTTGTTGAAGAAGTCCTTATATGGGCTTAAGCGGTCTCCGAGGGCCTGGTACACGAGGTTTGCTGACTTTGTTTCCACTATTGGATTCACTCATAGTGGTCGGACAATTCCTTGTTCATCTACCGCCGTGGTTCTTCTTTGGCCTACATTACATTTGTATGTGGATGATATCATCTTGACCGCTTCTTCCGATGCCTTGCGCCAATCTATCATGACCATGCTCGATTACGAGTTTGCTATGAAGGACTTGGGGCCGTTGAGTTATTTTTGGGGATTGCCGTCAGCGTCATTCATGTGGCTTGTTTCTATCTCAACGGAAGTATCTTCTTTGAGATCATCGAGAGGCGGGATGTCATCCCGTAAGTCCACTTCCACACCGGTTGATGCAAACCTAAAGTCGAGTGCCGCAGCAGGTGCACCATACGAGGACCCGACCCGCTATGGCGCCTTGCAGGGCCCTCCAAGATCTTACCTTTACCGCACCAGATATTACATATGCGGTTCGGCGGTGTGTTTATTCATGCATGATCTCAGGGTTGAGCACATGAATGCAATCAAACGCATCATTCGGTATCTTCAGGGGACACTGGACTATGGGTTGCACTTGTATCCTTCATCTACATCCACACTTGTCTCTTACACGGATGCTGATTGGGGTGGTTGTCCCGACACCAGACGGTCGACTTCCGGCTACTGTATGTTCCTTGGCAACAACTTGGTCTCATGGTCGGCAAAACGTCAAGCAACTCTGTCACGCTCCAGTGCAGAGGCAGAATATCGAGGGGTAGCGAATGTGGTCTCCGAGTCCTGTTGGCTACGTAATTTGCTTTTGGAGCTTCATTGTCCCATTCAGAAGGCAACCTTGGTATATTGCGATAACATTAGTGCCATCTACCTCTCAGGTAACCCCGTTCAACACCAACGCACCAAGCATATCGAAATGGACATTCACTTTGTCCGGAAAAAGGTTGCAAAGGGTCAAGTTCGCGTATGCCATGTCCCGTCTCGTTATCAAATTGCACACGTCTTTACAAAGGGTCTACCAATGGTTCTCTTTGAAGATTTTAGGGGCCTCTCGGCGTTGAAAACCGCGCTATGATCAAGTGGGTGTGTTAAATGCACTGAATCGGCCATAAATATTTGTAGTATATATGGTATATATATTTGTAGTATATTGTAATAAAAAGGATACCTTAATTAGTGTTATACAACTACCATAATTGTATAGTTAGAATTATGGTAGAATAAGGATTTAGTAGTAGAATAGGAAAATGATTTGTAGTATTATGGAAAGATGTAACTTGTATATATACCTATTCAATCAATGAAAATAATCAAGGGGATTATTTCTTTCACACATAATTTGACAAAGATTTATTATCCATTTATATAAATGCAGAAATAACATAATATTAAGGGGGGCTATTGCCCTCAAGCTATTTGGGAGTCATTGCCCTTGCGCCGGTAATGCACAACAAAATAAGTCTTTTAAATATAGTTTCCTAAAATGCTCATCCAGACAACGTTAATAGCAAACATGGGAGGAACTATCTAAATCTTCAGCCCACCAAACATTTTTTTTTGTTGTCCAAAATATCTGCGACCTGATTTTGCTCCCGGTAGGTATGGTCAACTATTGGATTCCCCTATCCGCTTATCAGTGCCCTACATATAAGAAGATTCATATTTCTCATGAACTTTGAAAAATATAATCGTTGTTTCGCCGGTGGAATCACCATCAACACTCAGGACCTCTACTTCTAGGTCTCTATTTCCCAAATTCAAATTAAATGATTAATTGCACCACCAAATTAAATTTTCACATGTGTCAGAATTTCATCTCTATAAATCTATCACTAATCCCCCTTAAATCATCAATAGCAATGTTAGAGTTTCATATCGACCTCTTAATGCTAAAACAAATTAAGTTACACAAAATTCAACTTTTAAATAGTTTGTAATGGTATTTTGATGGTTAAGGTGGAGTTATAATGATTAACAACTAGTGGTAAAGATTAAGGCACGAGAGAATTCATTTGAATTAGATGATTTTTGTGTGTTATTTTAGCGATTGTCGTGGAAATGAGAAGTATTGGTAAAGTAAAAATGATCTTCAAGTAGAAAGATTCATTGTCATGGTGGTAATCAATTTAGAGAAATAAGTGATGTGCCTAAGAAAAATCATGGTGAAATTTGGACCCTTAATGCAAAGTTCAGGGGAAATTTGGAAGATTTGGTATAATTCAATGATAAATTTGATAATTTTCCTTATAAAAAGGCCTACATATTGAAATATTTCTGCCTTAATCAATGAGAATAAATCTAGCCACTTTCATAACAACAAGAGTAGATCTAACCCCAATTACTATTAGACAATTTAGACCTTTTTCTAGTGAATCTTATTGTAGTGTTATTTTGTAATTTTATTATTTTAAGAGCAATAAACTATGTGAAGAAACTTGAATAGAATAATTATGATAATTAGTTCCCATTTGGCCATATATTTTGAAGTTAAAATTTGAAATTTGAAAATTGAAAATTTGAGTGTTTGAAGCTATGATTTTTAGAACTTGAAGTTGTGTTTAGATATCTATTTTACTTTGAAAAAAATTGAAGTTTTGTAAGTGAAAGTCCCAAAAATTTAAAATTTAGTTGAATTTTTTTTTTAAAGATAAATTTTCAAAATCTACTCTAAAATCTATAAACAAAAAATATTTAAAGATAAATTTTTAAAATTTAATTCAAAATTTATGAGCAAAGGCTAGCTTACTAATTTTAGCACAGGTTGGTGTGAATAACTTTTTATTTTCTATTTATTTTATTGTCATAAATGAAAAAGCTGACTAGCGAAAGAGTCCAAAAAGAGAGCGCACACACACACACAACTCAGTACAACTACACTCACTGTTTAACACACCTTTCTAATTCTGTCCGAAAAGTATTCAAAGCTTCCGTTATCGCCGGCAACTATCTCCGTTTCCGGTATGTTACAACTTCTTTCTCCTCATTCCAACTTCTTTTTGTTAGAAATATGTCAAACTATGCTTTCCTTTGTGTGTATATATATATATATATATGTGCAGTGTAGAGTACTCATTATTATCTTTTGTTTTTTGCCTCTTATTTTTGGGTTTAATTTAAAAGGGGAAAATTCCATTTTAATCACTCTATTATGGGAGTACCAACTTTGTTTTTCCCTTCTGTTTGGATTTTTTTTTTTGACAAAAATGTGTGGCTATGTGCATGTTGGTACTTCAAATTTCTTGGTCTTCTTAGATTGCTATGTTGGGTCTAAGCTGATTCTTTTTTTTTTTATGTTATTTTAAAGGTTTTGGCCTAAGAGATAAAAAATACTCACCCCGTTTCAATTTGTCTGACTTGATTTAGAGTTTAAGAAAGTAAAGACAATGACTTTTGAATTTGTGGTCTTAAACTAAAGATATGTATAATGTATTAAAATGCCCTTTAATCTTGTTGTCTTAAATGCCCCGTGAGGGATGTTGAAATTGAAGAGTTGTCAAATTAGGAAAGAGACATTCTTTTTTGAAACAGACTAAAAAGGAAAACGAGACAAACATTAAAAGATGTTCGGATTCTGCTGAGTTTAATGAATGTTGCTGATAACAAGCGCTTGATAAGTTGTGGATTTTGAAAAGTTTGAGCTGGAAGTTCTGTTTTCCTCCTGCTTATTTAGGAATTCCTATAACCATTATTTATGAATTGGAAAAGATAACCTTGCACATATTAACCCAAAAATTATGGTTATTTGCATGGGTTTTGGGTTGAAGAGTAAATGTTGCTTATACTTTTCCTCCCTTGTTGTTTGTTTGCCAAGATTGTCAAAAAGACAGTTAAAATTCAATAACGAGTCCATGCTATGGGGTGAAAAGTGGTTCCAATAATGTTGAGCTCACATGATGTCATTTTGATGTAGTTTCTTTTTATGGTTTTTGCAGCATATATATCGTGTGTCTTTAGCTTCAAGTCGAAGACTTTGCGATTCATGTTGTTTTAAGTTTGCCGCTAAAGTTTCAGTACCTTTCTCTATAACCTTTACAAAGCTTAATGATTCGGAAGAAAGTGTTCTTGACTTACAAGCGAAAGAGGCTACCAGGTTCTGATCTTTATCTGGAAAATGGGATTCCTAATACACCTTCTGGGTGTCGAAAGTCGAACAGTGTAGCCTCTTTGGTGAAGGAAGAGACGACGTATGAGAACCCTAGTTTCAAGGATGCAAAGAAAGACTTTGAGGTGAGATCTTTCATATACCGTACTGTCCATTTCGATTAGGAAACCAAAGATTTTATAGAGGCATGAGGTCTTTGTTGTGGTTTGATTTTATTTGGATAGTCATCTTCTAATTTATGTCGTCACATTTATAAATGAAACCGTGGAGACTATTTTGAAAATCTTAGTCTACATATGGATCATCTCCTAGTTTTTCACTTAAACACATGTGTAGTGTGGTGCATGATCCCAACACTTGTATCCCTTGCTTTCAGAAGTACATTGTGCAAATGCTAATTATATGATTATTAGCTACTGGCTTTAATAGCCTTTCAATCTCTGTGTGTGCACGCGCTCCTCTCTCTCTCTTCTTTGCTTTATGGGAATCGTTTACTTGCAATTAGAAATGACAAGTAGGATGAAGAGTATATTAGGGTAAATTCAAGAGTTCATGGTGTTCTTTTTGTGATGAATTGTTGTTGATTCTCCCACATCGGTTGTGGGATGAGAATTTAGACTCCTTATATGGACTTGAGCAATCCTCCCCTCATGAGCTAACTTTTGAGGTTGAGTTAGACATAAAGTTCATTCTTTACATGATATCAGAGCGAACAGGTCATCCATAGCATGAACAGTGGGGCTAGCCAAAATTTGATCACGCACAGAGTCAAGATCGGATGGAAGTCCAGCAGGTGTAACAACCAAAAACAGCTTATGTTGCTCCAATTGTTTTACAACACTTGGAGTAGTGGGCATCAACTCATTAAATTCTTCCATAACCGCTTGAACCTGTCTAAGATAAGCAGACATCCGAATCCTGCTTTTTAAGGTTAGTCAACCGAGAAATCACATTATAAAAGCGGGAGATGTCATTTATGTATAGTCCACGAGCCTTTTCTCAAACTAAGAAGCAAGTTTCGAACGGTCGAAACAATGACATCAACTTTAAGTCAATAGATTTTCACAAAATACTACACAATTGAGCATCAATCATATCCTATTCACCCCTATCGTTTTAGTAATATCCTTAGCATGTTTAACTAAGTGGTCCTGAACACCTTGTTCCTTGCGCCATAACTGAACAGAGGAAGACCAAGATAAGTAGTTCGCACTACCAATCAAGGATTCAGTGGTGATGGAGTGGTTCGGGTTGTTGGAAATCATAAGTTTAGAAAAGATATCTGATCCGAGTGATATTTTTCTCAAACTCTAGGTTACATAACTTCAAAGATAAAAGCAAGAGACTATTACCAGAGATTGATAGATTTGAAGTACGGAACAAACCAGATCTTGCCTAAAATTGTCACGCCCCGACTTTTCTCAAGTCTTCCCTTAGGGCGTGATGGCACCTGGACAATCTTCCCTTTTCCTCTAGGCGAACCATTTTAATACACTTCTTTCCAAATTAAACCTGTATTTAAGTGCGAAAGTAGTAATAACAATAAAAGTAAAAATGTCCTGTACTTCATTAATAAGAGCGCGAGCCCATGCTCGTACAATCATAACTTCTACCTAGACTCAATGGAAATTCCACATATGCAAATAGAAATTTCGAAGTTTGAAAGGAAACCATCTCACATGGGGCATCCCCGAGATAATGAGGCTAACTTCTTCCACCTACTTATTTAAGAACGAAAGTCACCAAGTCCGAAGCAATGGATTGGTGGAACAAATGGGACTGCGGGACGATCGCTAGCCTTGTTGCAGAACTTTTCCCTTATCGCGCTTTCCTGAAACATGTTAGTTAAAAGAGTCAGCCCTACCATCCGGGGCTGAGTGAGAACCTCGCCTTACAATCCAAAGTAACCTCACAATATTCTAATTACAATCATATTATAAACATAATAAGCATGTTGTGAAAAGAAAAGCAGTTTACAACACTTTCATTATATAAGCCAATAAATATTTACGTGCAAGATCTCCTCCCCACCTGTCCTAGGAAAATACTTAGTTTCACCAGTACCCCTGCTTTATTCCATATAACATATTATATACTTATTACGGTACGTGCAACCCGATCCAATACATTTATATTATCTATTTGTTGCGGTACGTGCAACCCGATCCAATGCATTTATATTATCTATTTGTTGCGGTACGTGCAACCCGATCCAATGCATTTATATATTTGTATATATATGTTATATGTTCAAAAGAGTCAAATAATATTTCCTTCTTTCAACTTTTCGCCCTTCCCACTTTTAAGGGTTATAACTCTCGAACCGTAACTTCAAATAAGGTGTTTCTTATGCCGAGTTTAAGGTAACACGGGGATCTATCACTATCCCAAGTTTCCTCTGAAAATGCTTAGTATAACTAGTACCAATTCACGCAAGAAACAACCCTATGAAAACTGTCTCGCCAGAAGTTTTGTAAAACAAAACACAATCTTAAAACAATCATAACGTTTTATCCGTAAGTCGGATTAATCTCTGTAAAGTCTCAAACTGCCGAGAACAGAGAAATCTAGAACTCTTATTCAACACAACTTTTCAGAATCCTCACTGAAACATCCAGTTCTTTTATTTTAACAACTCTTAGAAAACTATTTCGTTAGATTTTTGTAAAGCAAAACACAATCTTAAAACAATCACAACTTTTTATCCGTAAGTCGGATTAATCTATGCAAAGTCTCAAACTGTCGAGAACAGAGAAATCAAGAACTCTTATTCATCACAACTTTTCAGAATCCTCATCGAAACATTCAGTTGTTCCGCTATACGTTCTACCTTTCGAATTTCATTCGATCCGAGGCAGAATCTTTGAATAGCGATAACTCTCAAATCGTATGTTGGTTTTAGCCCCGCTTGGGCTCAATCTGATCGTGAGGGAGATATGTACAACCTTATAAAATTTCATCCAATTCTAACAGACATAACTGAGCGAAACAGATTGTAATTTCATGACCCAAACTAGTAATCAAATACCCTACTAACAATAATTTCGTGATCATTCTTTCAACATCCGGATCATATTCTAATATGTATTGTAACTTAAAAAAAAGGGATTATACTGAGGGTTATGAGTGAGAGAACTCACCTTTTTTTTCTGCTTTGTGACCGCGAAAGAACTGTGAAACTTGATTGCTAAAGGTAATATTTGTTCTCTTCTATTTTTCTGAGTTTTTGCTCTTGGTACTTTTCTGAACTTCTGTTCTTTGTGCTAAGTGTTTTTCTTTTGTGCTATGCAGAATATATAGTGAGTTGTGTGTGTAACTTGTGGGAGGTAAGGAGAAGAGGTTGAGTGAGATGGGGGAAACGTGCAGACCATGGCCTTAATGGCACATTAATATATTTTTTTTATAAGTTTGTTTTAATTTGGGACTTTACATTCTCTTCTCCTTAAACAACATTCGTCCTCGAATGTGAATAAGATCGCAACACATGCATATAGACACACAAACATCACACATATGAAACACAACTTAACACATTTTATTACCTTATGCGAAGAGGAATGTGTATTTGACTTTCATCGCGTCTTCGGCTTCCCAGGTTGCTTCTTTTGTGGAGTGATTCTTCCATAGGACTTTCACGGAGACAATGTCTTTGTTCTTAAGACGCTTAATTTGTCTATCCAGTATTTCTACCGAAGTTTCTTCGTATTTAAGCTCTTCGTTTAGAACTATCTCTTGGGGTCAAATGACGTGACTTGGATCGTGCAAGTATTTTCGTAACATTGACACATGGAACACCGGATGCACCGCTTCTAATTCTTGTGGAAGGGCTAGTTCGTAAGCCATATTCCCCACTCTTCGTAAGATCTCATATGATCCAATAAACCTTGGGTTCAACTTTCCTTTCTTGCCGAATCGCATCACTCTCTTCATTGGAGGGACTTTTAAAAATTCTTTCTACCCTTCTTGAAATTCGAGGTCTCTTTTGCGATGGTCCGCACAAGACTTATGGCGGCTATGAGCTGTTTTGATTCGCTCCCGAATTATCTGCACTTGGTCGTTTGTTTCTTGAATGGCTTCGAGTCCGAACAATTGCGTCTCACCCACCTCGAACCATCCCAGTGGAGATCTACATTTTCGCCCATACAAGGCTTCGAACGGAGCCATCTGTATGCTAGAATGAAAACTGTTGTTGTAGGCGAACTCAATTAGACATAGGTGGTCCAACCAATTGTCCCGAAAGTCCATCACGCAAGACCGCAACATGTCCTCCAATGTTTGAATTGTTCGTTCAGCTTGTCCGTCGGTTTGCTGATGGAAAGCCGTACTCAACTTGACCTTCGTCCCGAGGCGATGCTGGAAACTTTGCCAAAAGTGTGAGGTGAACTGGGAAACCCTATCCGAAATAATTTGTAATGGAATTCCGTGTAACCTCACTATTTCCTTTAAATAAATCTGCGCATACTGCGACGCCCTATATGTAGTCTTGACCGGTAGGAAATGGGCTGACTTTGTAAGCCGATCTACAATCACCCAGATAGAATCATATCCTTCTCGAGTTTTCGGTAGACCAATCACAAAATCCATATGAATCGCCTCCCATTTCCCATGGGGATATCAATGTCCTGAAGTAGCCCGCCGGGTTTTTGATGTTCAGATTTTACCTGCTGACTCGTAAGACATCTTCCGACAAACTCTGCAACATCCCTCTTCATGCTGTCCCACCAGTAATTTGTCTTGAGATCCTGATACATTTTTGTTAATCCTGGATGAATGGAATACCTTGTGTTGTGACCCTCATCTAAGATCTTCCTTCTTAGATCCCTTATCTTAGGAACACATAACCTACCCTTATACCGAAGGGTACCGTCATTTTCTCCTAATGTAAACTGTGAAGGTTTTCCTTGTTGAATCCTCTCCCGAAACCTAACAAACTCCGTATTCTCAAACTGACTTTCTTTTATTTTCGAAGCTAAGGCAGATTGAGAGGTATCATGCACCGCCACCCTTTCTTCACCGACCTCAGTTAAACCCACCCCGAGGTTTACCAAATTTTGTACCTCACTTATAATACCTCTCCTTTGTATTGTCAAATGGGCCAAGCTGCCCATTGATCTCCTACTGAGTGCGTCGGCATCACGTTAGCTTTTCCAGGATGGTAAAGAATGCTAAGGTCATAATCCTTAAGCAACTCTAACCATCTCCTTTGTCGGAGATTCAAATCCTTTTCGTGGTTATGTACTGTAAACTCTCATGATCTATAAATATATTTATATGCACCCATACAAATAGTGTCTCCATATTCGTAAGGCGAACACTACCGCGACCAATTCCAAGTCATGAGTTGGATAATTCTTCTCATGTATCTTCAATTGTCGAGATGCATACGCAATCACTTTTCCAAACTGCATCAAGACACATCCTAACCCAACCTTAGAGGCATCACAATAGACTGTGAACCCTTGTCCCGATGGTAGGGTTAGGATTGGTTCAGTAGTCAAGAACTCCTTCAGTTTTTGAAAACTTGCTTCACCTGCTTCTTACCATTGGTACTTAACCGATTTGTGAGTCAATCGGGTCAAAGGAGCAGCAAGACTAGAGAAACCTTCTACAAATCTTCTATAATACTCCGCCAAACCCAAGAAACTCCTAACTTCTGTCGGAGTGGTAGGTCTTGGCCAGTTCTTCACTGCTTCTATCTTTTGGTGGTCTACTATAATTCCATCCCTTGACACAACATGACCAAAGAAGGCTACCTTTTCCAACCAAAATTCACACTTTGAAAATTTAGCATACAGTTTCTCCTGTTTTGAGACTTGAAGCACTACCCTCAGATGCTCTTCATGTTCTTCAACACTCTTGCAGTAAATTAGAATATCATCTATGAATACAATCACGAACAAATCTAAGAATGGTTTGAAGATTCTGTTTATGAGATCCATAAAAGCTGCTGGGGCATTGGTTAACCCGAATGACATGACCAAAAACTCATAACGGCCATATCGGGTTCTAAAGGTTGTTTTGGATATTATCAGGATTTATTTTCAGCTGGTGATATCCCGGACGGAGGTCAATTTTGGAAAAATAACTGGCTCCTTGAAGCTGGTAAAAAAGATCATCGATTCTTGGTAATGGATACCGGTTCTTGATCGTGACTTTATTGAGTTGTCGATAATCGATGCACATTCGGAGCGAACCATCTTTCTTCTTTTCACAAAAAGGACTGGTGCACCCCATGAGAACACTAGGCCTTATAAAGCCTTTATCCAGAAGATCTTTCAATTGTTCTTTTAACTCTCTCAATTCAGCTGGGGCCATTCGATATGGAGGAATGGAAATGAGTCTTGTACCCGGAATTAATTTGATAGCGAACTCCACTTCTCTGTCCGGAGGAAGCCTGGGAGATCTTCAGGGAGCACCTCCGGAAAATTTCGAACAATGGGGACAATATGTACCTCTTGGGGACTCTTTTTGGGTATCAATTATACTCGCCATGTAAGAGTATTCCACCTCGTGATTCCTTAGTAACTTTTGAGCCCTAAGGTAGAAAATAAGCCGCCTTGAGGGTGTCCCAATCCTACCCCTTTTTAAAACTTCTGGTTCCCCGGGAAAATATAATTTTATAACCTTTTGCCGGCAATCCAACGTGGCATAACATCCTGACAGCCAATCCATACCCAAAATAATGTCAAAGTCTACCATATCAAATAATACTAAGTCTGCTATTGTTCCTCTACCATTTACCTCTAACGGAAAATTTTAATTACTCGAGAGGCCCAAACTGAGGCCCCTACTGGTGTCATGACTTCAAAGGGTTCACTCAAACTGGAAGGTTCTACATGTAGACTCTTAGCAAAATCCATCGACACATACGAAAATGTAGAACCAAGATCATATAATACAAGTGCAGGAAAACTTAAGACCAACAAAATACCCGTGACCACCGCATTGGATGCCTCCGCCTCATTCCTCTGGGGCAAAGCGTAGAGCCTGTTAGGATTGTTGGACTGTTGACCTCCTTGACTCTGTCGGGACTGATTTCCCTGATTTCCCTGATTTCCTTTGTGGGCAGCTATGGTTGTTTCTGACCTCCCATGAGAAAACTGAGTTTGGGTTCTGTTCTTGCAATCCCTGGCATAGTGATCTGGTTCTCCACAGTTGTAACATCCTTTCGGTGAGAACTAACATTCTCCAAACATGTTTCTTTTGACAAACCTTACAGACCGGTTTGTCATCTCCTTTGTTAGGGTTGGTGGCCTTGACCTTCCCACCTTGATGATTGACCCATCTATGCCCCTGGGGCCTGAAATGAGACTGGCCTACTGACTAGCTCGGTTTTGAAGAACCCTTACTGCCCTCTTGCCTCTTGTTCTGATTTTGATTAAAGAATTCTGACGATCGAAGCCTCTTCTGTGAATACTCTCTTTTTGCTTTAGCAAAACTTTCTACCCTCAAAGCCATGCCGACGATCTGAAGGTAAGTCCGATCATTGGCTAATGCCACTACCTTCTCTGCCAGGTTCGAGTTTAAACCCTCAACAAATCTTTTGACCTTCTCCCTTTCCGTAGGAACGATGTGTGCGTTGTATGCCGACAATCTCACGAATTGGGTATCATATTCTTGCACACTGCAGTTCCCTTATTTCAATGGTTCAAACTCACGTCTGAGCGCATCTTTTCGAGTGTTAGGCATATACTTTTCAATGAATGCTGCTCTGAACTCCCCCCCACGTCATTGGTGGTGACATCGAGGAACGATTTCTTCTAAAATTCCTCCACCATACCCCTGCGTCGTCCACTAAATGTGCACTTACCAAATTGACGCCATGCGTCTCCACACATCCTAGGGTAAACATTAGGTCTTCTACCTCGTCGAGGAACACTATCGGGTCGGACTTGGAGTCCTTCCCTGAGTAGATAGGTTCCCTTCTTCTTATAAAATTCGCTCATAACCTATCCCAGATCGCTCGAGCTCCTACATTTTCAGCCTGGTGCGATCCACAACCGGTTCCCCGGGCAGCGGGTTACGGGTGGATCCTTGACTGAGACACTAGTTGTAGGCTGAACCATGTGTGGGACTGCAACTGTCATCAACTCTATGAGACTATCTAATTTTTGTCCCACCGTTTCCTGTGCCGTTTGACACTCGTTTTCTTCAACATTTTCCACGCTATCTTCAGCCACCGCTCCCTCAACTGGAGGTATAGGAGCTTCGTGGTGAACCTCCTCTTGAACCCTCGGTTCCTGTGCCGGAACTCTTGGAGGCTGACATTGTCCCCTCGCTCTTTCCCGGGTAGTTCTGATCGACCTTCGCACCACCGGTACTTGTGAGTCTACCACTTTCTGTAAAGACAAGTGCGCCAATATTTTAGAAGACATGACGTCTATTTAACTCCCCAAATTTTTCTTATACTTCATAAGCATGCAACACCAGAAGAAAAATAGAAAAAAATGATATTATTTCATTCTTGCATTCATAACACTTCATTCTATCATAACGATATTATTTTATTCCGTTCACTTATTACTAAGGTGGCGCGCACACCGTTGCAATAAGTAACCGTTCAAACACCTAACTCAAAGAAATGTCCTAAAATCTCCTAAGCTGGTTTAGCTCTGATACCAACTTGTCATGCCCCGACTTTTCTCAAATCTTCCCTTAGGGCGTGATGACACCTGGACAATCTTCCCTTTTCCTCCCAGCGAACCATTTTAATACACTTCTTTCCAAAATAAACCTGTATTTAAGTGCGGAAGTAGTAATAACAATAAAAGTAAAAATGTCATGTACTTAATTAATAAGAGCGTGAGCCCACACTCGTACAACCATAACTTCTACCTAGACTCAATGGAAATTCCACATGGAAATAGAAATTTCGAAGTTTGAAAGGAAACCATCTCACATGGGGCATCCCCGAGATAATGAGACCAACTTCTTCCACCTACTTATTTAAGAACGAAAGTCACCAAGTCCGAAGCAATGGATTGGTGGAACAAATGGGACTGCGGGACGATCGCTAGCCCTGTTGCAGAACTTTCCCCTTATCGCGCTTTCCTGAAACATGTTAGTTAAAAGAGTCAGCCCTACCATCCGGGGCTGAGTGAGAACCTCGCCTTACAATCCAAAGTAACCTCACAATATTCTAATTACAATCATATTATAAACTTAATAAGCATGTTGTGAAAAGAAAAGCAGTTTACAACACTTTCATTATATAAGCCAATAAATATTTACGTGCAAGATCTCCTCCCCACCTGTCCTAGGAAAATACTTAGTTTCACCAGTACCCCTGCTTTATTCCATATAACATATTATATACTTATTACGGTACGTGCAACCCGATCCAATGCATTTATATTATCTATTTGTTGTGGTACGTGCAACCCGATCCAATGCATTTATATATTTGTATATATATGTTATATGTTCAAAAGAGTCAAATAATATTTCCTTCTTTCAACTTTTCGCCCTTCCCACTTGTAAGGTTATAACTCTCGAACCGTAACTTCAAATAAGGTGTTTCTTATGCCGAGTTGAAGGTAACACGGGGATCTATCACTATCCCAAGTTTCCTCTGAAAATGCTTAGTATAACTAGTACCAATTCACGCAAGAAACAACTCTATGAAAACTGTCTCGCCAGAAGTTTTGTAAAACAAAACACAATCTTAAAACAATCATAACGTTTTATCCGTAAGTCGGATTAATCTCTGTAAAGTCTCAAACTGTCGAGAACAGAGAAATCTAGAACTCTTGTTCAGCACAACGTTTCAGAATCAACACCGAAACATTCAATTCTTTTATTTTAACAACTCTCAGAAAACTATTTCGCCAGATTTTTGTAAAACAAAACACAATCTTAAAACAGTCACAACTTTTTATCCGTAAGTTGGATTAATCTATGTAAAGTCTCAAACTGTCGAGAACAGAGAAATCAAGAACTCTTATTCAGCACAACTTTTCAGAATCCTCACCGAAACATTCAGTTGTTCCGCTATACGTTCTGTCTTTCGGATTTCATTCGATCCGAGGCAGAATATTTGAAACAGCGATAACTCTCAAATCGTATGCTGGTTTTAGCCCCGCTTGGGCTCAATCTGATCGTGAGGGAGATATGTACAACCTTATAAAATTTCATCAAATTCTAACATACATAACTGAGCGAAACAGATTGTAATTTCATGACCCAAACTAGTAATCAAATACCCTACTAACAATAATTTCATGACCATTCTTTCAACATCCGGATCATATTCTAATATGTATTGTAACTTAAAAAAATGGGATTATACTGAGGGTTATGAGTGAGAGAACTCACCTTTTTTTTTCTTGTTTTTTGACCGCGAAAGAACTGTGAAACTTAATTGCTAAAGGTAATACTTGTTCTCTTCTATTTTTCTGATTTTTTTCTCTTGGTACTTTTCTGAACTTCTGTTCTTTGTGTTAAGTGTTTTTCTTTTGTGCTATGCAGAATATATAGTGAGTTGTGTGTGTGTAACTTGTGGGAGGTGGAAGGAGAAGAGGTTGAGTGAGATGGGGGGGGGGGTGAAACGTGCAGATCATGGCCTTAATGCCACATTAATATTTTTTTTTGAAGTTTGTTTTAATTTGGGACTTTACAAAAATAGTGAATAAAACGAATTGTTTTATTGGAATCCGGTCCGAATTTGTGGAAAAATAATTAGCCGGAATGTGATTAATAGTGCAGTCACTGGAAAAGTTGGATTTGACCGCCAGAAACTCGCCGGGATCAAGTTGAAATTGGATGTATAGGATTAGACAACCAAGAAATGAATCAGGTGGAATTTTTTTTAGTTTGAAACTACCTCTACCTCCAGGTAAGTCTGTAGTTGGTTGTCGTTGGGTATATATAGTGAAGGTTGACCCGGATGGATAGATTGATCGTCTGAAGGCTCGATTAGTTGACGAGGGTTATACATATATTTTTGGACTTGACTATGGTGATACCCTCTCTCCTGTGGCTAAGATTGCTTCAGTATGTCTCTTTTTATCTATGGCTGTTGTTTGCCATTGACCTCTCTACCAGTTGTATATAAAAAATGCCTTTCTTCATGGGGATTTTGAAGAAGAGGTATATATGGAGCAACCACCTGATTTTGTTGCTCAGGAGGAGTTTAGTAACATGGTGTGTAGATTACGTCGAGCACTTTATGGCCTAAAGCAGTGAGCATGATTTGAGAAGTTTAGCATGGTTATTCATGAGTTGGCATGGTACGAAGTGAAACTGATCATTCTGTGTGTTATCGTCACTCTGCTCCAGGTTTGTGCATGTATTTGGTGTACGTTGATGACATAGTAATCACAAGGAATGATGACGAGGGAATTACCAAATTGAAATATCACCTTTTTCAGCACTTTCAGGCTAAGGATCTTGGTTGATTGAGGTACTTCTTGGGCATTGAGGTTGCTCAATCCAAATCAGGAATTGCCATTTCACAGAGGAAGTATGCACTTGATATTCTTGAGGAGACAAAGATGACATATTGTAGGCCTATTGATTCTCCGATGGATCCAAATGTTAAGCTCCTACCAGGTGAGGGGAACCTCGTAGCGATCCTAGAAGATATAGAAGGTTGGTAGGGAAGCTGAATTATCTCACAGTGACTCGACCTGAAATTACCTTTCCGGTTAGTGTTGCAAGTCAATTCTTGAATTCTCCTTGTGACGGTCATTGAAATGCAATTATTCGCATCCTTTGATACATAAAATCTGCTCCAGGGAAAGGACTACTCTATGAAGATCGAGGACATCAGAAAATTGTTGGCTATTCAGATGCAGACTATGCAGGGTCTCCCTCTGATAGATGATCTACTTTTGGATATTGTGTGTTAGTTGGAGGAAATTCGGTGTCTTGGAAAAGTAAGAAACAACATGTGGTTGCTAGGTTTAGTGTAGAAGCAGAATATCGGGCTATGACAGTAGCGACATGTGAACTCATATAGATCAAGCAACTATTGAAAGAGTTGAAATTTGGAGAGATTGAAGAAATGGAACTTGTGTGCGATAATGAAGTTGCACTTCACATTGCATTGAATCCTTTGTTTCACGAGAGGACCAAACACATAGAGATTGATTGTCATTTTGTCAGAGAGAAGTTACTCTCAGGAGACATCGTCACGAGGTTCATGCGGTCAAATGATCAGCTTGCAGACATATTCACCAAGTCCCTAGCCAGTCCCAGGATGAGTTACTTGTGTAACAAGCTTGGTACATATAATTTGTATGCACCAGCTTGAGGGAGAGTGTTAGAATCTGTGAATATTCTAGCATATGCTGGGATGATTATATCATATTTGTAAATATAATAGGTAGAATATATGTAATTAGGAATTGATTTGTATTGATTTCTTTTCCTTTTTTAGGACATGTAAACTTAGCTATTTAAACCCAATAGCTTGAGGGAATAATCAAGCTGAGTGCCTCTCATTTTCTCTTCCGATTCACATGGTACGGAATCAGGCCCGTCCCAATTCATTGTTTACCCGATGTTGGGCCCCATCATATATTGTCCACGCTCCAGATGTCCAGTCCTGGGTGCACTGGGTGTGCACGGGAGTGTTGATTTTCCCACATCGGTTGTGAGATGGGAATTTAGACTCCTTATATCGACTTGGCAATCCTTCCCTCATGAGCTAGCTTTTGAGGTTGAGTTAGACCCAATGTTCATTCTTTACAATTGCTAAGTTGTATATACTGAAATATGTTTGCTTGCGCTTACATGGTGAGACCTGGTACAGATGGGTGCAGGCTGAAACCAAAACCACTGAAACAAGAGTCAGAAAAGAACTCCGTATGAGGTGGTGTAGGCTTAGATGTTGGTATGAAAACCGTGACAGCTTAGACTTTGGCAGAACTTTCATAACTAGAACTTGATTTTTCATTTTTGTCCGAAAGACCAAGTACTTGATTGTTTGAAAAGCTATTGCTATATTGTACATGGTCCCTAAGGGGATGACATAGTGGTTGAAGCATAGGAGTGACAGTTTGGGGATCCCAAGTTCGAATCCTAGCTACAACCCTCGATGTGAGCTCATTAGCTCTGCAAGATTACTTTGGCAACCTTGTGCTTGTGGATTGGACAAGTTTCCCAGTTGAATGGTTGAGGAGTGTGCAAGTTGGTCCAGACCTCATCAATTAAGAACAAGATCTCTCTATTTTACGTGATAAGCAATCACTTGTTGAGTTTATATGCTACTAGCATCAAACAAACCGTTGTAGAATTATGTTAGTTGAACTTTACGAATAGGGTGAATACAATTTCTCCTTCTTTCATCCTATTATCAAATTAGTTGTGAAGATCCAGTCATCTGCTTTAATTTTTGAACTCCTAGTATTTAACTTGTGAAGTTCTTGGAAATGATTCTACAGAGTGGTGGTTAGACTAACTATGATGTATGAGGCGGAATGTTGGCCAGTCAAGTACTTCCATGTCCAGAAGATGAAAGTTGTGGAAATGAGGATGCTGTGATGGATGTGTGGGCATACTAAGAGTGATAGGATTAGAAATGAAGATATCGAGATAAGGTGGGAGTGGCTCGCAAGATGAGGGAAACTAGGTTGAAATGATTCGGTCATGTGACAGTGAGGAGGTGTGAGAGGTTAGCGATGGTGGGTTTAAGGAGAGGTAAAGGTCGGACGAAGAAGTATTGGGGAGAAGTGATTAGACAGGACATTGTGCATCTTCAGCTTACCGAGGAAATGACCTAAGATAAGGGGATATGAAGGTCGCGGATTGAGGTAGACGACTAGTAGGTAGTTGGGCGTTGTCTCACTTTCCCGTGGAATAAGATTGGTGGTAGTTTGGAGCACCATATCTGCTTCTCTTTCCATACCAGTAATAGTAGTTCCATTCTCATAGTTCCTTGTTCTTCGGTTTTCTGCTACTATATGTTGTTTCTTGAACTTCGGTTATCGTATTATGTAGCTATTATTGCTGTTCCTTTCTTCCATACTGCTATGTCTTGCTTGCCTTATTGTTTGTCATGGCTTCTTCATTTTCGTATTTATGTTGATTGTCTTCTCACTTCTACCTCCCCCATTCCTGCTGCATCAACTCCATCTGATCTGTACTTTCTTTCCCAGCTGCCCAGTTATAGCATAGCTGGACCACCATAATCCCTATAAATTAAGTTACCCTATGCACATTTCCAAGCATAGAATAGTTAATTATTAAGACTGGATTCTCTCCAAGCAAACAATGTCGCCATAGAGATCCTTTCTTATCAACACCACACTTCATGATGGAATTGTAAGTTGTTTCATGGACTCCATCAACTTCCATCTCAACAAGTGATGTGGAATTTATTTTATACTTACATGATATGTGTTCTGGAATTTTATTATGAGCTTTTAGGGACTTGTGACTGTTAGATAGTCAAGCTGAGCCCGAGGGATGGATTGAGCATTAATGTGTCTTTTGGTGGCATTGTGGTTTTCATTAAATGAATTTTCTTCTTGCCTCTACCAGATTATCCGTAGGTTAGAATGTCTTACTTGTAAACTTCTTAAGTTGTTTAATTGCTGTTCATCTTCGCAGGATAATTCTGAAGAAGCTCACTCTTCAAAGGGCTCCAGAGGGCCTCTCTCTGAAGGAGAACGAAGGAGTTCACAAAAGAGATTATGTTCTTGCGTTACCTCAGGCTGTGGATGTAATAGTAAATGCACCCAGAAATTTTCACTTTCCCTGTTGACAGGATCAAATACTTCGAGAGAACATGATTTGGTCACTCGAAATTCTGGTGGTGAGAGGAGATGCAATCTTCAGCAGTGTGATACCTCTGATTTGGGGAAGCTGAGTCTGGAAGAAGCTGACACAGTAAAAGACATCTCTCGAAGCCACTCTGTAAATGCAGTAAGAAAAAGTAAATCATCTTCCAGTCTGATTACTTTTCAGCGGAGAGCCAAGCGGGACAAGGATGCAGGTTGGGCAGATGCCAAGTGCAAGCTTGAAGTTGAAGATGTTGCTTGTTTATCAGTTGTAAATACTGCATGTGTTGTTGCTCCTCATGGCTCTGAAAAATCAGTTTCTAAGAGTTGCTCGATGGATCTTTCAGCAGATTTTAAGCGTCCAGAGGTAATCCTTATCCTAGGACGACAAGCAATTTCATCGCTAGGAATGAAGGGAACTTTTGTCAGTTGACTTTTAGATAATATAAGAAAGTGAGCCATATTATCCTTATTGACAGTAATTCAGAAACCATCTGAAAGATATTTAACCAGTTTTTGGAGATCAATGCTGGTGATTCATATTTTTTCTGATCTATTTTATAGTTATTTGTATTCCTAAACTAAAACGGCAAAAATGGCAGAAAATTACAAATATATTATGCATTTGTAAGGTTAGTCATAGTATTTCTTTAGACTCTACTTTGAATACATGACAAATATTTATACTCATCCCCTTTTCCCTTCGACTGTTACAAACTTCATATTCTGTGTTTCTTGTGCGAGTTCTTAGCTCTTTAGTTGTTGAAGTCATGTTTAACCACGAGCATGCAGATTAAAGCTAAAAGTTTTATCTGGTCTCTGCTGACTTTTGCTATATAGGGTATTATATTGGTGTCTGGATTTTATTTTATTTTTGAGGGTGCTTAGACTAGAGACTGATATTTCTTGTTTTTCGTCAAATTTGTTTTGTTTTGTTTCTATGTATGTTTGGATTTTGTTTTGGGATAATTCCGATAGTTTTTTTTGTTTTCATTTTCAGAAACATAAAATCAAGAATATTTTGACAAGAAAACAAAACAACTGTGTACAAAACAAAACATTCTGTTTGTATGTCCAGACAAGGCTCGACTGAAGTATAGTTTCTGAAGGATTATGTAAACATACTTGCTTTTCTGTGACTGCAGATATTAGCCTACAGGTTCTGTGAGACAATTTCACTTTACATGAGAATTTTTTTCCTGCATCCTGTTCAAACTGGATACTTTGTTTTCTCCTTTGATATGTTAAGCTCTGTGAATCCATTGATTACTCACTTTGGTAGAACTTGCTTGCTGCTCAGTTCATCTTTGTAAATTATTTCTCTAGAGAATCATATAATTTTCAATGTTACTTTCAATGTTAACCAAGTTTTTTATTTCGTGATAGACAACCAGTGGAGGTGACCATGATCAATGTGCTTGTGCTGGATCAGCTTCACAGATGAAGATGTAAGCTTAACTATCTTCTACTCCTGCCTTATAGTGAAGCTAGGAGACAGGTTTAATGAAAGATTCTTGTTTGGAAATGTTACCTAGTTGGAGATATTCAATTTTATTTCCTGGATTTTGCTTGTACAGATTGTTAGATGTTAATGAACAGCCTATCTCAGTCAAGGAAGCTCCACCTATTGGCGAAGTAGCTGTTCCAAATTCTGGAGTAGGTCTCTCTGGTTTTGACGACAATGTTGCTTCAGATGCTTTCAAGGACTCATCATTTCATAGCCCTCAGGACCCTTCTTCTGATGCTTTATCCAGAACTGAAGTGCCAATATGGTCTTCCTTAGAGGTTGCACGTAACAGAGGTTCACAAGATTTAGATCTATCTATACCTTGTGGTATGTATGGTTTTATCCTCCTGGATTTAAGATACTCCCTCTGTCCCAGTTTATGTGACATTCTTTCCTTTTCGGTTAGTCCCAACAAGAATCACACCTTTCTATATTTAATAACAGTTTAACTTTAAACTTCCATTTTACAATGAAATGATCTCTAGCCACACAAATGACTATTTGTTATTTTGGACCACAAGTTTCAAAAGTCTTCCTTTCATTCTTAAACTCCATACCCAGTCAATTACCTTCACATAAATTGAGACAGAGGGAGTATATGTTTATGTAGGAGCTCGTGTTCATGAATTCTATGTGTCTCAGTATGCTTCTGTTTTAAATTACCATGTTCAGACAGTGATGACAAAATGGAATGCGATAGGTCAGAACAAGCATCTGATGAAAGCCTCATTCCAACTGCACTGGAAGTTCAGCAGAACCCTCCTTGCTCTTTGAATGGAAATGGTTCTACGGTTTTACATAAGGTGCCTTGTGACAAAAGTCTGGAGTTACTTGACAACAAACCCGAGAAGATAACTCCGATTCATGCAGAGGTGCCTGAAGCTGGTTGCTTATCAGGAAAAGCAATGGCTGATAGTGGTGAGGGAATTTCTTCAAAAAATGATTTACTGCAGGTAAGTGCACTGTTAAACTGCTGCTCATCTCAATCTCTACCAGTTTTCCGTGAAGCTGTGCTACTTTGAATGAAGTGAGTCTTTAATGTTTGATTGAGATGCATTAAATTGTTTGCTTTCAGCTTTTCTTGGAAGATAGAACCTACAACTTTTTCCCATTAGCAAGCATGCAGGAAAACGAGAGTGCTCCTGTGAATTCTAAAGAAGGAAACACTTCCTTGTTGGAAGACAAGAAGCATTGTGGGTCTACTGTAGCGGAATCCTCAGATTTTCTTGGTTTGTCACTGCCAACTGAATCCATGGTCGGTCGTCAAGCTTTAGTTTCGAGCTCCTCACAGTTGGCAGATGTATGGAATCAACCAAGGGAATTTATTCAAGGAGGAGTTCCTCAGTTTTCTTTTGATGCATCATTGCTTCACCGGCATCAAATGATCCTGGACAACATTCTTAATAGAGCAAGATCTCAGAAGGGAAACAAGAGGAGATTTGCAGAAAAAATTGGGTCTCCAACCATGTGGTCAGAAGAGGAGCTAGATTCTCTTTGGATTGGTGTGAGGAGGCATGGAAGAGGCTACTGGGATGTGATGTTGAGGGATCCAAGGCTACGCTTTTTTTCCTGGAGGACGCCAAGGGACTTGGCGGAACGGTGGGTGGAGGAACAGTCGAGACTTTTACATGGAAAATCCATTTCCCCTGCGAGACAGTTACGTAAAGCTGATCTCTTGTCCCATGATATGGATGATGTTCAACTTTCACTTGGGCAGGCAGAGGACTACATCCAGCGGCAAATACCATTCCATTATGGAAATGTTCAAAATACTTCGTCCAAACAAGTTCACGTGGCTACAACAAATGTAGGGACCTTAGAGTCTCTCAGTCTCGGGGGAAAACGCAAAAGAGCTAGGTTCAATCAATCTGAAAACTATGCAGGTTCGGGTGTTGAATGTTCATTCAATTCTCATATTATGAACACAGGGTCTGAAGTGGGTAATTTGCCTCACTGGCTTAAGGAAGTGGTTGCTATTCCACCCAGGCCTCCTGGATTTGCCCCAGATTCTTCATGGATTTTCCATCCGTGGATTGGTCTACCATTTTCCGAACCTAACAAAGCTCATTGTGAATCAAGGAACAAATTGAACACTTCACCAAGAACTGAGCTGAATGATAGTAGTGCTCATCTCCCTGCAGTGGCTATGAGAGAGGGGAAGCAACACTGTAAGTCAGAGGTGGATAGAAGAATTGAGCTGATTGTCATCAATAGCGACGCCTCATCAGAGGAGACAATATCGGATGATTGTAATGTAAGGCATTAGCTTGAATTGGGATTTCATAATTGAGGTTAAGCTTGTATAAAAGTTAGTAGTCTAATTATCTCAGCTGAGATGTTTAACTGAAATTGAGTAGGTTTTTTTCAACTATTGCAATCAGTTGATTTGCAAAGTCTTATTTTAGCTATTTGCAGTAGCTGTATGTTGTAAACTCACTCTTGTTCCTAATTAGGATTTGGATCAAAACTGAGGAAATCCAAACGTCGTCATGAACTCGAGGATGGTAAAAGCTTTCTACCGTTGCAAAATGTGATACAATGTTCATTTCTTGTTTTTATTTTCATGGTCTAAATACACGCTTATGAGGTGAATCTAAATTGTTTTGTTCTGGAGAATTGTCAATGTAGGAAATATTCTTCCTTGATTTTATTCATTAATGATTTACAATATATAGTGTTATAGAAATATTTACTTTGATACAAACTAGGTAACTAATCAATTCTAATTACAAGAGAAATATAATTCTACATAATATAGGAGATGTACAATTAATTATTGTGGATATTCTATTACACCCCACAGTCGAAGCGGGAGGTCGGCGTATGTTGAGATTGTTTCGAAAGTTTTCAAATAAAACCAGCGGAAGACCTTTTGTAAAGATGTCAGCAATCTGATAACGTGACGGGACATGTAAGACACGTATTTGTCTAGGAGCAACTTTTTCGCAAACAAAGTGAATATCCAACTCAATATGTTTAGTACGTTGGTGGTGAACCGGATTCCCTGAGAGATAAATTGCACTAACATTATCACAATAAATCAATGTCGTCTTCAGTACCGGACAATGGAGCTCTAAAAGAAGGTTCCGTAGCCAACAAGATTCAGACACCACATTGGCAACTCCTCGGTATTCTACTTCGGCACTGGATCTGAACAAAGTTGCTTGCCGTTTTGAGGACCAAGAGACCAAATTATCACTAAGAAATACACAATAACCAGACGTGGAGCGTCTTGTATCCAGACAACCACCCCAATCAGTATCTGTGTATGAAATAAGAGTGGTTGTCGAAGACGGATATAAATGCAAGCCATGATCGAGAGCACCTTGAATATAATGCATAATGCGTTTGAGAGCATGCATGTGATCCTCCATGAGGTTATGCATGAATAGACAAACTTGTTGCACAACATAAGAGATGTCGGGCCTCGTGAAGGTGAGATACTGCAGGGCCTCTGCAAGGATGCAGTAATGTGATGGATCGGCATATGGCTTGCTGGAAGAAGCACTCAACTTCGGTTTAGTGTCAATCGGAGTGGAAGACGGCCTACACGATGACATGCCAACTCGTTCAACAATCTCTGCTGCATACTTCTTTTGGGATAAAATAAACCACTTGCATGATGTGTCACAGCTATCCCCAAGAAGTAACTCAGTCGCCCTAGATCTTTCATTGAAAACTCAGAGCCAAGTAGTGACATGATAGACTTGCGAAGGGCATCAGAGGAGACAATTAAGATAATATATATCATTACCCTGACGGTAGATGAATAGAGAATGATCAGACATGCTGTTAGAACACCCAATATGTGAAACGTAATATGCAAACCTCTTGTACCAGGCCCTAAGAGCTTGTAAGAGCCCATATAATGATATCTTCAACAGACACACATGATTAGGATAGCGTGGGTCTCTGTACCCCATGGGCTGATACATGTACACTATTTCATTGAAGTCTCAATGCAGGAAGGCATTTTTGACATCAAGCTGATGAAACGACCATGCCTTCAAAAGAGCCAGACTGAGGACCGTCCTGATAGTTGTCGGTTTGACCGCTGGACTGAAAGTCTCACCGCAATCCACATCAACCTGTTGAGTCTTCCCATCACCTACAAGACGAGTTTTGTGTCTCTCAAATGTACCATCAGATTTTTCTTTATGACTAAAAAATCCACATAGATCGAATCACATTAACATCAGGGGGACGGGGAACCAAATCTCACGTCCTATTATTAATAAGATCATTAAGTTCATCATCCATAGCCATTTTCCAATTCGGTTCATTAAGGGCAGACATAGGATTATGGGGCAACGATGACTTGACAACATGTGTGAAGACCGTATTTTTGTTTGGCTTAAAAATTCCGTGTTGACTACGAGTGACAGGCCGTTATGCCAGAATTGGAGTCGGGCCGGATGAGAGTGACGTATTGTCCGGTAGTGGGCTGGTAGTGACTAGACTGTCGGGCAGTGGGCCAGGGGACGGTGGGCTACCCGAGTCGGATGGTGGGCCGAGATCCAGCGGACTGCCCCCCACTTCCTCTCGACAGTGGCCTGCCAGCGAGGGGCTCAGCTGGGCCAGCAGCCGCAGGGCTCGGTAATTGGGCCGAGACACTTGGACACATTTGGCCTATTTGAGAGGCTAATTTATGGATCAAATATGGGGGTATGTTATCGTCAAGAAATTCATAGGTAGGAGGCCCGTAACAATATAATTTGGTGAAAGGGAAATTTGTTTCATAAAAAATTACGTGACGACTTACGATGATTCTATTAGAGGATAAGTCAAAATATTTGTAACTACGATGATTTGACAGATATCCCAAAAAACACACGAAGTTAACCGGGGTTGAAGTTTATTGATGGTAGTAGAAGGAAAGAGAAGACAGCATAAGCACCCGAGAATTCGTAAATGAGAATATGATGGGTCCCTTAGGTATACAATTTTGAGTGGGGAATGGTAGGCTCTTTGTTTGCTCGAAAGTATGTTCAAAAGATAGGTTGCCATTTGTAACGCATGATGCCAAAATGACGGTGGTAGAGATGCATTGACAAGTAAGGTTCTAACAATATTGTTAATGATTCGAATTTTTGTTTCTGCTTTTCCATTTTGAGATGATGTATGTGGACACGAGAGACGAAACGACAAACCATTAGTTTTGCAAAAATCTCAAAAAGGCCCATTATCAAATTCTCTACCATTGTCACATTGAATATTTTTAATATCCCGTTCAAATTGAATTCGGATGTATGCTCTAAAGGATAGAAATGTGAAAAAAACTTGTGACTTTTTAGACAAAGAAAACGTCCACAAAAAATTAGAGTAATCATCCAATAACAGAAGATAATATCGATGGCCCGAAGATCTCAAAACGGGAGATGTCCAAAATCACTATGAATAATATCAAAAGGCATAACAGTTTGAGACTTTGAAGCAACAAAATGCAACTTAACATGTTTTAATTAATTGAGGTGCGTGAAGGACATTTTTCAAAATTAACCGTGGGTTCGGGGGAGACAAGTTTGTAGTACCAATACCACGAATTGGAATTGAATGACCATTTCTGACAATTATACCATGATTATTGCTCAAATTAAAATAGGACGAGAGATTACCTTGTGAGGACATCATATGAGACGTTGCACCGGTGTCCATGTACCAATTTGCGTAGGGCGGAGTAAGCCCAAGAGTATGCATATCAGCCTCAATATTTGTCGGGGTCGCCACTGCCGAGTGGGCTTGCTGCTACTGGCTTGGCAGTGGCCCATTGATTCCCGTACCGGATTGTTGGGCCTGCTGGTTGTTCCGTTGTGCCTGGGCTACTTGCATGGCCGTGGCCTGACCTAATTTCCCTCGGGGAATGGGCAGGAAGACACGACCCATGGCCAATGCCAGGCACACGGTACCGGCCCATTGCCCCACTAGGTTGGCGACGGCGGCAACTGGGCTGGTTGTTGCTGCTGGCCGCCACCTCCACCGCGGCGGTTTCCACCGCCTTTTCCACCACCACAGTTTTTGCTCCTGTTACCGTCGTTTCGGCCTTTCTGGCCACAATTTGGCGGTAATTTTTCAAATTGTGATGAATTTTCATCGGACGGAGCGGCAACCAAGGCGAAATTTGACACGGTGGCTGTCTTCTTGGCAAAACTCGATTCTTCAAGGATGAGCATAGAAGGAGTTTGGTAGAATGGTGGAAGATGATTGCTTTGATGGATGAACGTACCTACTCTACTATATGTGTCAGTAAGGCCGACAACCATTTGTAACACAAGCCGATTGTTAGTTACTGGCGCCCAGACGTTCTTGAGTTGCTCTGACAGAACCTTGAGCCGTTGATAGTATGCGGACACATTGGGAAAATCCGCCATATTAGTGGTGGAAAATTCCTGTTCAAGTGTGACGGCCCTGGAATTCTTATTGTCTTGGAATATGTCACGTAAACGTTCCCAAGCTTCCTTAGCCTTGGAATCAGTCTCAAGAATAGTATGTAGTAAATCACTCTAGATTGTGGCGTAGATCCACTGGAGGACCGTTGCATCAAGGGTCAACTATAATTCCTTCTCATCATCGGTATTCGACACCTTCTCCTTGCCTTTTTCTGACAAAATTATTTTATGGATAACCTGGTGTGAGCGACAATGGATTTTAAAGAGTTCCGCCCATGTCGCATAAATGACATTTTTCATCTCAAGAGATGGAGATATGAGATTTGATGTTGGAGACAGCAAGGGCTGGGTGAAAATTGAATTTCGAGTCATACATGGCTGTCGGACGGAGAAGGGAGACCGCCGGCGCTAAGGAAGAAAGGGGGGGGGGGGCACGGTATTGAGAGAAAAGTGTAGGGTTTATGATCTTTTCCTAAAATCTGATACCATGTAGGAAATATTTTTGATTTTATTTATTAATGATTTACAATATATATAGTGTTACAGAAATATTTACTTTGTTATAAACTAGGTAACTAATCAAGCCTAATTACAAGAGAAATATAATTCTACCTAATATTGGAGATATAGTTGAAATATTCTATTAGTCAAGGCTAGTACTAGGTTGCTAAAAATTCAGATTTGCTAATACCAATTTTAGGAGACGTAAGGTCTGTATACTTTAAGTACTCCCCACCCCACCCCACCCCACCCCACCCCCAGCTGTTCCTTGTAGAAATTTCCACTTTTTGACTGGAACATGGAGAACAATGCTTTATCTCAGGCTGGCTTGTGGTTTTCTATCTGTTACGTATTTTCGTGGGAGGAGCTGAAATTTTACAGCTAATTAATATTTCTTCATTCTTATCATCATTTTTAAAAAAAAAATAAAGAGAAAAGAAAATTGTACATAGATTCTTTTCTTGCTTTCATCATCCGTGTCTTTTATGGTATTCCAACGTACAATTTGTTGTAATGGTTGGTTATAGACGTCTAATTCATGGTATCTTAAGGTTGTTATCTTTGAGGCTGAGCGAGAAATTCAAAGAAGGGTATTAAAAAAGAATTCTTATGACAAGAGATTCAATAACTTATATACATGCAAAATAAATTATTTTCTTATTTACATAATCTAATTTTTCAATGAAGGGGTTCAATGGAACACCCTTGCACCCCTCTGCCTAGCCCACTGTCTTTGAGTACGGTTCAATTTGGGAAAAGAGTTAAAGATTGTAACGCCCCGAACTTGGGCCTGCACGTAACACGGCACCCGGTGTCTGACCATATGTGACCGAGCAAATCAACTGGCTGGCTGAATCAACATGTGATATCAAAACATATTGAATGTGGAAATAAAATTGACACATGATGATCTACTGAAAGTCTGACTGAATAATCATCAAGTGCGGAAAATACTGAACTAAGTCTGAACATAGTAAAAGTGCCAACACGGCAAATATGAAAATCTGATGAACTCTGTCTAACTACCACTGTAGTCTATGAAGTCTCTGAAGAGTACTGATGCTAACTATTTACCCGGACAAGGCCCCCGATATACCTGAATGTTCGTAATAAACTATAAAGACTGCAAAATAAATGATAAGGCCCCGAAAGACTAGGGCTCACCAACTCAGCTGATACCAGAGATCCTAGCGTGCAGATACGTCATCCTATAAATCGTTACCTGTATCGCGAGATGCAGGCCCTGGGCAAAGGGACGTTAGTACATTTGAATTGCACTAGTATGTAAAGCAACTGAAAGAAAGTGTTGTAAGCAGGATGCTCGGGAAAGGGCAACCCAAATAAATAAATAAATAGGTAATAATTACTGAAACTGTAAATGATAACCGAAATGAACAAGAGAAGTGAAGTCATGAGCTGTTTAACTATAATTATATGTGGGGCCTTGGCCCAATGATAGAATACAAAGTGTCTCTTACGTGTAGCAAAGTAGACCTCTCCATAAGGCATACAACAACATTACTATCTGGTGGCACGTACACGTAGAAAAATAGTCCGTCCATACAACTCACTATATTTGGGCCGGACTATGCGTAAACATGGACCGTCCATAGCCAACCCTTATCTTAACTATGCATATCATAGTCTGTCCATAGGTTAACCTTCATTATCCACCTACTCGTTCATAGATCGTCCGTACAGAATATATTGCGTCAGTGTATGGCCTTGACCAGGTATACGTATACATGAGACTTATGCCTTTGAGAAATCACATATGTTCACTATTTACTAATTATTATTAAGGGACTGAGATTTATGGAATAATGAACATCACTGAACTGAGACATGTATTCATGAACTAAGTATGAAACCTGAAGCCTTAACTGTTTCTAGACCTGCTGAGTTTCTAGACTGAGACTCATGGATAGCAAACACGAGTCTATACTGATTACGTTCTGAGTTCACAATATTCAAAATGAGGATCATGAACGAATTACGAAACTAGAGAATAAAAGTTTTGCAACTATGCATGAAACTAATGCATAACTATATTCTGAGGCAATTCGTAATAGTTAATAAAGAACGTGACGTAGGGAGAATCATCAACATTCTCAAACATAGAGAGTTAGCTTCACATACCTTAACTTCCTGCTCTTGAGTGTAATACAATGTTCGTCGCTTCCGTTCGACTTTAATCTATATCAATATATGTCAATAGAATCAACATTAGCAACAATTCTCATGTTTTTGGTCATCTAGGCATTTTATCAAACCCTTGATGGGCATAAAGCTTCATAGCCCTTATTAATGGTGTTTCTACACACAATTTCTCATCCTCTCGTTTCTAGGCGATTCAACAATTCCAAATAGATTTAATATTCACTATACTTCATCACCCATACGAAAACAACAACCCTAAGTCAACAATCCAAAGATATAATCGTTCATGATTTTTTCCTATCACACCCATCAATGTATATCTTATGAACTTCTAGTCTATAATTATCAATTCAAAGGAAAGTCTTACATACTTTAATCACTCCAAAACACTCAAGGAAGAATACCACTTTGGAGAGGAATCTAAAAAATATGAACTTGAATCCTTGAGAAGGGTTCCCATTCTCGAGTGGAAGTGGGAGAGGATTGCCATGGATTTTGTTGTTGGGTTGCCCAAGATTTTAGGCAAGTTCGATGCTATTTGGGTCATTATTGATAGATTGACCAAGTTCCCACATTTCATTCCAGTCCAGATGACTTATAATGCAGAGAAGTTGGCTAAGATCTATATTCGAGAGATTGTGCGTCTTCATGGGGTACTCAGTTTACTTAGCATTTCTGGCGGACTTTCCAGAAAGAGATAGGTACTCACTTGGATCTCAGTACAACTTTTCACCCTCAGACTGATGGTCAATCTGAGTGGACTATTCAGGTATTGAAGGACAAGTGACAAGCCCGTGTGATTGATTTTAGTGGTCATTGGGACCAATTCTTATCCTTAGCAGAGTTTGCATATAACAATAGCTATCACTTCAGTATTAATATGGCACCGTTCGAAGTCTTGTATGGTAGGATATGTTAATCTCCTATTAGTTGGTTTGATGCGTTTGAGGTTCGTATTTGGGGTACCGATTTGTTGAGGAATTCCTTAGAGATGGTGAAGATGATTTAGGATAAGCTCCTGGCAGCACAGAGTAGGCATAAGAAGTATGCGAGACTTAGAGCTTATGGTTGATGACAAGGTTCTTCTGAAGGTCTCGCCCATGAAGGGTGTGATGAGGTTCAACAAGAGAGGAAATTTGAGTCCGAGGTATATCGGATGAGGTTCTTCAGAGGGTTGGGGAAGTGGCATATGAGTTGGCTTTGCCACCAGGTCTTTCAGGCATTCATCCAATTTTCCATGTGTTCATGCTGAAAAAGTATCATGCCGACGGTTCTTATATCATTCAGTGGGACTCCATGTTGCTAGATCATAGTTTAGAGTTCAAAGAGGAGCCTATGGCTATTTTAGATAGGCTGGTGAGGAAGTTGAGATCTAATGAGATAGCTTCGGTGAAGGTTCAGTAGAAGCATCACCCTATGGAGAAGGCGACTTGGGAGATAAAGTCTGACATGCGGAGCATATATCCTGATTTGTTTACTACCTCCGGTATGTTTTCCTTATTCGTTTCTCTCCGTTTGAGGATAAACGTTTATTTAATTGGTATATGATGTAATGACCTGTTCGGCCATTTTTAGCTACAAACTCTTATTTGCCTATTTTACGCTTTATGTGGTCTCTTTGTGGGGTTTGTGATGCATGGGGATGGGTGACATGGATTCCGAGGTCCATTTATATGAGTTTCGAATGAAAACCCTAAAAACTTAGAGTTAGACAATTTGACTCAAGGTTGACTTTTGAGTAGATGTGTTCGTTTCTGGGTTTCGTCACTTCCGGTAGTTCTGGAGGGTCATTTATGACTTAATCGAGTCATTGGTACACTTCTCGAGAAAATCAAATGTAATTTGTGGCCGTATTTGCAATATTTGGATTTTTTATTATTTCAGATGATTCTTTAGAAAAGTATTCCTTAGCTCGGTTAAATGGGAAATATGAGAATACGAGTGAGTTTGTAGCAATGTTTACCTTAGACGAGCATGTCTGGTTTGTGTCCACGGGATCTCAGGAGTGTTTCAGGTGTTTGATAAGAGTTTGAGGTTGTTTTGCCTAGCCTAGTGTTTGGTGTCCGCCTCGGCGGCACCTCTGTTCTCTCCTGTGTGTCAGCCTCAACAGGAGGTTGGCTCGCAGAAGCGGGGGTTAGGAATATTGTGAGTTTTCGCCTTGGCGGAGGAGTTTTCTGTACGGGCAAGTTCACTTCTACGGGACCGGGTTTGTCGTGGCGCTGGGGTGAGCTTTCAAGTGACTCAACCATGCGAGTAATATGTTTGCGGCAGCGGATCCGCTACATCGGGGTTGATTCTGCTAGGGAGGAATCATTGTATCAGGTGTCCTATTTAAATCTCCTAGGTCAGAATTATTTTCCTAAATTTAAAACTCTCGAACCTAGAGCCGCCATAAGCATTTTCAGAAGTTTAAGAGCAATTTCATCTTTGGGATAAGAGATTCTTTCCTTTGTGATCTGATTACATATTTCCAAGTTCTAAAATGGTGATATAGAATGTTTATAGGTCGGGGAAAAGGAGTTATAAGTTCTTATGAGATTAAGAGAGTTATGTTACTGATTTAGTGGAGGTTTTATAGATTTGGTTGTCTAAATATTATGAATCAGTGATGGTTTATGCTAGATTATCATGTTCTAAGGCTTAATTCGAGTATAGAAACCTATTCCAATTGGGGGGAAATTCCAGGGTTCCAATTTGGGGCTTTTTATATAATGTTCAATTGAAGGTTCAAATGTGAATATTTTTTTCCATTAACTTAAGGATATGCCTACTTATTATGTATGGATGATTTCTGGATAATGAAGTTTGAGTCTTGGTAGCGTGGGCCTGGGGTTGGTATTTAAATTCTTGCTTTATTAAGGATTATGCATTTTTATGTTGTGTAAGCTTTATATTAACGAATATTATATACATGATTAGACTTTGATTATCACGAGGCACAATGACAGGGCAAGGCTATCACCGAGACGTGATTGTGTAGGCTCATGTTCGGCCCAGAGGTAGGCTACAATTTAGTTTTTCGAGACTTCGATAGAAGTGCGTAATTAGTTATAAATATTGAGGGATATCAGGCGTGTTTGGGGGTCCTACTCAAACGGTTGTGATGAACGGTTGAGTGGGTACCAGTGTTCAACTGTGATGATCGGTGATTCCGACTGCTGATTTATTGGATTTGTCGCCATTATGTGGGCTTATCGTCATACTTGTTATCGTTGTGCTTATTCATCACACATGCTTGATATGATACCCTGATTGTATGTGGATTATATGTTGATGTATCTCTGGAATCATGTGATATTCATCTCTATACTTGTTGCATCATATCATGATTCTTGCCTTATATTGTCATTTGCATTCATACACTCATGGTTCTGATGACATTGATATTGAAGTAGTATGATTGTGCTATGGGTCCAAGGGACTGGGAAATGTAAGAACACTATTGAGATTATGACAACATTGAGATGATGATGATACGCGGGGATCGGGGTTGCATGCCTGCAACATATATTATTATAGCCAAGAAGTGGGCTCCAATGGGACATGATTGTCATGGTTCGTTGGTAGATCCACCAGTGACCGTTCGACGTTGAAAATTGGTGCGATTTCAATGTAGTTTTTGTTGGAAATTTGCCTTTGGTGGGGAGGTGCGTCCACCCATATTTAATGAATTAAACACTAGGGTTTCGCATGTTGGAGGCGTTGTCTCTTCACATATGCATAATCTACTAAGTGAGTAGATGACCGTAGGGCCAAGAATCATCAAATTTCATTGAGAAATGAAAGAGATATTGGTCCACGAAGTAAGATGTTTGAGGCATGGAAATATGGTGTGGGACAAAGGAAGAATTGCTCTCTTTATAAGTCTCAAAATTGGCTAAGGGTTTGGGACCCTAAGGGGTAACCCATGTGTTTAAAGGAGGGAGGACCTAGATGTGCTTGGGTTCAAGGCTAAGCCCACAAGCTCGCCGCCGCCGCCGGTCGGTCCGGGCTCGGGTCACGGGTCACGGGTCACGGGTCACGGGTCTTGGGACTTGGGACTTGGGCTTCTTCTGATATTATCTCTTTGGACCTCAAATTATTTAATATTTACAGTTTGGTCCCTGGAGTTTTTGGAAAGATGAATTTGGCAACGACGGAAGACAGCCACCCAGCCATTACTTGGCTGTTAACTCCTCCATCAACAACCCTCCTTTAATGGCCATAAACCTGCCATTAACAACACTCACTAATGTCCATTAACAGCCATGTTTTGGCAGTTGAGGAGTCCCTCCCTTATGAGCTTTTTGGCTCAATTGTGTTAAACATACAAACATACAAACACACAAAAAGACAACAAAAACGAGACAACATATATACACAGAGACAAACTGAAATTCAGTCCAAAACATAAGCAGAAACGTTGGGACAAAAACAGAAAACTCTTCATTCCTTTTCTATTCTTCAGCAAGTCCTTTCGTGTTTGTTTTCTTCGTCAGAATCAACCTATTTGCTTTGTAGTGTTGATTAGTTACTATTTTATTTTGGGAGACTATTGCCCGTTAACGTAAAATCATATATACGGGGCAATCTTGTCTTAAAGACTGAGAGCCATCTCTCGACTCAGCCACAGTTGTAACAATCCAGATTTAGTATTTCTTAATTTCAGGTTATCAAGATTCAAGACTCAACAACTGTGCGGCAGTTCTGAATATTAGATTGTTTGTTTATCCTTTCTAACACTTGTAATATTTATTTACTTCCCGTACTGCTTTACAATATTCAACTGTTTTTGGCTGGGAAAAGGCTATTGAATGGAGGTTATGTTATGGTGGAAAGCGGCAGAAATGGTAGAGAGTGAGGCAACTGAAAAAGAGGGAGCAAGGGTGGGATTTTAGTATTTGGCTATAACTTATCAATATTTTGAACGTAAAATGTATTTTGGGTCAAATGGTACAAAACCGGTCCATTAATGTTCACGTTCTTTTCTCTAATAAAATGGGTAGTTGACTTGCATTGAACTAACTAAGTGAGATTTATGGTTATCGATTAGAAGCTTATACGCTCTTACTTAAGTACTAATAGTAAATAGATAACATAATTAGTTGAGGTGAGAGTTCTTTAAAGATGTAGAGGAAGACATATGTTATAACAAAGGACCTCGGGTATGTTTTGTTCCACTGCTCCATGTCAGCTATTATATGAATTAAAAATGGGTTAAAAAGTTGATACGGAGGTACGTTTGTTTTGAAGGGTAGAAATAACCCATTTTATTAATAGTAGGGGACATATTTGAAACTATTTGCAAACAGAGGTGAAGTTACTCTATTTTTAGTAGTTGAGGGGCAATTTTGGCCCTTTCCCCTAAAGTTTAAGACAATTTGTCAATTTCCAATCATATTCTCAACTTTTATGAGGTTTGGATTGTTTTGATCCTACATGTACACACTTTATTGAAATAGTCATTGATATATCAGTATATAGAAAGGTGATGTCTTTAATCCTTTACCCTAAAACTAACAGTAAAAGTTAAAAAGCTCTATTATATTTAACCGAGTCTCGCAAAAATGATGTGGACAGACTCATCCTCCATCTTCAATCCACCACCGGCCATATTCTTTCAAGAAAAATAAAACACACACACACATACACTCATTTCTTATTTCCCTCTAAAGAACAATTTTCAGCATTAAAACAATATGAACATAACTAAGTAAATCAGATAAAATACATGTCCATTCTTCCTTGTATTTAGTTGTTTATTTTATTATTATCAACAACAACAACAACAACAACAACAACATATCCAGTGAAATTCCACAATGTGGGGTCTGAGGAGGGTAGAGTGTACGCAAGCCTTACCTCTACCTTGGTAGGTAGAACGGTTATTTTTGAGAGACCCTCGGCTCAAGATAAAGCATAAGCACAAGCAAAGCAAAAACAAAAGCAAAAGCAAAAGAAAAAGCAAAAGCAAAACCAAAAGCAAAGCAAAAATAAAATAAGAGAAACGGTCAGACTCGGTCAATTTTTTTTTACATATCATGTCATATTATTTGACTCCGTATTGGATTCCAAAAACATGATATGAGGAACTACTTTTTTGTATGTCAGTTTCATCCTTATGAAATCATTCCTGCAATATTGTTTTCGTTTTCATGATTACGAATATCCTTCTCAAATCATGATTTGTGATAGTTTCCTACACACACACGAAAAAAGGCAATCCAGGAGACCATTAAAACAAATGTGATCTCTCCTTCTTTCTCTCTTGTCTCACTTTCTACGTAATCATAACATCCTTTTGTTGTTTGCTTTAAATTTAGTTCCCACGAGTTTGCCAAAAGCCAGCTCTTTTCAGCATATTTTTGTGGGTGAAAGAGAGAAGATGATAGAGAAGAGGTCTGTCAGCAATTTTTGAGGGACCCATATTTAAATATCTTTTAACTTTTACTGTTAGTGTGTATATATATAAAAGGACTATTTCAATAAGGTATATACATATGAAGGACCAAAACAATCCAACCCCCGTACATCCAGGATCATTTTGATCATTTTCTCATTAAGAAACCAACTTAAGTAACAGTGGATTAGTACTTCCTCCATTTCAATTTATTTAATGTAGTTTGACGGGGTACGAAGTTTAAAAAATAAAGATTTTTTTTTAATCTTGTAGTCTAAAACAAGTCAAAGATATTTGTGTGATTATATGTCATTTCGTAAAACATAAATAGTAAAATTTAAAGTTAAATTATTTTCAAATAAGGAAATATGTCATTCTTTTTTGCACTGACTAAAAAGAAAAGTATGTCATATAAATTGGGACAGAAGAAATATTTTTTTCTCCTCATCCCTCTTCTAAATATTACTCCCCTACAATTTATATGACACACTTTTCTTTTTAGTCAATCCCAAAACGAATAACATATTTCCTTATTGCACATACTCTATTGTCAATTTGCCATAACTATCTTCACAGTCACACTCATGGTTATTCTTGTTAAAAATTGAGCTTTCCTTTATTCCTTGGGTTGTTTTTAATACCCTCTATGTTGATCATATGTTGAGAGTATTCTTTTCAATTGATTCCAGCCAACTACAGAATTGATTAGGGAAATCGCAGTACTTTAATTGCTAATAATGGTTTTATCCAATTCTTATTTTACCCAATCATAATTTACCCACGTAAAATATGGACGGGTTGAAATTCAACCCATTTTTATTCAATTCATTTTCAACCCGCCTAAATTTGACCCAACCCGATAATCTACCGCCTCTACTCACACAAGTGATCCCATCACCCTAACACCCACCCAACCATCACGGGGATACCTCTAATGAGATGCAATAGTAGGGGAGATCTTTATCCTATCACAACCACCACCACTTCCATGAGTCAAGCCATACCGTCTACTTTTGCTGCTCTTGCTCCTTCCTTGTGACGTGCACGTTTGGGTCATCCGGTGTCGTCTATTATTTCTTCTTTGCATAAAAATAATTTTATTTCTTGTAAGGGTACACGAAGTACTTCACTTTGTCTTTCTTGTCCATTAGGGAAACATGTTAAATTACCGTTTGTAGCCTCTAACTCTCGTACTTTGATGCCTTTTGACATTATTGATAGTGATTTATGGACATCTCCCATTTTAAGTTCTTTGGGCCATCGTTATTATGTCTTATTTTTGGATGATTATTCTAACTTTTTGTGGACCTTTCCTTTATCCAAGAAGTCTCAAGTTTTTTTCCACCTTCTTAAAATTTAGAGCATTCATCCGTACCCAATTCGAACGGAAAATTAAAAATATTCAATGTGATGATGGAAAGTAGTATGATAATGGGCTATTTCGAGAGTTTTGTGACATTAATGACATATCATTTTGCTTTTCTTGTCCTCACACGTCCTCACAAAATCGAAAAGCCGAAAGAAAAATTTGTATCATTAATAATATTGTCCGAATCCTGTTAGCCCATGTTTCCTTACCCGATTCCTTTTGGCATCATGCATTACAAATGACTACATATATCCTTAACATCCTCCCTAAAAAAACCTAGCATATCATTCCCCACTTAAATTTCTTTACAATAAAGATCCTTCGTATTCTCGTCTTAGGGTATTTGAGTGTTTATGCTATCCTCTTTTTCCATCCACTACAATTAACAAACTTTAAGCCATTCTACCGCTTGTATGTTTTTGAGTTATCCATCTAATCATTGTGGTTACAAGTGTTTTGATTTATCCTCTAATAAAATCATAATTAGTCGCTATGTTATTTTGATGAAACTCAATTTTCGTTTGCTAAAGTGTGTAGTTCCGTGCCTAGTTCGTATAATATTTTGGATGACGGGGTCTCACCATATATTATCCACCATTTATCCGAATTATCCCGTGATCAAAATCCGCCAGCAGGTCCACTGCCTGATGGCCCACAGAATCTCGTCCCCACTGGTCCAGTCCGTCTATGCACAAACAGCCTGCACAGAGGGCCTATTTCATGGCCCAGTACCGATTTCGGTATTGTTTCCCAGCTCGAGACCATTTCGCTTTCGCTTGCATTCGCTTTCAAGTTCGGTTTAGGCCAAGAGCCCAATGCCCGCCGCCACCATCACTAACCCTCATATTGCCCAAAATCCACCCGATTCTATCTCGAGTCAAGGGCCCATTACTCATAGACAAATGGGTATTTTAAAACCAAAATGACATTTTAATCTCAATTCTAATGTCCTTAAATATCCACTACCACGTAACCCTTTGTCTTCCCTACAAGATCCAAATTGAAAATTGGCTATGAATGACGAATATAATGCTCTTATTAAAAATAAGACGTGGGAGTTAGTGCCCCCTCAGTCTGGTGTTAATATTATTCGGTCTATTTGGATTTTTACTCATAAAGAAAATTCTGACAGTTTTTTTGAGTGGCACAAGATTCGTCTTGTAGGTGATGATAAAAATCAACAGGTTGGCGTTAATTGTGGTGAGACGTTTAGTCCGGTGGTCAAACCGACTACCATTCACACTGTTTTCAATTTGACTCTCTCAAAAGCATGGCCCACTCATCAGTTGGATGTGAAGAATATATTTTTACACGGTGATCTTAAGGAGACAATATAAATGCATCAGCCCTTGGGTTTTACAGACCCCAATTATCCTCAGCATGTCTGTTTGCTGAAGAAGTCCTTGTATGGGCTTAAGCATGCTTCACGAGTTTGGTATAAAAGGTTTGCAGATTATGTATCTACTATTGGGTTTTCTCACAGCAGGTCTGATCATTCTCTATTCATATATCGTCGCGCTACTTCTTTAGCATACATTTTATTGTATGTGGATGATATTATATTGATTGCTTCATTTGATAATCTGCGAAAGTCTATCATGTCACTTCTTAGTTCAGGGTTTGCTATGAAAGACCTGGGGCCCTTGAGTTATTTCTTGGGTATAGCTATCACTCGTCATGCAGGTGGTCTACTTTTATCACAGAAGAAATATGCGGTTGAGATCATTGAGAGAGCTGGAATGTCATCTTGTAAGTCTACTTCCACTCCGATTGATACCAACCGAAGCTGAGTGCTACGTCTGACACACCATACGAGGATCCACCCACTACCGCAGTCTTGCAGGGGCACTTCAGTATCTGACTTTCACACGGCCTAATATTACTTATGCAGTTTAGTAGGTGTGTTTATTTATGCATGACCCACGGATTGAGCATATGCATGCGCTCAAACGCATTATACGATACATACAGGGTGTACTTGATTATTGATTGCATTTATATCCATCCTCTGTATCTACTCTCGTGTCATATACTGATGCTGATTGGGGTGGCTGTCCTGATACTAGACGTTTGACATCTGGATACTGTATGTTTCTTGGTGATAACTTGGTCTCGTGGTCTGCAAAATGTCAGGCTACATTATCGCGATCCAGTGCGGAGGCCAAGTATCTCGAGGGGTAGCCAATGTGGTATCTAAATCATGTTGGATGCGTAATATTCTATTAGAACTTCACTTTCCTATTTTGAAAGCTACCTTGGTTAACTGTGATAATGTTAGTGCGGTCTATCTTTCTGGTAATCCGGTCCAACATCAGCGCACTAAAGTCTAAACATATCGAGATAGATTTCATTTTGTTCGCGAAAATGTAGCTCATGGACAAGTACACGTCTTGCATGTCCCTTCCAGGTACTAAATTGCAGACATCTTTATTAAGGACCTTCCCTCGATTTTATTTGAAGATTTTAGGGACATATTAGCGTACGACAACTATATACTGTGTATACATAAATTGTATACACGGAATTCGAAACAAATAAGTTACCAAAATTGTAATTAAAGTTGTATACAAACTTACCATAGTTGTAGAATTCTTGTACGCGTATAATTAGGATTTTAGAAGTATAGTAGGAATAGGTTTTACCATATTTGGAGATTGTAAATTGTATATATGCCTCTTCATTAATAATTCTTACCGTAGGGTGTTTGAGTGTTTATCCTCTCTTCCCATCCACTACAATAAACAAACTTCAAGCCTATTCTATCGCTTGCGTATTTTTTTGTTATCCGTCGAATCATCGTGGTTACAAATGTTATGATTTATCCTCTAATAAAATCATAATTAGTCGTCATGTCATTTTTTATGAAACCCAATTTCCGTTTGCTAAGTTGCATAATGCCGTGTCTAATTCTTATAATTTTTTGGATTATAGGCTCTCACCGTATGTGGTCCACCATTTGGTCCGGCCCACCTCTCGGGATTTGGACCAGCAGACATCGATAGGCCCGATGCCTACTGGCCCAGACCTTTCCCGTGACCAAATTCGGCCAGCAGGCCCACTGCCTGTTGGCCCAACCCGTGACCACCTTCTCGATCCAGTCAGTTTTGACGTCCCTACACCGACCCAGGTACGACCCACTTCTATTCCGAGTCAAGGGCCCGTTACTCATAGCCAACAGGGTATATTTACACCAAAATGACATTTTAATCTCAACTCTATTGTCACTAAATCACCCCTACCACGTAACCCAGTGTCTGCCCTTAGTGACCCGAATTGGAAAATGGCCATGGATGATGAATATAATGCTCTTATTGAAAATAAGACGTGGGAGTTGGTGCACTGTTCACCTGGTGTCGATGTAATTCGTTCTCTGTGGATTTTTACTCATAATGGAAAATCTGATGGTTGTTTTGAGAGGCATAAGGCAACCCGTCTTGTAAGTGATGACAAAATTCAACAGGTTGGCGTGGATCGTGGAGAGACATTTAGTCCGGTGGTCATACTGACAACTATTCGCACTGTTATCAGTTTGGCTCTCTCGAAAGCATGGTAGTGGATGTAAAAAATACTTTCTTACATGGTGATCTCAAGAAAACTGGATACATACATCAACCCTTGGGTTTCAGGGACCCTGATCATCCTAACCATGTGTGCTTGCTGAAGAAGTCCTTGTATGGGCTCAAACAAGATCCTCGGGCCCGGTAGAAAAGGTTTGCAGATTATGTGTCTACTATTGAGTTTTCTCACAGCAGGTCGGATCACTCTCTGTTCATCTACCGTGGCGGTACTTCTCTGGCATACATTCTGTTATATGTGGATGATATTATATTGACTGCCTCATCTGATAAACTGCGCCAGTCTATCATGTCTCTTCTCAGCTCCGAATTTGCTATGAAAGACTTGGGGCCTTTGAGTTATTTTTTGGGTATAGCTGTAACTCGTCATGCATGTGGTCTATTTCTATCCCAGAGGAAGTATGCAACTGAGATTATTGACCGGGCTGACATGTCATCTTGTAAGTCATCTCCTACTCCGGTTGACACCAAACCGAAGCTGAGTGCTCATTCTAGCACACCCTACGAGGATCCTTCCCACTATCGCAGTCTTGCAGGGGCTCTTCAGTATCTTACATTCACGAGACCCGATATTACTTATGCAGTGCATCAGGTGTGTTTATTTATGCATGATCCACACGCTCTCAAACACATTGTGCGTTACATTTAGGGCACTCTTGATTATGGTTTATACTTATATCCATCCTCCGTATCTAGTCTCATGTCTTATACAAATGCTCTTTGGGTGGATGTCCAGATACCAGACGCTCGACATCTGGTTATTATATGTTTCTTGGTGATAACTTGGTCTCTTGGTTAGCTAAACGTCAGGCTATTGTAATCATGGTAGTAGTCTTGTATTAGAAAAATGTATATTTGATTTCCGTAATTATAGGCTAGGTTTACTATTGTATATCATGTATATAAACCCTTTACATTAATGAAAATAATCAAGGGATTATTCTCTTTCAGCTCTATCATCATCATCTTTGCTATCAAGAACATTTTCAGGATGATGATTAATGCCAATTCTTTGAAGATCTTGATTCTTTTGAACATTTTCATCATTTTGTTGATCATTATCACTGCTCCGATCCTCATTATCTGAACTGTTTCGCTCTTATTCATCTGAATTTTCTATATCTGAACCGTCTTTCTCTGGAGACGAGAGAGATTCAGGAATTGGTTCATTGACGTCAAGGGTAGTAAGAGCAGCAACAACATCACTGATCAAGGGACGGACTGATGGCTCTTCTTGAAGACACATTGCTGCAATCCCAACTGCTTGATTCAAGCTTCTCTCTGGAAACTTGTTCTTCAGAACGGGATCCGCCATTTCTTTGAACCTTTTTGGATTCCTGAAAATCGGTTGTGCCTATTCATGAATCACACACATTTCATAATCAGTCACAATGACACAGAACTAGCTAGTGAGATCGAACAGAAGAAATAATGAATGAGAGTGCTTTCTCACCCAAGCAACTAAGTTTTGCTCGTCTGGTGGCCTTGTAGTATCCACTGCACGGCGCCCTGTAATAAGTTCAAGTAAAACAATTCCAAAACTGTATACGTCCGACTTGAAAGAGAGTTCACCGGATCTTTCATACTCTGGAGCACAGTAACCATACGTTCCCATTACCCTTGGTGATATATGTGATGTATTCCCTCCACCTGCAAGCTTGGCAAGGCCATAGTCGGAAAGCCTAGGATTTAAATCTTGATCTAATAGAATATTTGTGGTTCTGAGATCACGATAAATGATTGGTGGGTTGGCCTTTTCATGTAGATACTCAAGTCCTTGAGCTGCACCTGAGGCTATCTTTATTCTGTTTCGCCAATCAAATGCCTTTTGATCCTCCTTAATGTCTGGATAATGCAATCAGTAAAGAACAATTAACATTTGAGAAGGAAAAGTGAGGGGTAACAACTATATATCTATATATATACCAATAAGATGATCAGCAAGACAGCCCATAGGCATGTATTCATAGACTAAAATCCTCTGATCTCCATCAGCACAATATCCAATGAGATTGACCAGATTTTGGTGGTTAAGGAGACTTAGCATTAAGACTTCAACTTGAAACTCCTTGTTTCCTTGTGTTCCTGTTCTGTCTAGTTGCTTTACTGCCACAACCTATTCATATATACATGCACCAGATATCAGATGGATTCACAAAATTAGATTACTAGTTTGATTAGAGTGGGAACAAAGTTATTAATTACCTCTCCACCTTGAAGTGTTCCCTTGAAGACTCTTCCAAATCCACCTTCCCCTATTAGGCATTCTTGTCGGAAGTTCTTTGTTGCACTGGCTAGCTCACGGAATGTGAATGTTTTAGCTTTGCTGCTATCCCCATTTTCAACAGGGCTAGCTTGATCAGCGTCCTTGTTAGCATTTTCACATGGTGGTCTGTAGTTGTTGTTTTCTGTGAAATCAAATGCAGAGAAAAAAAGTAGACACAATCAGCCTGCAGGTCAAGTGTTAGGAAAAATAATGTATTAATATTCTTGACCTCTACAAGCACATTCTTTCCTTAAAACATATTCATATAGGAAAAGAAGAGAAACATCAAGACGTGTTAGTATGAAAAATTGTTCAAATGTCAAAAGTTTTACAGGGGAAAAAGAAGAAGATACCAAAATGTGGTGGGGAGGGTGGAGGATTTGCGGGGCGAGCAACCGGCACGGACGGATCCTTGGCCGGTGGTTCGTTGGTTTTCTTAGACTGGAAACAGGGGAGGCAACTCATGTCATTGATTCATTACACAGAGAAGACAACATGCCCATTCATATCTTCTCCATCCTCTTTAGCAAAGAAAATATATCATTTATATCATTCCTTAATTATGTTTCAAGAATGGAGGGGAAAAAAGTTTATATGCATTCGTAGGCTTTGTCTTCAACAAGTTTAACATATGAAGGGAAAAATAATAGATAGTGTCATGCATGAAATGGTCACATTGAAAAACAAATTAATGAAAACATGGTGGCAATGGAGGAGAAGGGAAGAGGGTTTTCCAGGTTGAAGGAGGTGTTGCAAAATATTGGAGGAAAACAAATCATTTGGGAACATTGGCTCTCAAAAAGTTTCCTCATCATTAGTGGGAGACAAAAAAATAAGGGAGATTTGGATGGTTGTGTATCCTATAATCAAACACCTCTTTTCCTCCCTCTCCCCTTCATGGGGACTTCTTACACAATTACTTATAATGCACCATCTTTAATTTCTTCCTACTATTTCTATCTTTGTCTTTTTTATGATTCTTTTTATTATTTATTTCAACAAATTTTATACTATCAATCAAGACTTGTTGTACTAGGTAATTTATATATGATTTATTGTACGGTTCACATAATTTAATTTAATAATTTTAGCCTACACCCTGTGTGTGAATATATCCATCAAATATGTCCATATAATAAGTTGTGAACCCAATAGCGTAAACGGACTAGGGGTTCTGTGGCAAGCGAGGAATCATTAAAATTTATAAACTTCAAATCTTTTATTCACTTCTAGTAATCTACCTTATTTTCAAGTTACCAACTCTATTTTTATGAATGATTATTTATAATTACTTCTTATATAACCTTACAATGCAAAAATTATGTAGAAGTCAAACTCTTCTCCAAAAAGGAAAAAGAAAAGAAAAGACACAAATCTTTTTCCCCGTTACTTGCAAATGAGTCGAAATCTTGTTATATATTTGTACGCGTGTATAAAGCTTATTTTTCGAAATCCAATCCATTATGATTCATGACTTATTTTGTGAAGTAGTTCCCAAAATTTTTATATATCTGGGCCTCAGGGGATAAGTTTTTACTTTGTTCTTTTATAATGAATTGATCTTTCCATTACCATTTGTAAAAAGAATTAGGAAAAGGATTTTCCATAGGTCTAAGTGGTAAAAAAATCTAGGTTATCTTGGACCATGGCATAGTTCACCATTCACTAACGCGAAATGAACCTAAAGTAATTTAAAAGGATTTGAATACTTTGATCATTTAACCAGTTACTAGGTTCGAAATTTAATATTTATACATATTTAGTGAATTTCTTAATGCATATATTGGATTTGAGTCAAAACTATTGAATTCGGCGAAGTCCAAGATACTAGCACCATACATCTACCCTTAATGTAATTAATGGATTCAACTGAACTCAATATTTTCTGTAGTCAAAACTATTGAATTCGGCGAAGTCCAAGATACTAGCACCATACATCTACCCTTAATGTAATTAATGGATTCAACTGAACTCAATATTTTCTGTACTAAATATAGATATATACGTGAAATCTTTGAACATATTGAAAATTATAAATTTTCGAACCCATAATATTAAATGTGAAATGAATGTAGTGATAAAAGTTTAAAAGTTAAACTCGTCAGATTTAATATTTGGGATCAGTCTCTTATAGTTTGAAGGGACAAACTGGGAAGAAGATCCGTTGAAATCACAAGACAGCAACGATGAAATGGAGCTTCATCATAATTTCGAAGTCTAAGGTTGAGTTATGTTGTCGTGGGTTGTTTTATGTAATTTAAGGTTGCTATTTGAAGTTGTGAAGTTGTTGATTGAGTTGTGGTGATGAGTAGGAGTAGTAGTGAAGATTGTTGGGGTGTTATGAATTGAACTTAAGCAACAAATAAACTTACAAACGTATGCACGTAAGTTGTTCGACGAAATGTCTAAATGAATCTTCGCGTATGAATCCGTTATTGATATGAATTGTTCATACGTTGTAGATAATAGTTCGTAGGGCATGCAGGACTCGTGGGGCCCATATAGCTTCGACGACAAGATATGTAGGGCTTATTATTCACTATTTTGGCATGATCGAGTTCATAACGACAATTACATAACGTTTCATAATAAGAATCCTATTCTTAAATGCTAAAGAAACTACTTGTGCTCTAAGTCTGCTGATAAATTGTGTATCTCACCTATGCTTCATCGAGAGTACATTTCACTCTCGACACTAACGTTCCACTTTAATACTCTAAATTTCATTGATGTCATGTTAAAGGGCTAAAAGTAACAAGCTTCCTTTCTTGTTGATCATATCAAAGTGAGAGATAACATGTAATCCACATGAAGATTGTCAAAGATGTAACGACCTTACATCACCCCGACGAGTTTGATGTGTATGCCATATTCTTTGTATGGCCTTTATATGTATATGCTATGTATCTATACTGAGGCCTATGGCATTATATACGCAGCTTATACAGATATGATACTAATGGTATTGCCCACAGAGGCCTACGCCGTTATATACGCGATATACTATATACAAGATAATGCCCACATATGCCTACGACGTTATATACACAATTATATCTATATATATGTAGTTTGATCCATTGTGACACTTATGAGATTCATGTGGTATTTTCTCACATTCCTTCACTTATTGTTGTCTTATTTACATTTGATTATACCCTACATATTCAGTACATTCTTTCGTACTAACGTCCCTATTTCTGGGGTGATGTGTTTCATGCCTGTAGGTGTAGGTAGACAGACTGACGCACCTCCACCGTAGGTTGTACATCTCAACAGTTGGTCGTCGCACTCCCCTTCTTCCGGAGTTGCTAACTAGAGAGAGATAGGTTGTACTGCTTATGTATATAGTCATATTGAGTATGTCGGGGCCCTGTCACGATCTAATGATGTATGATAGTACTCTTAGAGATTTGCAGGCTGGTGATCTTTGTATAATTGTGTTGTAGGGCCTTGTTAACCTTCCTAGTAGCTATTGGCACTCTTGTTATGGCTTTGTCGGCCCCGTTATATGTATATATCTATTGGGTTGTTGTCTTGTGTTGCAGGTTGTTTGTTCAGACTTCTATCATATTGTCATTCTGAGACCTTGTCGGTCCAGACGGTAATGCATTCAGGTTATGATACAGGTGGTACGCTTGAGTTGTTCAATCGTCGGGTGCCGGCCACACACTCCAATGTTACAAACCTATTTACCTGATGTTGACTTTGGTCAAACTTTTTTATTTTCTTAAGAACTTTTAATTTTGCTAAATTTGATCTAATACTCACCCGATTGCCTCAGGAATCGCATCACCCATCCTGACAAATCAGGAATACCAATTCAACAAGAAGGGTATACTGAGGGAAAAGATCTCAAGCGCTCAAAACGGCCTGGAGGGTCGTTACATCACCTACTACTTACATAAAAGTTTGTCTTTAAACGGTAAAGACAAGAAGGTACCTAATCTGACGAAAAGTTAGGGATATATACCCCGCAAGTCTGACTCGATCTCCCATATAACCTCCTCGATTGGATGATGCCTCCATTGAACCTTCACCGAAGCTATCTCTTTTTGTCTCAACTTTAGAATATGCCTATCCAAGATGGCTATCGGCTCTTCCTCAAATGTTAAATTATGATCAAGCAACACTGAATACCAATGAATATGGGAGCCATCTTAATGATACTTCTTCAACATCAAGATATAAAACATGAGGTGAACACTCGACAACCCAGGAGGTAAATCCAACTCATAGGCTATCTCGCCAACACACTGAACAATATAAAAATGCCAATAAACCTCGGGCTCAACTTTTCCTTCTTCCCAAACCTCATCACACCCTTCATGGGTAAAACTTTCGGTAAAACTGGCTCTCCAACCATGAACTCCAAATCACGAACCTTCCAATCCGCATAACTCTTTTACCTACTCTGAGTCGTGAGAAGTCTATCTTGAATCAACTTGACCTTATCCAACGACTCTCTCAACAAATCCTTACACCAAGGTCTAACCTCAAATGCATCAAACCAACCTACCGGAGAACTACAACTCCTACCATATAAAGCTTCAAATTGAGCCATCTCAATGCTTGAATGATAACTGTTGTTGTACGCAAACTCCGCTAAGGGCAAGAACTAGTCCCAAAGACTACTAAAGTAGATCACTCGGACTGGCCAGCTGACTGAGGGTGGAAAGTTCTGCTAAGCTCCACCCGAGTACCCAACCCTTTTTGCATCGACCTCCAAATGTGAGATGTACATTGTGTTCCCCTATCAAAAATTATAGAAATAAGCATCTCGTGCAAACGAATAATCTATCGGATGTAGATTCTAGCTAACTTCTCCAAATTGTAAGTAGTCTGAACCGAAATGAAATGGACAGACTTGGTCAAACGATCCACAATGAACCAAATAGCATCAAACTTACCCAAAATATGTGGTAGTCCTACCACGAAGTCCATAGCGACCCGCTCCCACTTCCACGCATGTATAAGTATCATCTGAATCGCACCACCAGGCTTCTAGTACTTATACTTCACTTGTTGACAATTCAAACATCGAGACACAAACTTCACAAATTCATTTGACACCATCAATAGTATTCTTCACATCACGGTACATCTTAGTAGCCGTGGATGGATACTATATCTCAAACTACGCATCTATTATATGATCAAATGAGTCAAGTCACCTATATGAACACATAAATACGACCCTTTATGCTCAAGACACCCTCATCATCTAGAATTGTCTCTTTGTCTTCCCCCTACATCACATTTTCCCGAATCTTATATAATTTCTCATTATCAAAATATTGAGCCTGAATCTGCTCCAATAAGGATGATCTAGCCTTCACATAAGTTATAACCTTATCTGATTCTGAAATATCTAAGTCTCACAAAATTATTGTCCAACGATTGAATATCCATAGCCAAATAACGCTCTCCCACCTGTAACAAGGCTAGATTACCCATGCTCACCAGCTTTCGACTCAAAGAATCCGCCACCACATTAGCCTTGCTCGGGTGATAAAGTAGAGTCATGTCATAATCCTTGAGCAACTCCAATCATCTACGTTGCCTCAATTTGAGATTTCTCTGATTGAATATATCCTGAAGACTGTGATGATCCATGAACACCTTACAATGCACCTCATAAAGATAATGCCTCCAATTCTTCAAAGCAAATAATATCGTGGCTAACTCCAAATCATGAGTGAGGTAGTTCTTCTCATGTACCTTCAATTTCCTCGAAGCATAAGCTATCACTTTTCCCTTCTGCGTCAATAAACACCCAATGCAAATTCGAGAAACATCACAATACACGATAAAACCCTCTCCTTCAATCGGTAAAGTCAAAATAAGAGTGGTGGTCAATAAAGTCTTGAGCTTTTGATAGCTCACTTCACACTCATCGGAACACTGAAACTCCACCTCCTTCTGGGTCAATCTAGTCAATGGAGAAGCAATGGACAAAACCCATTCACAAAATGTCAATAGTAACCTGCCAAGCCAATGAAACTCTGAATCTAGGTAACCAAAGCGGGTCTAACCCAATCGTGGACCGCCTCAATCTTCTTAGGATCCACCATAATCCCATCCTTGGACACAACATGTCCCAAGAATGCCATTGAACTAATCCAAAACTCACACTTCAAGAACTTGGCATAAATTTGCTTCTTTCTTAGAATTCCAAGCACAATCCTCAAATGATGCTCATGCTCTTCTCTATGACAAGAGTATATCGAGATGTCATTGATGAATACAATAAAAAGGAATCCAAATATTGCTTAAACACTCCATTCATCAAATTTATGAAAGTTATTAGGGCATTGGTCAGCTCAAAGGACATCACCAGAAACCCATAATGTCATAATGCATCTGGAATGCTGTCTTAGGGATATCCTCTGCCCTAATATTCAATTGATGATACCCGGACCTCAAATTTATCTTAGAAAAAACTGAAGCATCCTGAAGTTGATTAAACAAGTCATCAATGTGAGGTATCATATATTTGTTCCTAATTGTTACCTTATTCAGTTATCGATAGTTGATACACATACACATAGACCCATCCTTCTTCTTTATGAATGATACAAATTTCAGAATTCTTAACTTGTTTACCAATTCTCTTCATCTATTTTAATACTAGTGTATGTTCCTGAATGATTTTGTTGTATCATGTGCAAGTATAAAGGAAGAAGCTAATAGTTCTGTTCTGGTGTTCCTCTTATCGAATATGTATCTTTTTTAATAGCACGTCATGACTTATGATACCCAATATCTATTCCAAATTTTTATTTCATTTCAGCCTATACAAATGATTGATTAACCTCAATCTTTGTGTCCCGCACATATTGACTAATGTGGTCACTTAGAAAGATCGATATTGCTTCAAAAATATTATGTTTTTAAACAATAACTTATTACTTCGACAAATATTGATTAATACAAATTCAAACACATCGAGTAATAAGTTATTGTTTAAAAACATAATAGTTTTGAAGCAAAGCAGATCAGATCGTTCTTTGAGGAATAATTGATAATTCAGATAATTCAATCAGAAAAAGTACATATCAGATAAAACTTACGCCTAGTCAAATCTATTTGAAGTTCGAAGAAAATCAAAAGCATGATTTTTGTTTGAATTTTATGAATGTAAGAATAATTATGGGTCAATCCCATAATTATCTCCAAAATCACTCAAGAGTATTCTAGACAGGTCGAACCATTTTGCGGTTCTAGAGGACCCTGAACAAGAAGAGGCAAAGATGCCAGATCTGGACACTACTTAACCGGAAGAGATTGCTCAGGATGAGTGTTTGGGTAACAAAGTCGAGGAGGGTGTGGTCAAAGAGAGAACTCTCGAGAAGAGTGATTTGGTTCATAAAAGCGAGGATCTGGAAGAGAGGGTCGTCTTCGTTCGCCAAATCTTGTTCAGTTCCATCCAAGCTCGGTTTTGTTTGAATCTTCGTGGAAGAAGAAGAAGCGGTTCACCAGCCACTACATCTGTAGATCCCACCAAATCATTAAACCTGGCGGCTGCTCGCTCTTTCATCAGTGATTCACCGGCCACTAGATAGATGAAGAATCTCTCCAAAATCAACTCTTTGATCAGTGATTCACCGGCCACTAGATCCAGGAATCCCACCAGAAGAAAAGAGTTTCGTCGGGAAGGGATAGAGATAGCGCATTTTCTTGGTTGGTGGAATAGATTCAAGCGTCCGGTAGAATAGTTCAATAGGAGCCCCGCGCTTCGCATTTCGAACGAATGTGAGAGCGAAACGCCTTTCAAATCCACTTCTGGCTTTGTTGCTTCGCTCCTTTACTCACTTATAGTAAAGGCAAGTTCAAATGGCTTTAGAGGCGCTTTAAAGCAGCTTTACTTACAGGAGAGGAACTCGACTTACATGAAATCAATTGTAAATTAGTATCATCAATTAGGAGTAATTAGATCAATTACGTTAATTAGTATATTCTTATAGATATCAAGACTTGATTATTGTCGTTGTATATATTGTAATCTTGGGAATGAAATAAAGGCAAGGAATCAATTTCCAATATGGTATCAAGAGCCTAAAATCTTTTGCCATAAACCTCTCATTCTCTCTGTTTTTCCTTTAGCCGACCACATAATTTTTTTCTCCTCCGTTTCTTTTGTTACTCGGCCAAACTAGTTTTTTGTATTAAAAAATCCTAAACCTACAACAACTTCAAAAACCCTAAACATCCAATACCTTCTCTAATCCTAAACCTAAACTCATCGGCTAAAACATCCCTAGCCGAAAACAAAACCCCCACCTCCCTTCGGCTGCAACATTTTTCTATTCAAAAATTAGGATTCTTTATTCTACTTCCATCAAACACAAAACATCTTCTCTCCTTTCTTTGTTTGATTTCTAGTAGAAACTATGGCCGAAAAACAAAATTTTCATCCTGCTCTTGCCGTAATAACGTCAAGAACTTTATATCCATAACACTTGAAATGGAAAAAAGGCAATACACCTCTTGGGCGGAATTGTTCAAAATTCATTGCCACGCTTATGAGGTAATAGACCATATCATTCCTTCTGAGTCATCGGAATATCAAATGATCTTTTACATACCATATTAGAGCAGAATTTTATGGCTCAACAGGCATGAGAACGTTTATAAAACATATTTCAAGGTAACAAACTTTCTAGGGCTATATATCTTGAACACCAATGTACTAATGTTAAATTGAATGATTTCTCCAATGTTTCCGCCTATTGTCAGGAATTAAATGTGCTTGCAGACCAACTATCCAACGTTGGTTCGCCGGTCACAAATCAAAGGCTGGTCCTTCAATTAATTGCCGGATTGAATGAACAATATGATATAGTCGCTACGTTTATTCAACAGAGCAATACATTGCCTCTATTCTACGAGGCTCGATCGAGGTTGATTCTTGAAGAAACACGGAAAGCAAAACAGGCATCATCCGGAGCAGTCAACGTCGGAACTTCCCTCATTTCCACCAATTCCTTTTCCACAGATTTTCAACAACAAAATTCCGATTCAGGTAGCAGAGGAAATCGAAACAATAATGGTAAAAAATGTGGCTCAAACCGTAATAATAAAAAAAGAAAAAATAATGGTGAAAATGGACGGGGCAGGGGTGGCGGGCAGTCAACCGCTGGTAGCAACCACACCGGGCAGTGGTGGCCTAACCAGTGGCAGCACACTGCCCAATCTATCGGAAATCAATAAGGCAGTACCTACCGTGGGCCTGGGCCCCACAGTGGGCTGCCCTGATCCCGACCTCAAATTGGGCCAGGCCCTCTTCTTCAAACCGCCAGTCCAGAGTTCTCGGGCATCGTCCACAACATGCATTTGCAGTCCAATCATCATCCCCAGTTGGCTATGCTCCCACGAATATCGAACAAGCCCTAAACAATATGAATATGAATGTTCTAGATGAGTCGTGGTATATGGACACAGAAGCTACGTCTCACATGACAACATCTCAAGGTAATCTCTGGTCTTATTTTAATATGAGCACTAATAAAAATATTGTTGTCGGCAGTGGACAGAAAATTCCAATTTATGGTATTGGTCAGGTAAATCTACCACCTGCACACCCACCATTTAAATTGAAAAATATCTTACACGCACCAAAATTAATTAAAAATTTGATATATGTACGACGTTTTACAATTGACAACAATGTTTCTGTGAATTTTAATCAGTTTGGTTTTTCTGTGAAGAATTTTTAGACAGGGATGCCACTAGTGAGATACAGTAGCATGGGGGAGTTATATCCCCTCACGACGGTTTCCAATAATTGCATGACCAACCTATCTACTTTTGCAGTCATTTCTCCTACTTTGTAGCACAACCGGTTGGGACACCCGGGAGCACCAGTTTTTGATAATCTTAGGAAGAATAAATTTATTTCTTGTAACAGACTTTTAGACTCCTCTGTTTGCCAAACGTGCATGTTTGGTAAACATGTTAAACTTTCATTTGCATCTTCTACTTCTAGTACTCTTATGCCATTTGATCAGTTGCATTATGATTTGTGGACATCACATGTTTTGAATTCTGCACATCATAAATATTATTTGCTTATTTTAGATGATTATTCGATTTTTCTATGGACATTTCCATTGGGGAACAAATAGCAAACCTATACCATTTTAAAACAATTTAGTGTTTTTATCAAAACTCATTTTGAAAAAACCATTAAATGTTTTCAATGTGACAATGTTGGGGGGGGGGGGGTTCATAAATGCCCAATTTACTAATTTTTGTCACCAAAATGGGATGTCTTTGCATGTTTCATGTCCCCACACATCTTCACAAAATGGAAAAGCCGAAAGAAAGATTCGAACAATTAACAATATGATTCGCACTCTCCTTGTGCATTCGTCCACACCACCAAATTTTTGGCACCATGTCCTTCAAATGGCCATATATCTTTTAAATATTCTTCCTAGTAAATTATTCTCCAATGCGTCATCCACACAAATGTTGTACCACCGTCTCCCATCATTTACACATTTACAGGTTTTTGGGTGTTTGTGTTATCCTTTGTTTCCATCCACCACAATTAACAAACTTCAGGCCTGTTCCACGCCTTGTGTATTTTTGAGATACCCACAAAATCATAGGGGATACAAGTGTTATGATATGACAAATGAGAAAATTATTATTTCTCGTCATGTCATTTTTAATGAATCTGCATTCCCGTTTGCAACATCTCAAGTGGCATCCTCACCTTCATATGATTTTCTGGACGACGGACTACATCCAATTTTTAGGTATCATCTAAACACTTAAAATAATGTGGGGCTATCCCAAAACCCCCTGACCCAAACCCAAAATGAGAATGGGCCGGTCCGAGGAGCAGATGTCACTCTTCCCTCGGCCTCGTCCCAATCCATCGTTGGAATTGGGCAGGCTCAACAAAGGGAAAACTCTACAACCCTACCTGTGACACAACCAGAGCCCACCATTTTGGCCTGCAATCGGTCAACTACCCAGCTACCTCACATACCCGACAAACCAACTGTCCAACCTCGGACTATTGAAACACGTGCAATGCATGGATTTTTTCGACCTAAGCACCATTTTAACCTAACCACCTCCGTCCAACCGTCACCAATACCAAAGAATCCCAAAGCTTCCTTATCCGACCCGAATTGGAAAGATGCCATGTTAGACGAATTTAATGCTCTTATTAAAAATAAGACATTGGAATTAGTGCCACGTCCATCTAATGTGAACATAATTCGGTCTATGTGGGTGTTTTGTCATAAAAAGAATTCTGATGGTTCTTTTGCGAGATACAAAGCTCGTCTTATTGGTGATGGCAGGTCTTAATAGGTTGGAGTGGATTGTGGTGAAACATTTAGTCCGGTAGTTAAGCCAGCAACTATCAGGACTGTTCTCAACCTGACACTTTCCAAATTTTGGTTCATTCATCAGTTGGATGTCAAAAATGCATTCTTACATGGCCACTTACAGGAACAGTGTACATGCATCAGTCGTTGGGTTTCCGAGATTATACCCGTCCAGATCATGTTTGCCTGTTGAAGAAATCCTTATATGGTTTGAAACAAACTCTTCATGCATGGTATAACAGGTTTGCAAATTGGGTTTCTCTCACAGCAAGTCCGATCAGTCATTGTTCATTTATCGGAAGGGCGTTGACATGTCATATACACTTCTGTATGTTGATGACATTATTCTCATGGCATCATCAACTTCACTTCGCCACTCTATTATGTCCCTTCTTGCGATTGAATTTGCACTAAAGGATTTGGGTTCGTTGAATTATTTTCTTTACATTGTTGTCACTCAATATGCAGGTGGTCTGTTTTTTGTCAAAAGAAATATGTCAAAGAAATAATTGACAAAGCAGGGATACCTTCCCGCAAACCATCACATACTCCGGTTGACACAAAGGTGAAATTGAGTAACGCTGCAGGTACTCCATACAACGATCCTACACATTACCACAGCCTAGCATGGGCCTTACAATGTCTGACTTTTACGAGACCCGATATTTCCTATGTTGTTCAGCAAGTTTGTTTACACATGCCTGATCCGATATGTGGGCTCTCAAAAGAATTATGCGGTATGTTAATGGTACTTTTCATTTCAGTTCACATTTATATAAGTCCTCCATCTCGAGTCTCTCATCCTATACAGATGCGGATTGGGTGGCTGCCCGGACACACGTCGTTCCACTTTCGGTTATTGTGTATTCCTGGGGGACAATCTCATTTCATGGTCGTTAAAACGACAATCCACACTGTCTCGGTCATGTGCTGAGGCAGAATACCGAAGGGTAGCCAATGTGGTGGCTGAGTCATGTTGGCTTCGTAATCTCCTGTTAGAGTTACAATGTCCGATTGATAAGGCAACTGTGGTCTGCTGTGACAATATGAGTGCGATATACTTATCCGGAAATCATGTTCAGCATCAGCGCACAAAACACATTGAAATGGATATCATATTTGTCCGAGAAAAGGTTGCCCGTGATCGAGTCCATGTTCTCTATGTACCGTCTCGTTATCAGATTGCAGATATCTTCACAAAAGGTCTTCCGCGCGTACTTTTTGATGATTTCAGGGACAACCTCAACATACGAGAACCTTCCGTTAAGATTGCGGGGGACTGTAAGAATAATTATGGATCAATCCCGTAATTATCTTCAAAATCACTCAAGAGTATTCTAGAATCAATCAATTGTAAATTAGTATCATCAATTAGGAGTAATTAGATCAATTACATTAATTAGTATATTCTTATAGATAGCAAGACTTGATTATTGTAGTTGTATATATTGTAATCTTGGGAATGAAATAAAGGCAAAGAATCAATTACCAACATGGTATCAGAGCCAAACTCATTCAAATTATTTATTCGTCGATGTTGGACCCCCAAATTATATTGTTCATGCTCCAGTTAATGAGGTCTGGATGTGAGAGGGAGTGTTAAGAGTCCCACATCGGAAATGGAATGAGAATATGAACTCCTTATATGACTTAGACAATCCTTACCCTATAAGCTAGCTTTTGGGGTTGAATTAGGCCTAAGATCCATTCTTTACAATGAATTTCTGCACAATTCACACGTGTTAAACCTCAGGCGATAAACGAGTAACATTCACAGTGACGTTTTATGTTGAATTCTATAGATTATCAAAGATTTTTGATAGATTTTGCAGATCGCCGAAGATTTCTGGTAAATTCGGAAGATCATCGAAGATTTTTGCGCGAAAATGTTTGAGAAGAGAAGGTGGATAGCTCGGGATCACGCTGTATGCGTGCAGCTTAGGAATCTTGAAAAAGATGGATCGGTACAGGTTAAATAGTTGCATCAAAATAGAATATTTGTGCACTTCAGCCTGATTCAAATTCCGAACTCAGGGAAGAGAGGTAGACACAATTGTCCATACCCCTATTCAACATCTAAATGCATAAAATGGTGGAAACAGACTACAAAAATTCACATAAAATGGTGGAAACAGACTACAAAAATTCACAACTTAGCAGCAGCATTGGAGCTCAAGATAAATGATTGAAACAAATTATTACTGGCCAAACAACAGGAGGGACGCATTACAATAAAACATTAAACACGAATGGCACTATACATACATCTATTTGAGCAGGTGCGGGCTAGCTAGCTATGCCACTGTTGTCATAAAACAAACAAAATATGCTCCCGACACGAAAAATTGTGCATTTCCATCGATAGATCTCAGCCACGAGTACGTCGCAACAAGAATTACTGAGGGAGTTGAGCCTTCTAGTCTGTAGGTTCCTCCCTTTCTTGCTCTCATTTTAGTTAGAGGGAAAGTAGCTGAAAGAGAGATCTGTAAAAATGAGCTTCCATGATTACATGAATCATTTTCCCTCCTTGGGCCTGATATCAATCCCTTCAATAATTAAGCCACTTTTCCAGTTACCTCCCTTCACCTCTGTTAAGCTCATCTCTATTTCAGCTTCTTGTCCGCTCTTGACAAAGAATTCTCCCAACTCAATTTCCATCCACCCATCACTTCTCTGCTTCGGATGACGCCCTTCCGATGTACTATCCTCCACTTCCTGTCTCAATATGTGAGCCATGTGGTGTGTGAATATTCCTAAGCGTCTCGGGACTACTTGGTACCTGTACTGTCTCCGTCTTCCCTGAGGGTCCAAATAAACTGTCTGTGTCTCTCTTTCATGCCCGGCGATCCCAACTGAACTCTCTGCAGGTTGATCTCCAAATCCATAGGTCCTGGATTTTGTCGTGAACACGAGGTAAGCGCCATATCTAGTGTCAGGGGAGAGCATATTGGTGTTTATTTTGCCGGACATATCAAACCAGCAGACATCAAGAAGCTCGGCAACTTCTGAGAACCTATTTCCAATCCAAATATATACACAAGATCAACTTCAAATGACAAAATAAGAAATTGCAAGTGCTAAAACTTTGCTACAAAAGACATCTAAAGGGTAGAAATTGTTTACTTTTCTCTAACCAATTATCGAAAGTTATATATGTGCATTGAAATATATACCTGGACTCGGGAAGGGAAATCCATCTCCAATATCTAGGCGTGTCACCCCAAACAATTTGTAGAGACCTTGCAGCTAACATGTAACATTTCTTTCCACTCCATTTCTCCAATGAAAAGCTCTGGTTTGCATCAACAGTATGTCAGATGGATACTTAATTAGCAAGTAAGAAACAAAGTGAAGCGTAATATAGTGTGGATCTAAGCATAGAAAGCAAGAGCAAAATGAGTTACTTTATCACATGTGGACCAAAATTCAAAAGCAAAAAGATCAAGTTGTAGCAAAAAAGAAAAAGAATGTCATTTCCATGATATTATCATGTAAGTAATACTTAAAACTTGATAGTGGAGCCACACCATCTACTGGTGGGGCGAACTGGTCCCATTAGTTACTTGTTTTCTATAATTTCCTTTACTATTCAACAGTCAAAAGACCAAAAAGACAGAGAAAATGAGACAATGGTGACAGGGCAAGGCTAAGCAACCTAAAGAGAAGACCAGCAGAAATTTTCAAAAGTTTGTGAGCGGGCATCACTGTTTGAAAGCTACTAATTTGATATGCATGCAAAACAAAAGTACAACAAACACTATAAACCCCATCTTCACATAAGTTAGCTGTAATGATATGAAAATAGACCATCATTTTCACACATATGAACATTTAAAAAAAAGGACAGCTCGGCGCAGGGTCCGGTGAAGGGCCGGACACATATGAACATATATATATATATATATATATATATATATATATATATATACTTTATAAAGGATATATGCATGAAATCATCTCATTCTAAGAAAAAAAATATATGCATGTAATCATCTTCCAGTAAACTCAAGATTTTAGTAGAGAGGTCCAAGGACTTCTCTTATGTTTACTGGACCAATTCAATCCTTGAAACAACAATTCTAGAAACAAATTCGATAATGACGATTTCCCTGTCAATTTATGTTTTCACGTGACACCATTATTATCTAAAGTAGATATTGCAAAAAGTGTTAATAGAGAAATCAATACATAAGTACAACACAATATAGATTTATCTTATGCAACATGGATAATTTCCATCGAACTATGTAGAAGACCTTTCCCAATTCACTCTGCTTCTTTAAATCATTATTTCATAATTTGCCAGATAGTTATGAGAACAATCTTTCAACTATTGAATCTATTAGCGAATATTCTCAGAGTTGTACAAGGTTGATTCCTAATATGGTACGAATCCTAACTTACCTTACAAAGGTCGATTCCTAATACAATTAGAATCCTAAGTTACCTTAAATATACATTTATCATAATTACAAAATATACGGCGAATATTCTGAGAATATTCACTAATAGAATCTATTTGCTCGAGTGACATAGGATCTTCTCTTATATTAACTTGCACAGATTTTACATTTGAAAGGCACCCATAAGACATTGTTATTGGGTAAAGCACAAAGTATGTTCTAGGTGCTGCCAAGAATACACATACTCCTCGTCCTATTTAAGCCTCTAAGAAAACATTAACAACAAGAGTTATTTGACTACTACATCATTATCTATTCTTTGATCTTTTGTTACATTAATCTCCCTCCAACAAATGCCCACTCTAGTGATGCTAAGGGTAAAATTGGAAAAAAGTAACTAGTTGTTCTTTGATTTTCTAAAATGACAATTATTTGGAATAACTATTTATGCAAACATGAGATGGAATATAGTTTAACAAAGAAATATAAAATGAATTTATTGTATAAACTAGGGTAAAAGCTATTCTATTTACTAACAAAATGGAGCTGCCTAATTTTCTCTCATCTCCATCAAGCGCGAGGTATACAATTTACTCCCTCCATACAAAAGAAAAACATTACAGAATTTGAAGTACAAGATTCAAATCATATAATTCTCGGTGTTATCTGCATATTGCTTCCTTAAATTTTCTAAATAATACTTAAAGATTTAGAATTAAGTACATAAAGGTACCATTATTCATATTATCCTTTATAATTATTTTTTCTTAGTAAATGCTCGAAAGAATAATCATTCATCAAGACGAAGAATATTGTGCTAAAATCCTTAAATGATAACAGAGTAGTACTCCTAATACTTATAAAATAGGGCAGATGCACTATTTTTTAGTTTATCGATGTAATTTAATAGAATCTATCAATTCAATCAACAGATAAATTTCTGGTGCATTTTCTCGATAAATAGTTGCATGCATTTACTTCAGGAGTACTACTATACTTCCAATTTGACCTTAATTAGCCACAATAATTTGAATACAATTGAGATAATGGTTAAAAACTCACCTTAACTATCATTTCATAAAAAGGACAGCCCGGTGCACTAAGCTCCAGCTATGCGCGAGGTCTGGGGAAGGGCCGGACCACAAGGATCTATTGTACGCAATGTTACCTCATATTTCTGCAAGAGGTTGTTTCTATGGCTTGAACCCACGACCTCCTGGTCACATGAGGTCAACTTTACCAGTTACTCACTCGAATCGAAGGAGGGGTTGAACCTCCGACCTTGTGGTTAACAGCCACACGCTAACCAACTGAGCTATTCCAGCACATTTCATACTTACCCTCAAAATATTAGTTGTTTCATTTTTCTACCTAAATTATCAATATCTATGTATTAGAACATGTGTAGTTAATAGTTCAAGTAGAAAAGGAACAACTGATAATTGGACTAATCGCTCAAAGTGTGTTCTAATATGATACTCCGTTTAAATAGAAAAAGAGAACAACTGATAATCGGGATGTGAAACTCACGAAAAAATGATAATTCAGTGTGTTTTTAATCATTAACTCTACAACAATTAATAAACGAAAAACATTTAATTAGAAGTTTAATAACTAACCTTTGTGCCACCGTCAATGAGGATAGGATGATCACATAGGTGTAAGTAAAGCTCCTTCTTTGAACCGACAGCAAGTACAGAATCTGGACCATCAATTGACCTGGAAATGATGTCATAATAATCCGGCGGTAAGAACCGTTCCCAAACGGCATCGGACTCAGCAGCCGACCGGAAAGTTGAAGCCACCAGCGACAGTCGGCATGCGTCTTTCGGACTCGTTAAGGACAGCGCGTTAGTTATGCAACCTTCCGGCAGTTCATCGCCGCCGGCGAATCTTATGTAGCTCTCCACCGCCATTAGCTATATATAATAATAATATGAGTGTCGGTTATAGTTTTGGATGACGGATAGAGAAGAGTTGTTTATAGGAATATGAGCGGGTTACATTGTATCCTATTTATAGGAGAGTTATTATTACTCATGCTTTAACTTAAAAAAAGAAAGTATATTTTCTTAATCGGTTGCATTGTTTCCTTGCTAAGCAATCAAAAGCTATTTTCTTTTTCAATTTTATGTTATGTTTTGATATTCATTGTATACTCTCTCGTTTTTCATTTTATACCACACTGTTCAAAGTAGGGTAATTTACATAAATGATTAAACTTATAGGAGTAATTAACCATACAATTCGTAGTTATATTAAACATTTTTGCTGTATTTGACTTATTTCAGCATATTTTAATATATTGTTCAGTTGTATACTTGTATTCAATCTATATCAGAGGCGGACATACATAGAAAATTATAGTATTTGAGCACCCATTAGACCCATCTCGGAATGCATATATTTATATATAAAACGCTGAACATTAGATATGTAGAGTCGATTAGCACCCGTTACACAAATCTGCTAGTGGGTGCTTTGGTTCGGAAGCAGATTGTCAAATTTCATATTTGCATGAGGTTAGGGGGTTCACCCCTCCACTAAGATTTTTTTGAAAACTTTGCTCGTTCTTATGTCTGTCTTATTGTTTTGTTTTTTATTTTTTTTTAAAGTGCAGATTCTTCTTTTTTACTTTTACCAGCTGATTTTTTTTCTTTCAATTCTTACTGTTTTTTTCCTTTCTAATTTGTCAACTTCATCGTGCAAAAATCCAAAAAAAAAGTATCATTTGCATTCATATTCAAACTAAAGATCGTGTATATGGCCTATATTTACTTACCATATTATTAGAATTCTTGTACATGTATAATTATGACACTAGTTTTGTATTAGAAAAAAGTAGTAGTCTTGTATTAGAAAAAGATATATTTAATTTCCATAATTACATATTGTATATCATTTATATAAACTCTTTCATTAATGAAAATAATCAGAGGATTATTTTCTTTCATGATATCAGTAATCTAGGGCAAAAAATTTCCTTCTCCAAAAACCTTTGTTTTCACCGCCCTACTTCTTGGCCGTCGGCCGTACCTACACCTCCTCTCCCTTTATTTTTTTTTCCGAATCCCCAATTTTTCTCTTGTTCTTTCATCATGTCTATCACAAAGAACAACTTTCATCATGCCCTTGCAGTCCCCAATATCAAGAACAACGTCCCTATTGTTCTTGAGATGGAAAACATCCAATACGCAGCGTGGGCAAAACTGTTTAAAATTCACGCCTGGTCTAATAGAGTCCTCCATCACATCGTACCACCGGCAAAAGGCAAGGAGAAGGTGCCTTCCACGGATGATGAAATTGAGATGTGGGCAACTCTTGATGCTATTGTCCTTCAATGAATTTATTACATCATCTCTAAGGACCTCTTACATATAATTATCGAACCCGACGCTACGCAATGGAAGCTTGAAATATGTTGCGTGATATATTACAAGACAACAAAAATTCTCGTGTCGTGACCCTTGAGAAAGAATTCTCCTACATAAATATGGAGGATTTTCCAAATGCATCTACCTATTGTCAAAGGCTCAAGGAGTTGTCGGATCAACTCAAAAACATTGTTGCGTCTGTCACTAATGATTGTCTTGTTCTTCAAATGGTTGTAGGCCTCTCTGAGGCGCATAATGGCATTGGGACTCTCCTACGTCAAAGAAATCATCTCCCGCCGTTCTACCAAACATGTTCCATGCTCAACTTAGAAGAAGCAGGATTGGCTAAAAAAGTGGCTACCGAAGCCAATTCCTCATGATTGTGGCCACGTCCCGCGAAACTGATTACTCTCAATCATTCTCCAAAAATTATGGTCAAAACCGTAACAACGGGGGTGGAAAAAGGGTCAAAACCGTGGGAAAAATCGCGATGGACGTGGTGGTGGCAAGGGTGGTGGCCGTGACAGCAGTGGCGGACGGTCAACTGGCGGCAGTGGCGGTCAGCAGGGGACCGGACCACTGAGCCCTTGGAAGGCTTGGGTCATTGGGCAGTGGCCATGGGCCATGCCTTGGGCCAACGGGCAGTGGCCCATCTCGGCCCCCTACCATTTTCTTTCAAATTGGGCCGCTGGACAGAACATGCCTACTGACCAAAACAGGCAGCAGGCCTTCGTTGATGCGGGCCCAACAACAGCAGTCCCGACCCACACGTATATCGAGGTAGCGATGCATACACTTATATTAAATCCCCCGAATGCAAATTGGTACATGGACCCCAGTGCTACTTCTCAAATGACGTCCGCACCAGGTAATTTTTCATCTTATTTCAATTTGAGCAAAAATTGTGGCATAATTGTTGGTAATGGTAATTCAATTTCAATTCGTGGTTATGGTCACACAAATTTATCTCCTCCGAACCCACCTTTAGCCTTGAAAAATGTCTTTCATGCTCCTCACTTAATTAAAATTTGGTGTATGTTAAAAAAATTATAACTGATAATTGGGTTTCTGTTGACTTTGACCCTTTTGGAATTTCTGTGAAGGACTTCACGACGGGGATACCTCTAATGAGATGTAATAGTCGGGGTGAGCTCTATCCAATTACCTCCACCAACACCACTACCACTAATCACGCCACACCGTTAACGTTTGCCGCTTTAGCACCTTCCTTGTGGCATGCGCGTTTGGGTCATCCGGGAGCGTCTGTTCTTTCCTCTCTTAAAAATAATAATTTTATTAAGTGTAATAGTACACGTAGACTAATGTTTGTCCTTCTTGTCCGCTTGGAAAATATGTTAGATTACCATTTGTATCCTCTAATTCTATTATTTGAATGTCATTTCATATTATTCATAGTGATTTATGGACATCTCCCGTTTTGAGCTCTTTGGGCCATCGTTATTATGTGTTATTTTTGGATGATTATTCTAAAGGTTTGCAGGTTATGTGTCTACTATTTGGTTTTCTCACAGCATGTCTGATCATTCTCTGTTCATCTATCGTCATGGTACTTCTCTGGCATACATTCTGTTATATGTGGATGATATTATATTGACTACCTCATCTGATAAACTGCGTCAGTCTATCATGTCTCTTCTTAGCTCCGAATTTGCTATGAAAGACTTGGGGCCTTTGAGTTATTTTTTGGGTATTATATTTTTCGGGAGAGAATGTCTCAAAATAATTAATCTCTTCTTTTTTACTATAACATTTGGCTACCAATCTAGCCTTGTACTTATCAATAGTACCATTAGTTTTGAGTTTCTTTTTCATAACCCACTTGCAACCAATAGGTTTAGTCATAGGAGGTAAATCAACAAAAATCCAGGTTTGGTTTTCAAGTATAGACTTAATTTCATCATCCATGGCTCTTTTCCACATATCAGAATCTAATTGTAACATAGCTTCTTGAAAAAATTTTGGATCCTCTTCTAACATGTAAGTCAACATATCAGGACCAAAATTCTTTTCAATTCTATGTCTCTTACTTCTCCTTAATTCGATTATTTCATCATTCTCCTTTTCTTATAAATTCTCATCATTCACAATTTCATTTCCGGTTGCATGCTCATTAATATCAAGTTCACCAAATAAATTATTATTTATTTCTATTTTATCAGCATCACGAATATTCAAGTGTTCATAAAATATAGCATGTGCTGCCTCAAATACACTATTATCATGATGCCTAAGAAATCTATATGCTTTACTCATAGCAGAATAACCAATAAAAACAGATTTAACTGCTCTACTACCAAGTTTTGGCCTTTTCAAAGTTGCGTTCAAAACATATGCAATACAACCACATGCCCTTAGATGTTTAATACTACGCTTACGCCCAATAAACAACTCAAATGGAGTTTTCATATGTTTCTTGTTTACAATCCTGTTAGTAATGTAACAATAACTCAATAGTGCCTCTCGCCAATAACTGATTGGTAATTTTGAATGTATTAGTGATTTTATTTTCAACTTCCTTCTTGAAGATTTTAAACTTATTAAAAGCCTCATCTTTGGTTTTAAGCAAGTACACATAGGTGAATTTTGAATAATCATCAATAAAAGTTATGAAATATCTTTTACCACCTTTAATAATATGCACTTTATTATCACAAATATCCGTATGAATAAGTTCAAGTAAACCATTTATTCTAACAACACTTTTGAAAGAAGATTTAGTCAATTTGGATAGAGAGCAACATTCACAAGTTTTTGTGGTAAAAGTTTTAGAAGACTTAGAAATAAAATCATTTAAAATCATGTGATTCATAGCATTTATACCAATATGTCCTAGTCTATAGTGCCAATTATCATGATCATCAACATTAAGTAAAATTTTAGAAAAGTAAGCAGAAGATGCAGTCTTATTATTGTCAACATTCAACAAGTACATTTTATCTTTCATGTAGCCTTTTCCTACAAACTTTCCATTCTTAGTGATAGTCACTTTTTGGGAACCAAAGGCTACTTTGAAACCATTTTCATCCAATTTGTGGACCGATACAAGATTCTTTCTCGTAGAGGGGATATGATACACATTTCTCAGAGTTAAAGTATTTTCCGAAGTGATGGGAAGAACAACAGTGCCTACGCCAAGAACTTCGCTTGATGATGCATTTCTCATGTAGACGGTCTTGGCCTCTTTCACTATTTCATATGTCTTGAACAAACTCTTATTTGGGGTAAGATGACATGTAACACTTGAGTCCACCCACCAATCAGTAGTGCCATTATTGACAAGGCATACTTCAGATATGACAACGATAAAGTCTTTGTCATAAATCACATTGGTTTATTCCTTTTTCTTGTCTTTCCCCTTACGGTGACGACATTCCCTAGCATAGTGGCCATGTTTGTCATAACAACTACCTTTCTTTTTGTTGTTTCTGTTATCCTCATTCCCATTTTTCTTAAAGAATTTCCTCTTCTTGAAAGTTCCTTGATTTCCCTTAGAAGTTCCATGAAGGTTTTTCTCATAAACACGATTCACACCATCATTCTTCGAAGAAACTGAACCATCTCTTCTAATGCTTTCGGTCTCAATTTGAATGCCCTGAAGAAGTTCATCCAAAGAGATAGGCCTCTTCTTGTATTTTAGTTTCTTTTGATAATCTTTACATGAAGGCGGAAGTTTACCAATGATGGTTGAAACTTGAAAAATTTCATAAATGGGTTCGCCAGCATCAGCACATTCTGTTGCTATATCATTTAACTCGTTAACTTGATCAATGACCGGTCGAGAATCAACCATCTTGTATTCAACATACTTGTTAACCAAAAAAGACTTATTACCAGTATCTTCATTTACATACCTTCATTTTATAGCATTCCAGAGTTCTGCAGCAGTTTTGTGGATGTGAAATATGTTGAATAGTGTGTTGTTCAGCGACTGCAGAATGGTGTAGCGGCAAACGAAATCATCATTTTTCCATTTGTTCGCCTTCTATGTTGCCTCAGTCTTTTGTGCCTCGGTTGCATCCGGATCAGTGACTTCCTCCGGACAGCCTTGAAACAGAACATAGAATACCTTTGCAATTGTCAAAAGGTACTCCATCTTTAGACTCCAACGCTTGTAGTTGAGTCCGTTCAGCCTTTCCAACTTGTTTCCATCGTTCAACTGAACCTTAACCAATACTGACTCCATTGCAGAAAATTAATACCTTTAAAATTATTGTATAATAGGGTAATGGAATTAAGAATAGGTTAGGCACACCGAAAAATAATGTTATCTTTAAAGGTATTAATTCCTCCCTCTTAGGTGTAAAAAGTTCACTGAGGAATTAACCTTCCAGGATACAAAACCTATATTCTCAGAAATTTGAAATTATACTCTAACGAATTTCAGAAGCAGAAATCACACGTATAAAATATATACTATAAAGAAAGAATAAATCTCAGAGAAGGAAAATTTCAGAAGCAGAAATTGTGTTCTGTTTTCTGTAATGTATTCTGTATTTTTTCATTTCTGCAAATCATTGAGTATTTATGGATATTCAATGGTTGCCCCGAAACGTTGCAATATATTCACGAAGGGATATTTCCGTTGACCAAACAGAAATGCCGAAACATTTTTTACGTTTCGTCCCCTGTCCCCCTTTAAACATTTATAAAATATTTATATATATATATTTATGAAAGCTACTATTGGATTTCCTCCATAATGACCGGAAGCTCAAGAGCTTGACCAACATATCAAACACATTAACTCCTTTTATAGCCACAAGGAAGTTCAAGCTTCTTCTCAAACATCAATGTGGGACAAATGACTCTTTACTTAAAAAATATCAATGTGGGACAATTGACTATGTGGGACAAGTGACTCAATTATGATGGAAATACTCATATCCAATGTGGGATATATAACAGAAAAAATCCTTGGTAGGGAGCGTTATCCCCCGAATAGGGCCCTAGTGGTGCGAATTCAAATATAATCGGACTCCAATACGATTACCGAACACCGGATGGAAAACAAAAAAAAAAATTGTCTCATGCCTCTTTCCCCTAGTCCTCTTATAAAAGTATTTCGATTTTAAGAATCTACACCTTTTCCTTTTGAGAAATTAATTAGAACCTTCCTGTTGAAGAAATTACTAAAGTATAGAATCTGAGTGAAAGATTTTCATTTTAGTTTCATTGGAGAGTAGAGAAGTCCTGATAAGAAAAATGCGATAAGAATCGAACATCGCATCTTGATATATCAAAAATGTAAATAACACAATTCCACTACAAAGATACCACTCCATTCTTAATGCTGAGATTATTTTACAAATTGTCATAATTAGACATAAAACAAATGGATCTAATAAGAGAAATATGCATAGTAATAATTTATCACATCTAGATAATCATGACAAACCTTAACCGTATGCAAGAAACAAAAGCTAGATGCTCTAATTTACTTTTTTCTTGTGAATTTACAGCCACTTAATGTTTTTTTAAATCCAAAGTTAATTGATCCATATTTTGTATAGATAATTTAAAAAATAGAAAGAAAAAGAAGCTAGCTAATAGTCGTTAGTATGTTGAAAGTTAAAAAGGAGTGTTAAAAGTGAGAATAAATGATGTGGTTGCATCCTTAGCCATTAAGGCTAAGCTTTGAGAACATGTTTTATTTTGTTCTTGTTTTATATTCTTTATTTGTGGGATATAAAGATTAGAGAAGAATGAGAAAATTAAGAAAGCGAATGAAATTAAAAGGATGGTATTGTGAGTAGCAAAAGATTGAAAGTCTTGGCCTTAGGCCTTCACTTTTTGGATTTCTTTTACATCACTTGTGTGCGAGACACGTCGGCATCCCATATTTCCCTCTTTTGTTACTTCCTTATTCCAATAAAGGTGGAATCTCCCACCCCAGGAGCCCCCACACCCCGATCCGACAGGTCTGTGAATGAGGTAAATCATGGTGACTCAATTGATTTCAAAGGTTAGACCAGTACCACGCTGCGCACAAGGGGCCCTCCTTTATTTCAAGAAGAAACCCCCACACTGCCGCTGACGGGATTCGATCATTGGTCTCTTATTCCAAATATCCCCCTTGAAACCAATTGAGCTGCCCAAGCGGACTTTGTTACTTCCTTAATTGGTCCTAATTTATGCAACAAAATATTACTCCCTCCCTTCTAAATTACTTGTCACATTTTCGTTTTCAGAATCAAAATAATTTTGACCAAAATTTTAAAAAACTATTTTTTATTATATTAATAGGAGAAGAAATTTCAACTTATAGTATTTTTCATGTAACTAGTAAAGTTGATGTCATGTGACCAGAAAGTCACATGTTCAAGTTGTGGAAACAACATCTTGCAGAAATGCAAAGACTGCGTACAATATATCCTTGTGGTTCAGCCCTTCCTCGGACCGCGCACATAGCGGAAGCTTAGACTGCCCTCAATATTTTTCATGTAATTTTCGAATATCTAAATTTTTAATTTAAAATATTAAATTAATCTAATTTAATTTAGCTCTAAAAATTAGTCAAGTTAACTTTAGAAAAGCTAAACCTGACAAGTATATTGGAAAGGAGGGAGTACTCCCTACTATCCTATATTTTTGTTCTGCTTCACTATTCAAGAATTAAATTATATGAACTTAGGCCAACATTTTAAGGTGTATATTTCCACCATATTATACGAAAAGAATAACAACTAATAATAATTTTCGTGTAACTTTCAAACACTTAAATGTTAAATTAATCTATTTTAGTTTAACTTAACTTTTAAGAAGTGAAACGTTATAAGTATTTTTAGATGGAAGAAGTCATTCCGGGTGCATGAACTAATTTATATTGCTTGTCTCAAATTCGAATAAAAATATTGCAATAATTTACCAATTTGTATAAAACTGATTAATTCATTATGAATTCCAATAATACAAAATGTTTTAAAATGTTTAACTTTATTTGTTTTGGATACAGTTTTTGAGCGACAAAATATTAACTCCATCTTTGTAACTTGATTATATTATCAGTTTCAAATTTAAATAAATGAAAAATATTTCGACAGACTAATAATTAGTGAGGAATTATTGTAATACAGAACATCTTAAATATTAACTTTGTTTGCAAAGACCCAGGTAAGGACAGTGGGAGGAGACTCGAAATACTTTCCAGTCATGATGCAGTTGCACCAAGGATCAGCTCTTAGCCCGTTTTTATTTGTATTGGCGTTGGATGTCTTGAGTAGTCACATTCAAGGGGAGATGTCATGATGCATGTTATTTGTGGATGACATTGTATTGATCGATGAGACACGACGTGGGATAAACGACGGGTTGGAGATTTGGAGACATTTCAGGTTGAGTAGGATCAAAACAGAGTACGTGAAGTGCAAGTTTAGTGCGGTGACGAGTGACACTGAGGTGGAAGTGAGACTCGACTCACAAGTCGTCCCGAAGAGAGAGAGTTTCAAGTATCTGAGGGCTCTAATCCAAGATAATGGGGAGATTGACGAGGATGTCACACATCGTATTGGAGCAGGGTGGTTGAGATGGAGGCTTGCATCTGGTGTCTTGTGTGATAAGAAGGTGCCACAAAGACTTAAGAGTAGTAGTGAGACCGATGATGTTGTATAGGACGAAGTGTTGTCCAGTCAAGAACTCTCATGTTCAGAAGATGAAAGTTGCAAAAATGAGGATGTTGAGATGGATGTGTGGGCCGACTACGAGAGATATGGTCATAAAAATAAAGAGATTCGGGACAAGATAGGGGTGGCCTCCATGACGAACAAGATGCGGGAGGCGAGACTAAGATGATTCGGACATGTCCATAGGGGAGGTACAGATGCACCGGTAAGGAGGTGTGAGAGGCTGGTGATGGAGGGCTGGAAGGATTTCGATCGTCGGAACTAAGGTTCTGGTGAATCCACGATGTCTCGGGACATTCTTTTAGGAATTGTTTTTACTGTTGGCATCTTGTAGAGATTTCGAGCTGACTCATACCACTTTCTTCGAGGTTTGATAACTTTTCCGGCATAATTTCTTTTCCCGTAGGGTCGTGCCATCATTCCAATCCTACCCATAAAATATCATCACAGTCCTGTGCCTCAATTCCGGCAATTTTTTTGTGTCCTTCTCTTCCAGAGCACTAGTAAGAAAGTATATGTTGTGCAATATTCCAGCGAAGATTCGAAAAAAAAATATCACCACCGTGCATAATTTTTCTTGTGATTGCTAGCGTCACATCTCTATCCAGTGGTGTTGTGTAGAATCCGACTCCACCACAATATAGATCAGGTTCAAGCTAGTGAGAAACTAATTGTTGTGCGAATTTCCAACAATTTCCAGGAAAGCAAATCAGTCACCGTGCAATATTTTCAGTGATAACATAGTTGTCTGCTACAAAATTACTTTTGGGTAGTGTTGCTCAAATTCCAACACCACCACGAGGTAGATCAGTCTCTTCCGACCAAAACCCAATTAGCGGCTCCGACAAATATCACTCATGATACACCACATGCCGCTTGAAGTGCCAGCTCCGGCTAGCGCGTCAGATCCACGCGCCGCGCATGCACCTTTTTCCGGCCAGATCTCGGTGATTTTCTTCTTGAGTTATGTTTGTCAGATTTCATCCATCTTTCAAGTCATATTTCGCTACGTCTCTCGGTTTTGATATGTTAAACTCCAAAAACACGGGAATTGGAAGTTCAAGTCCTATGATTACTTCAAAATCCTTAAGGAGGAGATCAGAAAATCGCACATCACAGTCCATGAAGCGACGATGAGGAGGTTGTCTTGAAAGATCTCGACCTAGGTGTAGTTGTAATAGGCTTGGACACATTCTTGAAGTATGTTATTCTCTCCATGATGACCTTGAGGAGAGGAGAAAGTTTATAAATAGAGCTCAGTGTAATCATGTAGATACAACAATTCAATAATATATTTTCTCTCATAATTTCTCACAATCTCATTTAAAAGTTTAAAATGTTAGAGATGAGATATTTACTTATTTAGATCTGCAACTTTAACTTAATATTTCAAATGATGCACGTGACTTTTTCAAAACAGAAGAGAAAAGCAACTACTTTTATATGATGCGTAGGGTAGAACATTTGTATGGAAGAAGAGTATGCTGAAATTTCTATGGGAAAAGGAATAAGTACCCCTTCAAACGTGTTCTGAAATTTCAGTACACATCTTTACTTTGCGGGGGTCCTATATTCCTTTGTACATGTCCGATGTTATCTCATTACCACCTTGAGACAGGACAATCAGATTTTTGGCATACTGTGGAGATACATTATGCACATGCCTGGACATTAACTTGTTATTTCTAATGATGCATGTGTCTCCTCTTGTAGTTGCAGAGCTTCATCAGTGACAGTCTTCGGAGAATGGAGAAACTCGAAAGTCGAAACTGAGCAATCTTTGTTTGCTTCACTAGTGCAAAAGAGTATGGAGAACAGTAAGAGGATTGATGAAAACAACCGGGGGATGGAATAAGCGTTGATTCAGATGAATACAGTTCTCCAAATCTTATGATAAAATTGTGGCTTAAATTTTCCTGAACCAACTCTTCCTCCTACCACTCGATCTAAGCCAAAACACCACTAAATCTCCCAAAGATAAATTGAATTTCCCTAAATTTGAGGCGCTAGGTGTGAGAATACTTCGAGGTCTACCACATTCTAACCATCAGAAGATGGATTATGTGTAACTATGAATGTGAGTAGTAAGGTGGATAGTTGGTGCGAGGCTTATCTGATAGACCACGGCAAAAATGTATCATGGCCTATGTTCTGTGTTGAATTGTGCAGAATATCTGGCAATACTAGGCACTGGGATATTGTTGATAGCTTTAACAAGCTGAAGTAGATCACTGATATTGAAGCTTAGCAGTCGCATCACCTTCGGCACTAGTGCGACAGAGTGTCGGGCCCTAACATGGTTTCAACTCCCTTGATATAAAAGGAATCGTCTACGTTCTACTATCTTAATTCGGAAGGAATAAGATGTTGGAATTCAAATCTTCTAAGATTTCTCCTTCTGCTGATGTAACTTCGAGCTCATATGTTGGTACTAAACCCCCCTACTGAATGAAACTCGCTTAGTCGTTAGCTTCATTAGTGGACAAAAACCTGAACTGAAACTGTCGATGAAGATTATACCAATCCCACCTGCCTTACTGATGTGAGGAATCCAATTCCGGTGAGGAGTTCGCTAGGCACTTTTTTGAAATACATTAGTTATCTAACAGGTAAAAGCTTCAGTTGATATGTCTAAATGAAAATATGTGGCAACTTTAAAGGGTTGTCTATTTATTTGACAGCTGAAAATGACCCATAACAATTTATTCACCTTAATACAATAATGAGGAAAAATTAACTCACCCGGTGTTTAACTTTTACCAAAGAAATGAACGAAAGACATGTGTTTAGCATATTATCATTTCACCATGATGAAGTGATATGTATTAAAGCGAAGTACTTCGAGGGATTATACAGAAGGAACCTCTGTTAAGAATGGAATGTATTGATTTGGGGCATTTCTTTTCCTTATTTAGCTTTCAAGTGGGAGAAAACTTTCATAGAGTCACAAATTGTGATTATAAAGTTAAGTTGCTTGATTTAGCGTAAAACACCATATTCGAGTAAGTACTTCTTGTATCGTTTTGTTTGAAGCAGTAGTTGAGGTAACCAAGTTTTGTAACCCTCTTTTAGGCCAAAGGACTAGAATTAGAAATGATTAGTTAAGAATCAAGAGCGTTCTTCTATACAACGGACAAACAACAATGGATCATTCTTATGATCAATTTACACCCACATAACAACAACAAATCACAAATGTTCTCAAGAACCAAAAGGTAGTTTCACAAACAGGATGTCCATGGAAGCAGCTTTGCTAGCTGTACATCGATCTTAAAAGATTTAAAAGAGAAAAAAAGTTGCTCCCAACAGAATAACGAACCATTCAAAACATGGTACAAACAAAGACACTTTGGTGTCATGTCTCAGACAGGGAGGACACCCACTGAATGGGATTTCCGCACTGCAGCTAATGCACTTTGCTCCGCGGCTTTCTAAAATACAAAGACAAGTTAGAATGAACTTTCGAAAACTGTGTTTTTTAATTGTACGAGTGTTTATTACGTACCTTGTCAGACAAAGTGTTTTTCCAGACTTTGTCCATCTCCTCGAAGACAATGTCGATAGTTGGACGACCTTTGCTTGATTTGGCGACACAAAGCACTGCAATTTGAAGTATGGACTCGAAATCCACACTGTTTACTTCACCTTTTAGACGCGGATCCTCCAAGTCTTGTAGGGGCCGTTTACGCATGCTCACATCCTTTGCCTGCACAATTAACAGTAGCTTTGGTGTCTATAATTCATTAATACTAGTACTAATTAAGCTTAAAAAAGTGATAAGTAGTACCTTTCTTGTTAGTTGGTCTCTGGCATCCAAATCAAGTTCAATGACTTTCTGGCCAGAAAGAACCTGTAAAGCTACTATGCCAAAGCTATAAATGTCACTTGCACACGTCAACTTTGCATTACTCATATATTCTGGATCCATATAACCTATTGTTCCTCTAACATCTGTAAACACTTTGCTCTCTTCCATATCCAACATTTTTGCCAGCCCAAAATCTGATAGCTTTGGTTGCAATTCCTCTGTTAAAAGGATATTTGTAAGCTGCATGCATGGTAATTAAAAGTAGTAAATATTGATCATAAGAAATAGTACAAGTAAAGAGAAAAAATATTAATTTAATTTACTAGCTACCTTAATATCTCTGTGAACAATGCAGCCATCAATGTAGTTGTGCAGATACCTCAATGCAAGGGCACAATCTCTTAAGATGTTTACCCTTTGTTCCCAACTTAAGACCCTGTCTTTCCCTAAAAGTTATTAACACATTAATTAGTAACATTAAAAGGCTGAAAAAGATCGATCTTGAAAATTTAAGAAAAACTGTCTACTCATACTCACTCAAAAGATGTTGAGCTAAATTTCCAGCAGAGCAATACTCATAGACTAGATATTGTTCGCCATCCTCAATGCAACACCCAAAGAGGCAAACAAGATTAGGATGTCTGACTCTGGAAAGATTCTCTAGTTCTCTGCTGAAAGAATCGGACATATTACTTCTAAATATTTGCTTGATAGCAACTACTTGTCCACTTGGAAGAACCCCTTTGAACACTTGTCCTGCACTCCCCCGTCCCAGGAATTTCTTCTCATCACCAAAATTTATCGCGTTCTCAATCTCAGCTTTTGAGAAACTATACAGACCTGGACAAGAAGTAAACTCCTTTGGCTTCAATAGAACAAGCTTTCGTCCAGCCCTCGCGTTTCTTGTTACATACTTAACAAGCAAGATCACCATCATCATCCCAAATGTTGCTAAAACTATTGCAATCAATGTTTCCGCTAAAGAATCTGTAAGATTATGAATAAGTTAGAATGAGATTATGAAACAACTAAAGCTAGCTACTTTTGTCAAAACTCATACTTACACTTGATTTTAATGTAATCTTCACTTGACTTTTCTGTACAAAGAAAGACAAATATTAGTCTGCATTGCAATTAAAACTAGTAGAAGACCAATGCGTGGTAATCAAGCAAAATAATTTCCTGGACTGACCTAAAGTATTTAATGCTGGCAAACAGCTGAAGAAATCATCCATTGAAGAGGGATCATCTAATTTTGTGGTAGCAGCTGAAATAACAAGAGCGACAAGACAAATAGCTCTTTCAGTTTGGTTATCTTTGGCATTAAACTGATCCAGGAAATGATCTCTTGCAGATTTAATCGCACTCATGCAACCCCAGCAAGCATCGTCGAAGTTGGAGGAACTGAAGAAACCTGATGAACACTTGTCCCTGACATCCTTAAAATTCTGATCCTGGACAATACTTGTCAAAGACTGGCTAGAACATTGACTGCTTCCTTGATAGAGGGAACCAAGTCCACATTTATCAATGGAAACAGAGGGCTGGTGCTTAAAGGGTCCAGAGGCGCACTGTCCCCATTGATCTTCGTGGAGGAAGAGGTTTCCTTGCTGAATTGCGTGTTTGGCCAATGCCTGTGAGAAGAAGTTGAGGCCATTTTGGCAGCATCTTGTGGTAGGAAAACTGTCCCATTCATTGATGTTTTCTTGATCAGCTGCAAGGCATTCTCCGCTTGGTTTGTATGGAGATGAAGTGAAGTTCAGCCCACATTCTGCAAATTACGCACACGACATCAAACCAGCTATATATATGAATAACAAGAAAGTTTCGTTACTTGTTATTAAAATAAGAAAAAGAAAAAGAGTTAATGTTTAAAAACACACCTGAACAATAACTTTTTTGCGAGTTTCACACCCCAATAATTAGTTGTTCCCTTTTCCCTGAACTATCACCATCTATGTATTAAAACGCATCTCGAAACTGGTTAGGCCAACTATCAGTTGTTCTCTTTTCCTATCTGAATCATTCAATACATAGATGGTGACAGTTCAGGTAGAAAAGGAAACAACTGATAGATGGAGTGTGAAACTTACGTAAAAGTGATAGTTTAAATGTGTTTTTGACCATTATCTCAAAGAAAAAGCAAATACCTGGGTCTTCCGGAGAAGCCAGTGAAACAGCGGTGAGAGCAAAAATAAGACATAGTTGGAAAAATAAGGCTGCCTTAACTACAACAACGTCCATCTCCCCTGATGATGGTTACTAACTTCAAATTCAAGTAGCTTCAGATGATATAAACCCCTGATTGAGTCCAACAATATAATGACTCGTAAAGTAATGATCTCCACTTATCCGATGTCTTTTTTACATGCCAATCACAGTCACTCTTATTCCATATTTCTGAGTTGATGTGGATGATATTCATCAGCTGCAGTGCAAGTTACACGATCGAACATCAGACAGTCACTTCACTTACAACTAATATAGCAGAATGGCAATCAAGAAAAGCTGGTAGTATTAACATATTAATTCCATACAAGTTGGTAAATCGTTTTTTCAGCAGACAAGAAATTATGGTGATCATATATAGGGACATTTTCCTCATTAGAATCGAAGAATGTATTGAGGATGGGATATTCTTTATTTTATTATTTATCTTTGCTTAGTTATTCTCCGGGCACAACAGCTTTGAAGTGGCTGTTTGTGCATATAACAATATACTTGTATATGAATTTTGACATTTCCCAAGTCCAAAGACCAATCGGTGTTGCTTTTATATTTTGGAAACTTTGCAGGATTGGTGGTGGAAATCTGGATTCATTAAAAAAAGAAAAAAAATTGTCAAGTCTCGGATGACACGCTGTAACGCTGAAACTGCATATGCATCATCAGTGTTGTATAATATGCTTGAAGTTGTTCTACTTTACTTTGATAAGAAGAAAGTTACTCGATATTATCAATTGAATTCATTAAAATTCTTATGAAAAAGTACGTCCAAACAGCAAAGACAAAAAGGTTCAACTAGATAGAAACAGAATGGTTATATTCTTTTTCTTGTATGTAATAATCTAGTTGGTTCGTGATTAGGGTCATTGTACGTCTATCCAATTATTTAAGATGTTTAACTTGCCTCGCCTTTCGATTCTCTTATGGTTGTCTTTATGTTATAACGGTAGAATTTGCAACTATTTTTTGTAGCTTTTTTCTTTGACCAATGATTTATATCTGCCTATAGTTGATTATGATTCGACATTAGAAATATATTGATTTTCGCCTAATAACCTAATTCATGCAAGTCGCGGACACAAGAAGGTTTATTCCAAATAGACACCCAATACAACCATTTCACTGGAAAAGTAATTTTCGTTTTGCAACACTATTTCAGCAAGAAAAAAAAAACATACCTTCACGAGACTCAAGTATTGTAAGAATCTATTGCTGTATAAGAGTTTGGATAGAATTGGTATTGATATACCAACTGGGGGGCTGTGTGGGCGGAATGGATCGTCATTTCGTCATTTTATTTATTGATGTTACAGACTACTCTTGATGAGAATGAATACATGATTCGATTTTTGTTTACTGAAATCGAATGTAACTCACTCCCTTTACAAGATCACCGTAGTATTCTAGCAATCTCTATTATCATGTTTTGCAATTTTTTCTCCGTCTTGAGGAGTGTTAAGAGGCAAATCTATGCACTGTCCTCCAACTTCGAAAAGACAATCAATTTAAAGGGGAAAAAAAGAAGGAAAAAGCCAAAGACAATTCTCTAATGAGACGAGGATATTTTCATTTCCTTCTCATATAAATGAAAAAGAAACACCTTTCATCAAACCATACATATCCTAGTGTAACAGTAATCCAACATTTTCACATGGTACATAAATCTTGCTCCATTATCCCATTTCTTTATTCGGTCCTTCCACAAGAATATCATTAGGCAGCAGTCAACATGTCTCTTTAGGTAACTTCTTGGTTACAAAAGGTAAATAAACCTAAGGGTACTTAATATATAGTAGTGATACTTCGAAAAAATAAACTCATCCCTTATTCCCCAACCCCATTTTCTTCTAGCATGCAATCCTTCCATACTTCAATTAAAATCTTAAAAACATGGGCTTTAATAACCCTTTGCATCAAAATTTAACTCAAATAACTTCTACACAGGAGGAACATTAATAGGCCAGCCGATGTTGTTGAGCCTCCAAGCCTTGTTCAGCTCCTCAGAAACTTGTTCTATTGTTGGGCGCTCTAGCCTTGTTTCAGCCACACAAACTACTGCAATTTGCAATATGGATTTCAATGCCTCGTGGTTTATTAGTTTCCCTCTCAGGCATGGATCTTCAAACTCGGTGATTGGAAGCTTTCCTGTACTCACATCCTTTGCCTGCATCAATTCACAAGAACATACGCTAACCAACAAGATTAAATGTCAGTTTCATTTAACTTTCTTATACTTCCACTGTCCCAATTTATGTAACACGTTTTCTCTTTTAGTCCGTCGCAAAAACAATTAGCGACGGATTTCTATATAGAAATAATTTAACTTTGAACTTTCCATTTTATCCTGGATGAGATGAATTATCGCCACACAAATGCCTTGACGTGTTTTAGACCATAATTTTCCAAAAAAATTCTTTCTTAAATACCATGCCCAGTCAAACACTTTTACATAAATTGGGGTAGAGGGAGAGTGATAAGATGGATTCTTAACGTGCAAAACATGGTTGAGAGTACACATCTTGATTAAGATGAAGTTAGGAAAGAATAAACCTTAAAAAACAATATTTCCATTTTCGAACATCCATAAACATTAATGTCCTAAGCACGAAGTAAAGTCTATTGCATTTTACCTTTGTTAACAATATGTGTCTGCCATCTTCATCAACATGAGAAATTCTTGTTCCAGATAGGACCTGCAGCATTACAACTCCAAAGCTATAAATGTCAGTTGCACAAGTGAGTAACCCAGTCTTCTTGTATTCAGGATCTGTGTACATTCCATTTTCCAAAACATCTTCAAATACTTTGCTTTCTTCCATTCCTAGCATTTGTGATTGCCCAAATCCACATAGTTTTGGTCCCAATGTCTCACTCAAAAGAATGCTGCTAAGCTGTCAAGCAAAAATATTGGAACACTATTAGTAGACTATAATAGTGTGTATGTTTACATACACATATAGTGATAAAGAGAGAGAGAGAGAGAGAGAGAGAAAGGGGGTAGGGGGGCACTTTTTTTCTCTCTAACCAGGGAATAAGTTTATATAAAAACAAACATATTTTTCTTTTGCATTTTGTAAAAAAAATTCCTAACAGCAAAAGATCGATAATTTTTCTAAAACAAATGATTACCTTAATGTGGTGGTGAATGATGCAGCCATCAATATAATGATGGAGATATTTGATTGCGCATGCACAGTCCCTCAGTATTTTAACTCTTGCATCCAAAGTCAAAACAGTGTCTTCTCCTAAATATTTCATGAACAAGCTGTAACGTTAACTTTAGCTCGGCAAGGAGATAAAGAAATTATAGGAGACTTCACTTTTTAGTAAATTAATTAAACAAGTTTAGGCTAAAATATAAATGAGACTTCGATATAATAAAAAAGAAAATGATAACAGTTACTCCAGTACTTTAATTCTGTAAACCACTATAAGTATAACACTTCCTTGTTCTCCCAATTTTACCCGTAGCATTAATAGAGTGAGCCTTAATTCTGTAAACCACTATAAGCATAGCACTTCCTTTTTCTCCCAATTTTACCCATAGCATTAATAGAGTGAGCCTCATCTATCAATCTATCTAAGTAAGGTGATGTGGCATCTCTCACAATCTAGGATTCCTATTTATCTTTTTTCTCAAATTTTTGGCTTTTCCTTCCTATTTCTTCCATTTATGTGCAATGTTAAATAACCCAAAAGACACTTCTTAAATTCTCTTAAATCTTAATCGTTTTTAACCTATTGATTGAATCATAAATTAAACTTTATAATTTCATATCAGTCAGACACTTTCATTTCCACTATTTTCTTCTTTCCCCATAAATTCACATAGTTTTCATATACATGTTCACAATTCCCATTTCTTGAGGACTTCTTGTTGTGTCCAATTGGTTCCACGTTTCCGGTGCTAGCTGGGGCTTTTCAGAGTATGTCAATAAAGTATTGTTGCAGTTATTTGGCTTCCTGTTATCATTTAGATATATCAATTGTAGCTTGATGTACATTTTGTATTGAAGTAATGGTTTTTACTGTTGATGTGGTTTTTCTATCCATTTACTTTATTGTTTCACGTTTAGTGTGATTCTAAGTTTACTATGCACTTGTATTGTTGCTATGAAATTGAAACTTATGCTAAGGCCTTTCCAACTAGAGATATTATGTGTCCAAGAAAATGCCATGGTGCATAGCTTCTGCTGCCACAACATGGATTCTTGATATCTTGAAATGGGACTATAATGTATAAAACAAAATGAATCTTAGTGAGAAATGTCTTGTGAGAGCAATTTACACCACCCGCAGTCTCAATGAATCTTTCTTGAAACTTTGTGTCCAGTCAAATAAGACCACATTAAATGAGATGAAGGAAGTAATTTTTATGTGATTTTTACAAAGTTTATACTCATTGATAGGGGTACACGCACTACGTGAGTGCCCAAAACTTAATTAAAGAATAAATAAAGGTACATTATTAGTGTTAATATAGCGGGAGCTTAGTGCACTGGGCTGCCCTTTTATGTGTAGACAACTAACAGGACAAGTAAATATAAATTAAACCGAGGTCGAGTAGCAAGTCAAAGAGTAATTACGGTAGTGTGCTTTTTGAGTACCTTCATCTAAAGCACAAAAAGAATGTTTTTCCAACATTACGAATTCACAGAAGATGGAATTTCATTAGTGGGTTGTGTACATATTACCCAAAAGATGATTCATAAGCATCAGAAAGCTAGTTACTCCCAACATGCTGAAAGTATATGTCACCATGGTACGTAGTGTACCTTTGCTAAGCAAAAATCAACTAAAACATCATGTATAAGATTTACACTATCAGATTAAAATTACCGATAACAACAAATATGTAATTCTCTATAATAAGCCTAATTTGGTAATAAAAAATAAAGTAAATGATCTGATATAATAGATTAAAATGCACTGATAGATTAAACTTCAATCCAATGAAAAGTTTGAGGAAGAGAAACTCACTGAGAAAATATTGAGCTAGATTTCCACCAGAACAATGTTCATAAACCAAAAATTGATTTCCATCTTCACTACAAAAACCCAAGAGACAAACAATGCTTGGATGCCTAGCTCTTGAGAGACACTCAACTTCCCTATTGAAAGAGTCCATTGCATCTTTTGTTTTGTGCATCTCTTTAATAGCCACACCCTGTCCACTTGGTAATATCCCTTGATAAAACTCTCCTCTTCTTCCATGCCCTATCAACTTTCTTCTTCTCATATTAATGTTTAAAGCATTCTCAATCTCAACAATTGTGAATTTGTAGAGACCATTAATGGTAGGGGACTCCACGTTTTGGGCAACCACTGGCTTATTGCTTCTCTTGAAAATGCATTTCACCAGCATGACAAGTATTGTGAAAACTAAAATGGTCACTATGATTGCAATGAATTCTTTTTCCATATATTAATCTTTTGTTTTATGACTAAATGCTTCTCTAATATTACCACTAGCTAGGTGCACTCCTATCAATTATGTGGTCCAATTATAAAATTCACTCAGATGATTATAGAAGGAGATCTTCAATAATTTCTAACAAAACAAAGCTCTCATGTATCATCCCGAAACAAATTAAGAACTTATATTTTAATTAGAAGGAAAGATAAAACAAAAATAAGAATTTTGCATTAGCAACTGAACACTCAAAACAAACCTCTCAGTTACCAAAAACTTATTTTAAAATAACAGCCCTTCTTTTATCTTTTTTATTTCTGTTCTTCCTCTCTTTTATTTCTATTTCTTTGTTTTCAAACTTTTAGCAGATCATTTGCTTAATATATTCAAGAAGTTAAGCACAATTCAATTCACTCATGTTTTTACGAAGCTACTAAAATATTCGAAAATCATAAATCGCAAAACTAAAATAGAGAGAAAAATCGATAAAGGGACGCATAAAGTACGTAGAAGTGAAAATAAAAAGACCTGGACCAAAACCAATGTAGAATGAGAAGACGAAAGTAGAGCAACCTTAAATGAAGGAATGTGTTCAGTATTTATTAGGTCCAAAAAATAGGAAAATACAAGAATGTCAATTTTCTTGTTAAATTTACTATGCTTCCTTTGTCACTCTCTCAAGGAAACCTTGATATCCCCGAATATCAACTAAGAATAATGGACCACTTTCGTTTCATATTATTGATGTGAGTCCAAAGGACTACCTAGTTATTGCCTGTGGATCGATCATCCCTCATAAGTCACATATCCGTGTTTCATCTTGGATATCAGTGTACACGCCAATCGCGCAAGGCCGAAGCAGCTAAATAGCTTTTCATGCATTAATTTGCTTATATGATCATATGTATGAGTTACTCAGATATGCATATTTTCGTATATGCAAGTTTTCAGTTTAATCATAAACCTGCTATTATTACTTATTGTTTATGATCCAGAATACAGATATATGTTCAGATTATTTTCCATATATAAGTCTCACCTCAATATTTAGGGGAGAGTCGACGATTCAAACTGAGTATGTTTGTATTCATGTTTTTTCCTTTCTTTTTTTCTTTTAAAATGCAGATACTTCTATTAGTTCAGGATGTCCGCCTAGCAGACAACAAAGCTGATAGCTTCAGACAGTGGTGAGCCGGTCATATTCCTTCCATGGTGGCTCATATATGTTTTCTATCAGTATATGATTAAATACTAGTTCAGACTTGGTATCCATTTGGGGATTTCATATGATGTTATACATTAAGATGTGACTTAGGCTTATATTTCCACTGCTTATGATTTATTTACTAGTTTGCGAAGCATGTTTAAGTTTTATGATTATGGATTCACTCAATTTGGGGTAGTTGGATGCCAATCACTAAACCTTAGGATGTGGATAGTGACAGGACACGAAAAAAAGAAGAAAAAAACACCGTTAATTAGCTAAGTTGGTAAGAAGGAATAGCTCAATTTTGATATACATCCTCTTTTATTATAATTTACATTTGAGTTGTATCCTAATTATTTAGTTTAACAATAATTTTCATCTATCCAAAGATATAATTCAATTCACGTAACTCAATTGGAACTTAATATAATTAAATTATATGCACCCTCAGATAGATTGAAATTTATGAAGAATGATAAATTTCTCGAAGTTGTCATTATACAACCCAAGTTTACTCTCTCCGTCAATTAACTAATATGCTTTAAGTAATGAGTTACATCAAAAAGTAATAGATAATTGAGAGGTACTTAGGATTATTTCAAACTAGGAGTATAAGGTAAGGCTGGCCAGTGGGCCGGGTCGGCCCGGTCCCGCCCCGAACCCGACTATTTAAAAAAAAACGCAGTAACGGGACTCAAACCGGGATGGGACATGGTCTCGTCCCGACCCGCCCCAAGCCCGCCTGTCCCGATCCCGCCCCGAACCCCCCTCCCCCCCTTTGCAAAAATAATTGTTGCACCAACAACTATTTTACATTTTGGCCGTTGTGCAACGGCCATTTTTGGCCTCCCCCCTCCCCCAACCCCCCTACTCCCTTAATATTTATTCTTAATCCATAAGTTACTATATTTACACTTTAACCCAATTTTTCAACTATAAATACCTCATTTTCTCTTCATCTTTCTCAGAAATCTTCCTACAATCTCTCTAATCTCTCAATACTCAATCTATCTATATCTCTACAAGTCTACATTGTTTACTAAATATTCAAGTTTATTTATTCATTTGGGAGTGAAGTTGGCAACTAGCTTGAGGATCTTCCATCGAGTAAAGTTTCAATTTTCAACCTCTCGATTACACGTCGGCGTTACGTCGGCGTTTGGTACATTCGTTCCTTCATTAAATTATTATTGTCTGTTTATTTTATTTAGCGCACTTAATTTTATTTACTTTAATTACTTATTAGTATAATTATAAATTTATAATGGAAGGATTTAAACGTATGCTTACGGGTAGGGGTCATGCTTCTTCTAGTAGGGGCAACAAGGGCAAGGGTCCTATTTCTAGACATTATTTTATTCCTACACAGGATGATTTTGTTGATACTAAACATTTTCCTACAATGCCATTAGATTTAGACGAGGAGCTATTTTCTGGAACTCAAGAAGACTTTAATTTAGACGATGATCTAGATGATACACCCACTAATGTAGATGACAACACACCCACTAGTGCACCTTCAACTGAAATGTCTCATATTCCCCCTAGTATGAGACAAGGTCCAGCAAAACGACCATTAAAATCAAATGCATTGACATTTTTTGATAGGGACGTAGAGAATCAAGTATCTAGATGTAAAATTTGTAAAGATATTTAAAATTTAAAACTAGAAAAGGTCACGGTGGGACGGGGGGTTTAATGAGACACGTAGCAAGGGTTCATCCAGCTAGGTATGCCCAATACGAGGCTTCAAAATCGGGTGCGCAAACGTCCGCTCCATCGGGACAAGGTTCACATACTGATACTGTCCCGGATCAAGTACAGGGTCAAATTAACCCTATGACGGGGGGAATTGTAGGCCCTAAATACAATAAACATAAAGATAGGGAAGCAATAGCAAAATTAGTTGTTGTGGAGGGTTTGCCTTTTTCATTTCCTTCATCTCCCGATTTTATTCATTACATTAGAGATATGTATAATCCTGCTTTTAACGGTTTTCCTAGATCAACTGTTAAGAGAGATGTATTTAAATTCGCACATAAATATCAACAGTATTTACGTTATTCATTATATCATTTTAATGGCAAAGTGGCTATCACTTCTGATATAGGCCATAGTACTAACGGCCATGATTATTTAACGGTAACTTGTCATTGAATAGATTATAAATGGTCTATGCAAAAACGTATCTTAGCGTATAGATATATAGATGATAGGCACACTGGTACTTTTATTGCAGAAAATATTTATCAAGTGTGCAATTATTACGGAATAACTGATAAAATTATGACAGTTACATTAGATAACGCTTCTTTTAACAATTACGCTATTACAATTTTTAAAAATAGTTGACTCCATCTTTTTCAGATCATTTTCATATAAAATGTGCGTGTCATATATATAACTTAATTGTAAAGGATGGCCTATCACTTTTTGAAGACATTCTTAGTAAAATACAATTTGCTATAAACTTTATTTTTAAAAATAATAGAATAGAACGAAGAAAAGAATATAAAAAAACTTATCACGATTGCCAACTACCTTATAGAAAAATTCCAGAAGAAGTATCCACTAGGTGAAATTCTTTATACGAGCAACTACTTGTTGCTTATGACTATAGAAAACCTATAACTTTATTTTTTAACTCTCATAATCAAAATTCAGCTGATATGGTTGTAGATAGTGATTGGGTAAAAATTTCCGAACTTATTGTATTTTTAGAGAAATTTTTTCAAGCAACAAAAGAATTTTCCGGTATATATTATCCTACTATTTCAACTATGTTGTTTTATATAGCTCTAATATTTTTATTACTTAGTGAATATATGGAAAAATCAGCTTATATGGTAGCTATTAAAAAAATATTTTATTCTTATTCCACTATTTATATTATTGGTGATGTATTAAATCCGACTATTAAAATAGACGGTACTAAATCACTTATTGAAACTATTTACGATTGTATATAAGTACTATCACCTCCAAGTCCCAAAAGTCCAAATCACTCACCTATTAAACAAACTAAAGAAGAAGTGTTGTCTACCGTAGAAGACCAATGCAAAAAAATATATAGGTTTTACCAACAAGAAAGTGCTTGTAACCTACCGGCTTCCATACTATCTTCTTCTTCTTCAACACAACCTCACAAAAGACATGATGTTTCTGCGGCTAGTATTGAAAGCCTCAGAAATAGAATGTGCGGCCGTACCGCTACTAACCAAATAAGCGAGTTCGATATTTTTGTTTTGCAGGGTTCTATACCGTCCCAAGCAGTTCACAATGAAGAAGAACATGAAAACTTGCTGAAATACTGGAGGGGGAATGAGAAGACCTTTCCGACACTTTCAATGATGGCCCGGGATGTTTTGAATATTCAAGCATCATCAACGGCGTCTGAAAGCGCTTTTTCTGCCGGCAGATATCAAATAGGAGAGCCCAGACACTCATTAGCCAGATACAGCTTGGAGATTGTAGTATTATTCAGAGATTGGATACAAGCGGAGCGGAGAAGGTGCGGTCAACCGGAGATCAACGAAGAAGAAGACGAAAACTACAACGAAATCTTATCCGAAGGTGGTGAAAGCGACGTGGAGCAATTTGACCAACAAATATCAATTCCAACCGAAGAACCACAGGAAATTATCAAGAAACTAGAACAGTTTTTTTCAGAATGTAATTTTTTTAATTGCAATTTTACTATGTAATTTGCAACTTTTGAACAACACCACAAAGTTGCAATTTTGACAATTGTATTTGTATTACAAAAAAATCATGTCTATTAAATAATATAAGAGGCACAAAAACAGTCTTGGGATGTTTTTATTACAATATCTTGTCTTGTTTAATTATTGAGTTTTTTATATATATGTTATTTTTTAAATTAAGTGCAAAAAAAAAAAACGTCCGGGATCCCGATTCCGACGGGATCGGGGCGGGACTTCGACAAATCCCACCTATACCGATCCCGCCTGACCCGATCCCGCCGGTCCCGAGCCCGGCCCACTGGCCACCCTTAGTATAAGGTGCAAATCATGTGCCTATATCACCTTTTATGAATTTGCAACAATTATGTTCTGCTCAGGCATGAAAATAAACTGTTTCCCTCTTGTTACAGTTGATTGAGAAACTCATATCTAATTACATTAGAAAAAGTCTCAATGCTTCATATAAAAGTAGCGAGAATCTCATTTATTTAATTTATCTAAAAATCGACATCATTATACTAAGAAAAAAGAACCTCTTCATGAGGGCAGTGGCTGCTATATCTCATCCTTATTAGCAATAACATGATAGAGAAAAGAAGATAAATAGACTACATTGACGAGAAGGAACACAAATAGTAACTAATGACGCACCTATAGCTTCGACAAGATGCACAATAACCTAGCTCGGCTAGCAAAGTACCCTTGGAATGAAGCTATCACACATGAATAACCCTGTTTTTGGAGAAACAAGTTAATTTAATCATTTACTACTATGTTCAGGACATTAATACCTTTAGAAGGTTATATTTTATCAAGACATATATCAAAGCTCAAGGGAGCGGGAAAATTTTCAGAAAAAATGCACATCACAACCACTGGATAACATATTCTCTTTTTTTCCTCATAATATGCTTAGAATGGCAGACACAACATTGAAACAGTAGTAACTGATTAAAGAAAACATTTGAAACAGTAGTAGCAGGTAGAATATGGATTAAAGATGTGCACCGACTGCGAAAACATAAGACCCTTTTATTGTGACAATTTAGGAATTCAAAAGTGCTTGTGAAGAATCTCTGCTCCACGCTAGTTCTCTAAGTTTTTAGTAAATTATATAAACCACAAGCGTTGATATAAGAGTAAGGACAACATTACAACCTAGAAGTCAGGGTCTGAAGAAGAGTCTCTATGTATTGCAAATCAATGTTCCACAGCTCCACCTCTCTTCGAACATAGACTCTCCGTGATTGGTCACATAATGTTCTGATAATTTATATGGTCATTTTACCAGAGTCAATTTTCTTTCATTGGAGCCCAATGGAAAGAAAGAGAAGAGGGAAATAAAAGAATCGTTTCCCTAAGGCAACATATACTTGATCTAATGTATGAAACATTCACACTAGAAGCAGGTAAATGAAGCATACGCATAACAAAAATCTTATCTCCAAACTACCGATTACTCACAGTATCGAGGGTCAAATTGACACAATTTAACTTTCTTAATTTGTGTCAATCTTCAAACCAAATGGGAAAAAGATAAGCTATGTTACACGGATTCGTTTATGGGAACGTTCGAGTACTGATCTGCACAAGTATCCATTACGGGCACGCCAATTTTTTGCTAACTTTTAGTGTGTACTTTGAAGAATCTGCATAAAGTACTGAAACCCTTATCACTCCCCACTGACATGAATACATCAAAGGCAAATGAAGGATCCACATAACATAGAAAAAGAAGTGTATTTTCTAGGCCACTATGCAACAGATTATCCACATCTCCACCACCCATGCATCTTACTTGCACCTTGAGTTAAATTTTGGGACTAGACCCTCCACCCTTTCACCAATTCTAACCTCCCTGGAGAAGGGTTGAAAGATTATCGACTAAAAGACTGACAGACTGAAGTCCATGTCGTAATCGATTGACCAAAATCAGAAGATTTACTTGAACTCGTTTCTTTTCTGGACTCTATAACTATACCGTATCCATGGGTCTCCGTCCTGTCCCTCTATGAAATTGCAAGCTATCAGTACTATGCTGCTGGCTAATGAAATTTCACAAAGTACCCAGTCGAAGGTCACAAAACTCTAAAGTTCTTTGGTTCAATTTTCAAGGATAACATTTAATGTATATCTAATCTCTTCCCCCTTATATAGGAAATTGTCAAATTCTCCTCGTTACTGGTTATTGAACTCTCCTCCACTATAATGGGTATAAAACGATAAATAATCCATGCTAAAAGGAACAATGGAAGGAGAGCATTTAGACAACAGAAAAGGTCAGCATTTCATCAATCACAAAATACTTCCAGATGACAAAAATTACCAAAATAATATAGTTCTAAAACTCGCTAATACAGAACCCACTAACTAAATGCTCATAATTTTACTTCAGCTCAAGAAATGAAACTCAAATAGCAGCACATAACTAAGCAAAAAGAATGATAAGAAATACAAAAGGGTAAAATACTAGACCTTGATAAAACAAAGAAAAGATCAAATCAAGGAAACCCATACTACAAGAATAGCGAAAAACCGACAGCTATGTATTAACGGCAAGAAAAGGACAGCCCGGTGCACTAATCTCCCGCTATGCATGGGGACCGGGAAGGGCCATACCACAAGGGTCTACTGTACACAGCCATACTTTGCATTTCTGCGAAAAACTGCAACAATCATTCCATTCCAAATTATAAAAGCAAAAATTACTGTCACCTTCTGTACGTATTCCCTTACCCCTTCTAATTTTTCTTCAAGAATATGAAGCACGCTTGTATTAGAACCCAATTGAATAACTAGTGATGAAGAATGAACTGTAGAATGGGTACAAACTACAACGAGTAGTGGATTGTGGGATGAACATTTTAAAGCTCACTTTTAAAATGGTATTATTTAATTTGTTCTTATAAAACGCCACGATATAATTTAAATACACTAGAGCGGAGTGAACGCTAAGTTGGAGGTTTGAAGACAGACTATGGAGTCTAAAGGGTTTAGGCTGAGTAGGACCAAGACAGAATACTTGGAATGCAAGTTCATGACATGAGACAAAGTGGGAGTGGCCTCGGTGGAGGATAAGATGCGGGAAGCGAGGTTGAGATGGTTCGTGCATGTGCAGAGGAGAGACACAAATACTCCAGTGCGAAGGTGTGAGAGGTTGGCTATGGACGGGCTCAGGAGGGGTAGAGGAAGGCCGAAGAAGTATTGGGGAGAGGTGATTAGATGGGATATGACGCAGGTGCAACTCACTGAGGACATGACCTTAGATAGGGGTTTATGGAGGACACGGATTAGGGTAGTGGGTAGTCCAACGTAGTCATACTTACGCTTACAAACTGGTAGTTGTGTTATTATTGTAGGCTCGCTTAGCCTATCATACTAGTAGGCGCAGTATTGCTTTATAGTTCTCTGTCGTTTGATTTATGTTGTTATGTATTCTTTAGTGTACTTTGTTTAGCTTATTTATCTGCACTAGTTACTGCTTAATTTTTCAAAAGGCGTTATCATGGCTTATTCGCTTTTGATACCAGTATTTTCATACTGCTTTAAATTTTTTGACCGGGTCTGACCGTTTCTCTTACTTTTGCTTTGCATTGCTTTGCTTTGCTTATGCTTATGTTTTGTATTGAGCTGAGGGTCTCTCGGAAACAGCCGCTCTACCTACCAAGGTAGAGGTAAGGTCTGGGTACACCCTACCTTCCCCAGACCCCACGTTGTGGGATTTCACTGGGTATGTTGTTGTAATATGTATTTTTCATGAGAAAGGTTACGAAATTTGATGTTCCAACTTTAAAATAAAAACAAAATAGCTCGACCCAACGAAAGGTGGTAGTACTTTTATATCTCAACTATAGAGGTATCAAGCTGCTAAGCCACACTATGAAAGTTTGGGAAAGGATCGTAAAGATGAGGGTAAGAAGAGGCGTGTCTATTTTCGAGAACCAGTTTGAATTCATGCCGGGGCATTCGACTACAAAAGTCATTCATCTTATTAAGAGGTTGGTGGAGATGTATAGGGAGAGGAAGAGAGACTTACATATGGTTTTCATCGACCTCAAGAAGGCATACGAAAAAGTCTCTAGGGAGGTTCTATGGAGATGTTTGGAGGTTAGAGGTGTACACTAGGTCGATCAAGGATATGTATGATGGAGCCAAGACTAGGGTACGAACAGTAGGAGGAGACTCGGAGCACTTTCCAGTGATGATGGGGCTGCACCAGGGATCAGTTCTTAGCCCATTCTTATTTTCCTTGGTGATAGATGGACTAACGCGATAAATTCAAGGGGAGGTGTCAAGGTGTATGTTATTCGCAGACGACATAGTCCTGATTAATGAGAGTCGCAACGGAGTGAAAGCTAAGAGGTTTGGAGACACTCTGGAGTCTAAAGGGTTCAGGCTGAATAGGACCAAGACAGAATACTTGAAATGCAAGTTCAGTAACGGGAGCGACCTTGAGACAGGCGTGGAGGTGAGGCTTGGTACTCAGGTCATTCTAAAGAAAGAAAGCTTCAAGTAACTCGGGTCTATTATCCAAGGGAATGGAGAGATTGATAACGATGTCACACATCATATTGGGGTAGGATTAATGAAATGGAGGCTCGCATCTGGAGTTTTGTGCGATAAAAAGGTGTCACCAAAACTTGAAGGCAAGTTCTAAAGGATGGTGGTTAGACCGACTATGTTGTATGGGGCGGAGTGTTGGCCAGTCAAGACTTCGCACACCCAAAAGAAGAAAGTTGTGGAGATGAGGATGCTGAGATGGATGTGTGGGCGACAAGGAGAGATAGAATTAGAAATGATGATATCCAGGACAGAGTGGAGTGGTCTCGGTGGAGGATAAGATGCGGGAAGTGAGGTTGAGATGGTTCAGGCATGTGTAGAAGAGAGACACAAATGACTCAGTGCGAAGGTGTGAGAGGTTGGCTATGGACGAGTTCAGGAGGGGGTAGAGGTAGGCCGAAGAAGTATTGGAGATAGGTGATTAGACAGGATATGGCGCAGGTGTAACTCAATGAGGACATGACCTTAGATAGGGGGTTATGGAGGACACTGATTAGGGTAGTAGGTAGTGCCGCATAGTCCTACTTACGCTTACAAACTGGTAGTTGTAGTGTTATTATTATAGGCCCGCTTAGCCTATCATACTAGTAGGCGCAGTATTGTTTTATAGTTCCCTGTCGTTTGATTTATGTTGTTATGTGTTCTCTAGTGTACTTTGTTTGTCTTATTTACCTGCATTAGTTATTGTTTCTTTTTCAGAATGAGCTATCATGGCTTATTTACTTTTGATACCAGCAATTTCATACTGCTTTAAATTGCTTGTCCGGGTCTGATTATTTCTCTTGTTTTGCTTATGCTTGTGCTTTTGTCTTGAGCCGAGGGTCTCTCGGAAACAGCCGCTCTCCTTACTAAGGTAGAGGTAAGGTCTGCGTACACTCTACCCTCCCAAGACCCCACGTTGTGGGATTTCACTGGGTATGTTGTTGTTCTATAATTATCTTAAAACAAAAGTAACAAGTCCTCCTCTCAAGATCTATTAAAGGCAGTCCTTGATATAAATACTTCATGGAGTACATCAAAAGAAAATATTTGGAATAGAATGAGTCTGTGCCAAGGGATTTAAGAGAGTAAATCAAGAAAAGATGAACAAACCTATAAAAATGCATCATTAATAAAATGAACGACAGTAATATTTGGAAAAGAATGAGTCTGCACCAAGGGATTTATCTTGCAAAATGAAAACATATGCTGCAGGGAAAGAACCCTGGGCATTCTAACTGAGATCATAAGGCTACAAAACGAATGAGAAAATACACTTGAGACTTGAACAACTAATATCATCAGTATTCTATTTAAAAATTCTGTATCCTCTAACCTTGAAAACTGATATAGATTCTCTAAGTGTTCCCTTACTCTCCAAAACCTGCAACCTGTAAAGAGAAAAAATCATCAGCCGTAAAAAAGATCAAGAAAATCTGAGCTTCAGACAGGGGGAGTGAAAAGACAACTATGGCATTGCAAGAATCACAAGCCAAAGTATCTGCTAACTTTTCTCTGCACATGGTTAAAAGAAAGTGCTGATATGCATAAAACATGGCATTATTGCAGAATCATCTACCTCACCCGTGGCAGAAAAAGCAGAATGTTTCATCAAACTGGCACATATTCTGCATGAGCGATGAGAAATACTTTGCAACAGGAAAGATGAGCAAAGTTCTTATGGAAATAGTCAAAGGACTGGATCAGAGTCTTGCCTTCCCTTCCCTTCCCTAAAAGACTCCTTCACAAAGTTCTTCTTCGGAAGACGATTCCTCTGTAGTCAAATGACCAGTGTCTTTCATTTGCCTATTCAGTCCTCCCAGCAGACAATAAATTGCATTTGTTTGGCCACTGGAGGTATCTGCAACCAAAAAGGGAGAAAAGCCAGAACCCGTATCGACCCAAGCACAACCTGGAGACTTTCTTACACCGAAATCCCGCATGACGGTCCTCACTTTTGCCAGTTTGTTCCAATGCCCAGCATCAGCATACATATTAGCAATCAACACATAGTATCCAGGATTATCAGGTCTCAGCTCCAGCAGTTTCTCAGCTGCCCACTCTCCTATCTCAGTATTCCTATGAATCTTACATGCTCCAAGGAGAGTTGCCCACATTTCAGGTGTTGGTTCATAAGGCATCTTTATGATGACTTCCTCTGCCTTTTTAAGTAGACCAGCCCTACCAAAGAGATCAACCATGCAAGAGAAGTGCTCCAAATGAGGACTTATACCATAAGTACTTTGCATCTGTTCAAATAGTTTTTGGCCCTGCATCACAAGGCCTGAATGACTACAGGCTGACAAAGCAGCAACCATGGTCACATGGTCTGGTTTTATATTGAGCCTTATCATCTCATTAAATAGTTCAATTGCTTCTCTGCCTTCGCCTAGAATGCCATATCCTGCTATCAGCGAAGTGTAGGTAACTGCATCTTTCTTGCTCATCAAATTAAATAGCTTTCTGGCTATTACTACCTTTCCAGATCTTGCATACATATCTACGAGTGAATTCCACAAGAGCAAATGTTCCTCAAACCCTTCACGCCTTGTAAGATAGCAGTGAAATTCTTTACCATGTTGTAAATTAGCCACCCTAGCACACAGGGGGAGAATGCCTGCTATAGTGATATAATTTGGCTCAACGCCAGAAAGCAGCATTTCTCGGAAAAGAAAGGAGGTTTCCTCAGACCTGTCCCAATGTGCAAAGCCAGATATGATTGTATTCCAGGTAATTACAGTTTTAGAGTCAACAAATTGAAACAAAATGTGTGCCTGCTTAAGTGCCTTGCATCTGGCATACATATTGATTAAAGCGTTTCTTACATTATCAAAATGATCAAGGTGACTCCGAATCACTAAACCATGAATTTCTTTTCCATTTTTTAACAAACCAGTGTGGGAACATGCACCCAAACCAATAAGTGTTGCCACAGGTTCTAGCTGAATTCCACAACTTCTCATTTGAGAGAACAATTTAAGAGCCCCAATAAAGTTACCTGTCTTCAAGCAACCTCCAGCTATGGTGTTCCAAGTTATAATATCCATTTCAGCACCAGTAGCCCTCATTCTATCAAAAAGCTCAAAAGCTTTATTCCACATACCTTTGGAAGCATAACCAGAGATCATCGAATTCCAAGAAACTGCATCCTTAACTGGCATCCTTTCAAATATATCATGTGCAACATCCACTTCCCCACATTTCGCATACATGGAAACTAAAGCATTCTGGACAAACAAGTTACCCTCTAGGAAACTAGCATCTATAGATTTGTGAATATCCCGTCCAAAAGCAAGATTTAATTGTCCACCACAGGCCTTTAGAACAGATGGATAAGTGAAATCATCAGGTCTTATACCTCTACTCACCATCTGCCTATAGGCAGAGAATGCCTCCTCATTTTGCCCCCTTCTAACATAAGAAGAAATAAGGAGATTCCAAGGGAGAGGGTGCAAAATATTTGAAATTTCGGCAATTACATGAGCATCATCAAGTAAATCAAAGGTCGTATAAAAGGTGATTATCCTTGGCACCAAATTCCAACTATGTGCAACGCCCAAATTAATAATGCGGGCATGAATCTGTTTCCCTTCGGAGAGTGACTCACTATTAGTACAACATAATAAAAGAGATGATAATGACTGTATAACAAGATCACAAGGTGTTTGAGAGGAGACATGAGTCCGAATTAGAGAAAAAGTTCTAAAGGCTTTGCATATGTGACCTTGGCCCGCAAAGTCCTTCAAGGTTGTCAGTAGGCAATCCACCATAGTTTCATTATTTGCTTTACAAGGCCCTGAAATACATTCATGAGAACTACACAGCAACGACTGGCCACAGTTTCGGGGGTCTGATTCTCCGACACTCCTCCACTTTTTAGGTATAAACTTCTGAATTTGGGACAGAGGAAGGTTTCTTGGATGCACACTGAAGCGGGAGGGCATATACTACAAATGGTGAAACTATAATGTTTCACCATAATGAGTAATAACAATATTGTGGATGGTTCGTCTGCATTCCCACGCATTTGCAACACCAACAACAATCTGTAACAGCTTAAAAAGATTGACTTTTAGCCAATCGACCCCTGCAAGAAGAATTATATAGTGTAAGAGACACAATGGCAAAAAATCCATAAAACCTGGACGTTAACTAAGAAGATAAGATGCAACCAAAAAGGAAAATAATTATTAAGCTTTCTAACACATTAATATGAAACTGGAAATCATACTGTCCAAATTTTTATGACACTCTTCTATGTTGAAGCATCCAAAAATATTTAATACAGTGATATTTCTATACAACTTTCATGACTTTCAAGATTTCAGATTAATTAAACTATTCAAGTTTAAAACTTTCATGTGACGGTTTACTATCAAACTAACTTTTCAACATCATTTCCATATTTTCTTTCAATATCACTAATACAACACATGACTTAATGAACTGGAAATCATACTGTCCAAATTTTTATGACACTCTTCTATGTTGAAGCATCCAAAAATATTTAATACCGTGATATTTCTATACAACTTTCATGACTTTCAAGATTTCAGATTAATTAAACTATTCAAGTTTAAAACTTTCATGTGACGGTTTACTATCAAACTAACTTTTCAACATCATTTCCATATTTTCTTTCAATATCACTAATACAACACATGACTTAATGAATACCTTACACTTCATATCCGGTCAAATATCGTCTTATAGATTGGGATGGCGGGAGTAAAAATTATAAGCAAAAACAGGTGCTAAGTAGGACTCGTAGTACTCTTGCATTTAAGTAGCTAGTTAGTTACAGCATTCTGATGTATTTGTAAAATACATAAATAAAAAACAAGAAGAAAAAACTCATAATTTCCATCAAAATCACCCAAAAATTTTCACTTTATCACCAGTTGACTAACAAACCGCAAAATACACAGTAACAAAAGAAAACCCACTTAAAATTTTATTTTTTAATATTTCTGCAATCATGCAGAATGCACTTGAAGTTTCTGGATAAGTTAAATCCGATATTCAAGATAACATGGTTAGACCAACTATGTTGTATGGGGTGGAGTGTTGACCAGTCAAAAACTCTCAAGTTCAGAAGATGAAAGTTGCGGAAATGAGGATGTTGCGTTGGATGTGTGAGCATACTAGGAGTGATAGGATTCGAAATGGATATATCCAGGACAATGTGGGAGTGGCTTCGGTGGACGATAAGATGCGGGAAGCAAGACTGAGATGGTTCGGGCATGTGCAGAAGAGATGCACGGATGCCCCAGTGCGAAGGTTAGATAGGTTGACATGGACGATTTCAGGAGAGACAAAGGCATGCCGAAGAAGTAATGGGGAGAGGTGATTAGACAGGACATGGAGCAGGTCCAGCTTACTGAGGACATGACATTAGATAGGAGGTTATGGAGGACACGAATTAGGGTAAAAGGTTAGTAAGTAGTTGAGTGTTGTCCTACTTATCCTTTCATACTAGTAGTCGTAGTATTATTATTGTAGTTCCTTGTCTTTTGATTTCTGTTATTATTTGTTGTTTCTTGTACTTTGATTATTGTATTATTTTGTGGTAGTTACGACTCTTTCCTTCTTTTTCATACTGCTTTAAATTTCTTGTTCTTGAGCTGACGGTCTACGGGAAACAACTTCTCTACCTCCCAAGGTAGAGGGTAAGGTCTGCGTACACTCTACCCTCCCCAGACCCCACTTTGTGGGATTTCACTGGGTGTTGTTATTTATTTATTTTATTTATGGTATCAATACATAAATAAAATGGAAGGGAAGCCTTGGAATAACGGGTAAAGTTGTTGTCATGTGACCAGGAGGTCATGGGTTCAAGCCGTGGAAACAGCCTCTTGCAAAAATGTGAGGTAAGGCTGCGTACAATAGACCATTGTGGTCCAGCCCTTCCCCGGACCCCGCGCATAGCGGGAGCTTAGTGCACTGAGCTGCCCTTTTCTTTTATATATTGACCCAAGAATTTGTCCTAAGGAACCTTAGCGGCTAGATGGGAAGATAAATAGAGATATAGAGAGAATATATGTACCACGTCCGAAGGCTCCAGCCACGGCGGTCGCCAGTGAGGAGAAGGGAAAATAGTGATCGTGAAGATTTGAGGAGGAGACAAGTGAGAGAAGAACCTTTTTAGGGGTTTAAAAAAGGGGTTTTGACAACTTTTGTCCTTTGGACCTCAGAATACCTTTTTACTAGTCAATTCGCTGATGCATAATGATCTACGTAGATACCATGAAGAGATGTATTGAATACATAAAGACAACATAGATCCCCTTTGTTTAGATCATTTTCAGTCATACATTCTTTGGTTGGAAACTCAAAGCAATGAAGATAATCTTTGTAGATATTGTTATATTAGAAGTCTTATATCAAACGCCACAAAAATACCATTTGTATTATGATTTTGGAATTCTATGTAACAGGATTCCTTATATCTCATTATGCTGAGGAGGAAAATATATCTAAGAACAGTGGTGGTCTCCATTTCTTCAATACATTGCAGATTGTATTATGATCATTGCTTTATTGAGGATATTTAGCATGTTTTTTCAGCTTTCGAACTCCCACATTGATTATATTTGAATTCTCATCCATCGAATATTTAGGTGTATTATTGTTTACTTGGCTCCCATCACTGATTATAGTTGAATTCATTTCTTTTGGACCAGGTTTTGGTGAATCATTACTTTCTTCGTAATTTTTAGGCTTCTCTTTTTTGATTCATTTTAGTCATTAACTGTGCTGGAAATAAATCCATTTTCACCCTTAAAGGGACACATAGTCAAGTTTGTGACAATGAATAAACCTTAAAAAGAAACTTTAGAAAAGCACAGCACAGAGACAAACAGAACACACCAGTAATTTCTTTTTGCATCTGTTATAATAGTTCTTCAAGTCTTGAAAGAACTGGCGAACACTCTGACCCTTGCTTATCATGAGTTAGTTCAACTAAATTGACTTCCAACACACCTGGTATATTGTAGAGCAACAAGTACTTTAACAGGCAAGAATTAGTAATGTACAGTCAATATCAGATGTTATATATAGTTCAAGGATAAAATTTAAATGAGACATATGTCAAGGTATGGCTATTACATCTAACAGTGATTAAGACTTGTGTTTTACATCCAACGTAAACAATATCAGAGTATGCAGCTAACGCAAAAGAACTTTATTATTGCAATTGAAATTTAATCTAGGTCCACATATATCCATACTTCAGATGTTACTTACCACACTCGAAATTGTAGTCACTAAGATTTAACTTGATTCCTTAAAAAGATACTCGCATAAACAAAGAACTACCCAGAAAAGCTTCAGTATTTTATTACCTGTTGTTTTTGCTCTCAATGAATATTTTCAAAGTTCGACAAGTAAGTATAGAGATTATAGTTCCTCACTTATTCATATGTTCTCCCATTCAATGGCTCCACACATGAATTTCGCAGGAAAAAGAGGCATTCTCAAAGGGTTTCGACTTTCAAGTGAGCGCGTAAGAGCATGAGATGAGACAACACAACAACCACAAACCCACAAGTGGGGTCTGGAGAGTGTATTATTTACGCACACCTTAACCTTTCCGGAGGTAGAAAGGTTGTTTCCGATACTTGATTCTAAGCATAAAGGAGTAACAGAGATCGATTGATTCTTAGCATAAATGAGTAAACTTATGTAGGAAACTATTATAAAATCTCTCTTTGGACTTTACTCAAACACCTTGTGTGCTAACATGAGAAAGTTTCCCTCTTGCCGATTTTCTTAAAATAAAACAAAAACAAAAGTCCCAAAATCTAATTCTTCCTAATTAACAACACTCAGAAGAAAGAGTTACAAACAAAATGAGGAAAAAAAAGTGCAAATATTGAAACATAACCATACAGTTAGTATGTAGATTAGTTCAAATTAAAGAATTTCAAATTATTATCCACAAAATGGATAACGGAGTTCCACAAATTCAGAGAGGAAATAATTCTTAAATTTTTTTGACTAATGCCAAGGGAGTGGAATGGTTGGTTAAGTTTAACAGTTTCTTTTGACCTCCACCGTTAGTTTTAGGGTTAGGGATTAAAATTGTCCACTTTTTGTATATATAGGGGATTATTTGTGCTAAGTGGTGAACATTAAGGACCAAAGTTGACAAACCTTAAGGGTCATTTTCTAGCCAAATGCCCCGGTAAATTTCACAAGTAGTCACTTAACTATAAATTATTTTTTTTACTAAAATTACTTAACTATGTAATACAAAAGTCACAAAACTTAGCCCTTACTAGCACAAAAGTCACATATGCCGGAAAATCCAATTTTCGATAGGTAATTTTTTTTCACTATTTTTATTCTTAATCTAACAATATAAATTCACTTAAAAAAGATTGGTTGGCCCCGAGAAAATTCAAAATTCATATCATAAGTAATAGTAACTTTTTACTTTTGTTATTTTTTCTATCTTTAATCGAATAAATATAAATTAAATTAAAAAGAACCGATCCAACCTGACCCAACTAAACATTCATATGCATAAATTAAAATATTAAAAGCGTGAATGAATTTGAAACATATTATTACAAAATTAGTACTTCTAATGCAAGTAGTTGTAACAGTTGGTCCATAAAATTCAATATCTATATATACACACACTATACTAAAAGTGAAAACATTTAAATTAAGTTAGTTTATCAAATTAGTACCTATTAAAAGTTGAGTGATGGTTTTGTCCTTCAACAAAACATTACTTCAAAATATTTTTAAAAAATTAATTTGTAATTATTATTACTCTTAACATTTCATCTTCCTTATTGTAAATCGAATTAAATATGCATGAATTGATTTTATATTCTTACTCCCCACTATATACTTATATTAAAGTAGAAAATAATTTAAAGAAGGGATTTGAACTGAAATGGCTCGATCATATGAAATTTTGTGCTATCTTATTGAAAAATTCATAACATATTTTTATTTCTTTCAAAAGAGGAGGGAAAATATGATTTCATAGTTTACTGGAAAATATGATTCGTATATCATATGATATGCTCCTTATATAGAAAAACTCTAAACAAGAATAAGAGTATATTAATTTCTGCATATGGGTTTTGATCGTTAGGATTTGAGTATCAAATCTGACCTAATCAGAAAACATAAAATAAGCGAAGAATAAATAACACACACAGATTTATAGTGGTTCACTCTCAATGTGAGAGCTACGTCCACTTTGTCGTTGCAGATCTTTTATTAAGGGAGAAATATTACAAAGTGTTTACAACACTCAACCTCACAACCCCAATCTCAATTACACCCAAGAATTTTCTCACCAAAATTCTCTCAAAAGGCTTCTTTTGCTTAAGCTTTTCACTAAGAGCATTTCTCTTAGTTTTTCTCTCTTGTTTTTGAATGATCTCTACAAGAGAAAGAATGCATCTAGGGGTGAAACCTCCTCTTGATGTCATGGGTGACATCAAACTACCTCATATTGATGTCATTGGTGACATCAAAAAGGAAGAACATTTCCACATGTGCTGCCTATTATTATTGACTAACAATGGGCTGCCGCCGCCTATGTTGACTAACAATCTCCCACTTAAAGACTAATTTCAATATGTCTTCACACTTTGATCGATGCAGCAGCTCTTTCCTAGTTTCATCCTTCGTGCAGGCCAACTGAAGCTGAACATAGCTTCAGTTTGTCCATCGTCACCGCATTCGTCAGCATGTCTGCTGGATTCTGACTCCCTAGATCTTCTCAAGCACTAATAATCCATCTTTCAAAGTTGATCTAATGATATGGTAACGGAGTTGTATATGTTTCGTTCGAGCATGGTAGACCGGGTTCTTTGCCAAATGAATGGCACTCTGGCTATCACAGTATAGCACACTCCCCTCGTGGTCCTGATTCAATTCATGCAGAAAATATTGTAGCCACATCATCTCTTTCGTGGCCTCCGTCACAGCAACGTACACAGCCTCACAACTAGAGAGAGCTACTATCTTCTGCAACTTTGAAACCCAGCAAATCACAATACCTCTGAAGGTGTAAACATACTCAGAAGTGTTCTTTCTGCTATCAACATCACCACCATTTTCATCATCAACATATCCCTGCAATCATGTCTCTGACTTCCAGAAACACAATGCTTAACTTGAGCTGCCCTTCAGATACTTGAAAATTCACTTCACAGCCTCCAATGTTGCTTTCCCAGATTGCTCATAAACATGCTAACAACTCCCACTGCATGTGCAATATCTGGTCTTGTACACATCATCGCGTACATAAGATTGTCAATAGCAGAGGCATAAGGAACTTTATCCATATAATCTATCTCATTCTCGATCACAGGCGACTGATTTTTGGATAGACGGAAGTGTCCAGCCAAAGAAGTGTTGACTGGCTTGACATTGTCCATGTTGAACCTCTTGAGAACCTTCTTCACATATTCTTCTTGTGATAGTTTGAGGCCCTTCATACTCCTGGTGATTCTCATTCCGAGAATTTGCTTTGCGGACCCCAGATCCTTCATTTCAAATTCTTCTGACACCTTTTTCTTTAGCCTATCAATCTCATGTAGGTCTGTTCCTAAGATCAACATGTCGTCAACATAAAGCAACAATATCATATAGGTGTCTTCAAATTTTGTGAAGTAACAACAATTATCTGCTTCACACCTTAAGAATTTGGCTTTCTGCATAAAGTTGTCAAACTTTAAATACCACTTTCTTGGAGCCTGTTTCAGTCCGTACAAGCTCTTTTGAAGCTTGCATACCAGCTTCTCTTTTTCTTTGACCTAAAATACCTCAGGTTGCTTTATGTATATTACCTCCTTTAAGTCACCGTGAAGAAAAGCAGTTTTCACGTCCATCTGTTGGAGATGCAGATCTTCATTTGCTACCAGCCCAAGAACAGTTCTGAATGTCACCAATTTGACCACATGAGAGAAGATCTTTGTGTAGTCAATTCCTTCCTTCTGTTGAAATCCCTTTACAACCAGCCTCGCTTTATATCGCTTACTTCTATCATGTTCTTCCTTTATCCGGTAGACCCATTTGTTCTGCAATTCCTTCTTCTCCCCTGGTAACTCAACTAATTGCCATGTATGGTTTGACAACAATGAGTCCATCTCATCTTTCATTGTCAGCTCCTACTTGATCGATTCATCAACTTGAATGGCTTCTTCATAACATTACGGCTCCCCTCTGTCAGTAAGCAAAATGTAGTTGAGGGAATGAGAGAATCTGTGAACTGCTTACTGATCATGGATAATCTGCGTAATTCTGTGATCGGTGTCCGCTGATTTGTTCAGGATCACCATTTTTATCAACCTCACCATCACTATCTTGTCGGCCTTCTTCTACTGCGGGAGTACCTTGCTGCAGCTCGGGTGCCGAGAACTCTCTCAAATCAATTATTTTTGATTCTTTGTTGTTAGAGTCTTTGCTTTCTAATCTCTCTCCCAACTTTTCCTTGTACAACACCTCTTCATTGAAGACAACATCCATGCTTCAGATGATCTTCCGATTATGGTCATCCTAGAATCGATAACCAAACTTGGTGTCACCATAGCCAATGAAATAATACTTCTTAGATTTCGGATCAAGTTTACTTCTAGCAGTAGCATCAATATGAACATAGGATAAGCAACCAAACACTTTCAGAAAAAAGAAAGATTTATCTTTTTATCACTCAAAGCCTCTTCTGGAATTCTGAAACCCAAAGGAACATACGGTCATTTGTTAATCAAGAAGGTTGCGGTATTGATTGCATCTACCCAGAATGTCTTGGGTAGTCCAACGTGTATTCTCATGCTCTGTCCATGCTCGTTCAATATTCGATTCATTCTTTCCGCTATTCCATTTTGTTGGGGAGTTTCAGGAACAATCTTGATCCCATTATCAGCACATTACTGTTTGAAGTCACCGTCAATATATTCTCCACTATTGTCGAACCTTAGGTTTCTCAACTTAAGGTTTGTTTCATTCTCGACCATGACTTTCCACCTCTTGAAAACAGTGAACACGTCAGATTTATTTTTCATAAAATAAACTCATACCTTTCTGGTTGAATCATGAGGGGGTAATAGCAGGTCCCCACACGTCAGTGTGCACCAGTTCAAGCTTCTCAGCTTTCAATTCTCTACCTGCATTTAAAAAACTTACTCATTTCTCTTTTCCAAGAATGCAGCTCTCACACATATGATGATTCACCGACTTCAACTACGGAATCATGTTGTTAGTCACAAGAAGCTTCATCCCTTTCTGGCTCATATGCCCCAGTCTGCAATGCCACATCTTTGTCTTCTTGGTAATGTCAACAACAACAATTATATCACGATAGCTCATTCTCATGTAAGGGGTAGCAATTTTCTGACCTCGAGCAACCACCATAGCTCCTTTTATCACCTTCCAAGACTCATTACGCATCAGCTTTAGCACATGTCTGACCTTTGTGATCTTCCACACGCTTCCATTTGAATTCTTCAACTTAATGTCTCCCGTACCAACAATGTCTAAAGGCTTACCATATGCCAAATAGACGTACCCGTGATACCCATCAACATAATTTTTAATTATATCACGATGTGCAGTGGTGTGGAAAGACGCTCATGAGTCAAGCACCCAAGAGTCTATCGGGCTGTCAACAGACAGTACTAGCGCATCACCAATGTCTTCAGTGGCAGCATTGACTCTACCCCCATTGTTGCCCTCCTTCTTTGGTGCTCTGCAGTTCTTCTTGAGGTGACCTGGTTTCCCACAGTTCCAACACTCAAGTGTTCTCCCAGGTCTGGATTGACTCCTGCCATACCTTGGTTTTGACTTGCCCTTATTTCGATTGTAATTTCTGTCATAATTTATGCTTCTGTTTTCAACATTAAAAGCAGAACTCATCGATGCCTCTCCAGAATCTATTTTGCGAACCTCCTCAGCAAGGATACGATCTCTAACATCGTTAAATTTTAGTTTAGCACTGCCAACAGAATTACTAACCGCTGCTCTCATTGGCTCCCAGTTATTCGGTAGAGACACTAACAAAAAAAGGGCCTGAACTTCATCGTCAAACTCGATGTTCACCGATGAAAATTGATTTACAATGGTGTTGAATTCATTTACGTGTGCTGCAACATGAGCACCTTCCCACATCTTTAGATAGAAGAGTTTCTTCATGAGAAATACCTTATTGTTTGCCGAAGGTTTCTCATACATGTCGGACAACACCTTCATCATGCTCGCGGTGGTCTTCTCCTTCGCCACGATATGAGCAATGTTCTTCGACAGCGTCAGTCGAATGACTCCTAGAACCTGTCTGTCGAGGAGATTCCAATTTGCATCCTTCATATCCTCTGATTTCGAACTCAGAGGTTCATGAAGTTTTCTGCAATACAAATAATCTTCAATATGCATTCTCCAGAACGTAAAATCTGTACCATCGAATTTACCGATGCCGTGCGTCGAACCATCTTCGCCTCCCATCGTTTTCTGAATCGCAACACAACTTGTTGCTCTGATACCAGTTGTTAGGATTTGAGTCACAAATCAGACCTAATCAGAAAACAGAAATAAGCGAAGAATAAATAACACACACAGATTTATAGTGGTTCACTCTCAATGCGAGAGCTACGTCCACTTTGTCGTTGCAGATCTTTTATTAAGGGAGAAATATTACAAAGTGTTTACAACACTCAACCTCACAACCCAATCCCAATTACACCCAAGAATTTTCTCACCAAAATTCTCTCAAAAAGCTTCTCTTGCTCAAGTTTTTCACTAAGAGTATTTCTCTTAGTTTTTCTCTCTTGTTTTTGAATGATCTCTACAAGAGAAAGAATGCATCTATTTATAGGGTGAAACCTCCTCTTGATGTCATGGGTGACATCAAACTACCTCCTCTTGATGTCATTGGTGACATAAAAAAGGAAGAACATTTCCACATGGGCTGCCCATTATTATTGACTAACAATGGGCTGTTGCCGCCTATGTTGACTAACATTGATCGGGCTAGTTCTTTTAAATTGATTATGCATTTATCCGATTAAAAATAAGAGTAAAATATTTATAACCATCGAATGTGAATTTTGTATTGGGTCGGGTCGGTCTCTTTATATTAAATTTATATTATTTGATCAAAACTATAAAAAAAAAAAGTAAAGAAGAGTTAACCACCTTGAATTTTCCGGCACATGTAACTTTTGTCGCAATCCTGCATGTGCAGCTAATGTTGCCTGTCTCCAGACTTGCAACAACAGACCTGATGAAACGGAATGTCAGGTGTCTACAAACATCTTAATAAACTGAATATTGATTTGATCACATTTGTGGAATATTAATATGATGGAATATGATTGCAGATAAAATGCGGTGACTTGTTTGAAAACAGTGTTGTAGATGAGTTCAATGAATGTGTAGTCTCCCGAAAGAAATGTGTACCTCGTAAATTTGATGTCGGTGAATTTCCTGTACCTGATCCCAGCGTTCTTGTTCAAAAGTTTGACATGAATGATTTTAGCGGAAAATGGTACATCACTCGTGGTTTAAATCCCACATTTGATGCTTTTGATTGTCAATTGCATGAGTTCCATACAGAAGATAACAAACTTGTGGGAAATCTGGCTTGGAGAATAAAGACACCTGATGGAGGATTTTTCACTCGAACAGCAGCGCAAAAATTCGTGCAAGATCCAAAGTATCCAGGGATACTCTACAATCATGATAATGAGTATCTTCACTACCAAGATGACTGGTATTTCCCTTAATACCTCCTGATATTGTGTCTCCATACTGGCCTTAACCATGCTGATAGATATATATTTAGGCTTAGCGAGAGATGTTAACCTCATTGTCCGTATCACGCGTGCAAAATATACCTCTGTGTTGCACTTGCATTGCAATTGACCTTTCTATATTAATTCAACATGTGAGTTGATTTTTTTCTGCAGGTATACTTTGTCATCCAAAGTAGAAAACAGTCCAGAGAACTACATATTTGTGTACTATAAGGGCAGATTAATGATGCATGGGATGGATATGGCGGTTCTGTACTTTATACAAGAAGCGCGGTTTTGCCTGAAAGCATTGTACCTGAGTTGCAAATTGCAGGTCAAAAAGTTGGCCGTGATTTCAACACATGGATAAAACACAGACAATACTTGTGGCCCTGAACCGCCCCTTGTTGAGAGGTTGGAGAAGAAAGTGGAAGAAGGAGAGAGGTAATCGTAAAAGAAGTGGAGGAGATAGAAGAAGAAGTTGAGAAGGTGAGAGATAAAGAAGTCAGCTTATTCAGTAGACTGTTTGAAGGTTTCAAAGAACTTCAACAAGATGAAGAAAACTTCATACTGGAGCTGAGCAAAGAAGAAATGGAGATTTTGGATGGACATAAAATGGAAGCAACTGAAGTAGAAAAACTCTTTGGTAGCGCGTTACCAATAAGGAAACCAAGGTAAGATATTGTTAAAAAGAGTATTATTCAAGCCATAGAAACTATCCACATACAGAATGTATAGCTTGGATTTGATATTTTTTTTGCCTGGGATAGATTTGCTCATATATAACGTATTGCTTCTCTCTTTGAGGCATAGTAATATATATTTCTTCTCCGTTAAAACCCCTATCAGGGATTGAATGGTGTTCTAATATTTCAAAGTCCCCATATTCTGTTCATCTTTCTCATTTGAAGAGCAATACAAACAGTACTGCAATTAGAAACAAGTGCATTGATGGTGTCACTTACAGGTCAATGCATGAAGTCTGTTGTATCTACCTCATGTGTACTGATTGTTAGCTCGACTGGCTTGACCTTATATATAGTTTATCGAAGATTAACTCTCATCTTTACATGTCACGAGATTGACCACAATTCAGGGAGGAAGAAATTTGAAAGGTGTTTTCAGACTTTATTCTAAGAGTATGAAATACTGTTGAGCTACGTCGAAGAAAGCTAAAGCTTATAGCGGACCTAAATACTTGACGTATATACCACATCTGATAATTTTGATAGAAACTATATATCACTTCACCATGGGTTTAAGTGGTAAAAGTTCTTACACCACGTCTTGCATTTATTTGCTTTGTGCAAACATTGTATGATTTTTCCTCGATGCATCAATATGCTATTTACATTTCCCACATTCACTAAAATCAAATATGCCAACTCAACAGTACGTTCAAATAACAAGTTCGATCCATTACACAACAGAACTATTTACAATCTCATCCAGTGTTCCTTACTGATGCCGCTAACATCAAAGGCCTTGGTCATTTCATTCCATACACAAACTACATAGTGCCAAAAACATTTCAGCGTTTTAGGTTTAACAATTCAGCAATATACATCTATACATTCCATGGCCACCACAAAATTCAAAAGGTCAACCGAACATAGCTTGCGAGTCTAGCAGTTTCTGCAGATATTTTGCAAAAAGAGCGTTTAGGACCACGAAACATGGTCAGCTTGAAGAACCATCAGACAAACAGTGATCCCAGATTAACTTCAAGTTGTCTTCAAGCATTTTAAGCACCAGGTTTTCATCAATCGTTTGATTCTGCATTTTCGGTAAGAAAATGTAAATCAAATTAATTATTTCAGTAATGAAGGGACAAATCAGAAAAAGAAACAGAAAGGCTAATCAATTGCACTGCATGGTTTGTTTGTATTTCTTTGGCATATGCCAGTTATGTAACCATTCGCTAACATGAGCTACTGTAACTCTCAATTATAACTTTTTAACGTAAATTCTTTGAAGAGATACAAAAAGTTGGATAATCTCCGACAGAAATGAACTAGATTGGAATCAGTGGTAAAATTTCGTTGCTCCAGCTGGCTGTAGGTGATATTTTGCCCAGTTTGGTGAATGTAATCGTTAAGTGGGAGAGTATACAATATTCAAACCTTATTTGTAAGAACATTATGATATGGTTTTGGTGTAAACCGCACCAAATGCAAGCACGCAGGGATGTATTATCCACAGAAATATATATAATTGCTCGTTAGTAAAAGAAAACCTACCCACAATTGGGATACAATCCCAGGCATTTTCAGGCTAGCCTCCTGTGAAACCTCACCAGCTGAAGATCGGAAATCAAATCGATCTGCATGTCGAAGCTGAAACCTAATTGACGAATTTCCATATGATTTTGCAGTTGTGTGCCAGACACAGATAACAGCGTATCGACTCCCTGAAGAACCCTTGCCAAAGGGCCATCTCAACCCACCCTTAACTTCTGAGTCCAAAACGGCAGAACCAATAAGATTTTTAATATCATCGATCTCCTCATCCTGGAAAAAGCAGAGAGTAATCCGAATAAGAACACTCTTAAGCTATAGAGATAACACTACTGGTACCCTTTCAGTTAAGAGTGCAGAAGTCATGATGAGAAGATGGAAATTAAAGTGCATATAAAATCACACAGGAAAAGGTCCTTGTTCACTGGAGAGCAGTTAAAATATTTACATCAAAAGTGCAAACAAAATCTCGCCGATACTCTCAAGTCCATGGGTTTTGTTGTGCTCTGATCCTTTCTACCCTGCTCATCTCATGAAGGAAAACTCGTTTTCCCGGAACGGCAGGTTAATGCAGTAGCCAAAAAAGCATATGTTCCTCAGAAGTTTGAACCTAGACTTTAATCCTTTACATAATTACCGACTAAATGCTTTTGATAAGAAGTATTCACTGATGTTTTATGCATACTTCCAAATTCTCTGTTTTTTCCTTTTGTTAGGGTGATATGCACTTAGCATCCTGGAGTGCTATTAGTACATACTTGCCTGTGTAAATATCAAAACTATCATCCCTGGTATTAGATAACTGGACAATTATTCAACCTGGCAAACAACACTATCCTTCCGGAAGCTAAAGGCATTAGACTTGAAGAAACATCAAAAGACACCTCATTTTCCACCAAAAGGAACTCTGTTTACTTGATACAGGGTCGATTTTTTTCGAGTTCACCCTGCACGGCAGCCGGCTAACACAGCCAACTTCAGCCTTCTCACTCAACTCGCTTTCCAACACTTAGAATATTTTAGGGACTTTAGGGAATGAAAGGAACAACACAACGTTTACGGGCACAATGGCCCAACCTTTTTATTATTATCCGCAACAATACAAAAGGACTCGTCTACAAGGAGACTACAAAACTTGACCAGCAACATCGATCTCTAGACAGACCACACACTTGGCCTCCAGACGGATCGATGCTGCCCCCGTCTAGGCTAAGACTTACTCCCTAGCCTATTACATTTTCTGGATGTGTGAGGATACCACTTGATACAGGGTTGATTTTTTTTTTCGAGTTCACCCTGCACGGCAGCCGGCTAACACAGCCAACTTCAGCCTCTCACTCAAACTCGCTTTCCAACACTTAGAATATTTTTAGGGACTTTAGGGGGTGTGTAACTTCACCTCTGGTTGGGCTTTGGAAGCCCTTAAATCTTATTAAGATAATGGTAGCTATTTTGGTCCGGCCTTCCACGAACCCCGCGCATAGCGAGAGCTTAGTGCACCGGGCTGCCCTTTTTTTTATAGCTATTTTGAGATCCCAAAGCAAATCAAATTCATTAAGAAACCACCCTCACGTTAAATGCCAATGAAGAATATCTTCATTTCTACTTTTTGCCTCTGTATCTTCCTTTTCCTTTTTTTCTCTCTTCTATTTCCCCTCATTTGTGTTTCATTGTGGAAATGATTCATATCTAGCTCATTCCAATAACTAGAGGACTCCAAAAATAATGCAGGAGTAAATCAGACCTGCATTTGAGCATTTTAACCCTACCGGAGTTTGTAGGGTCAGCCCAATATGCTGTTCACTTTACTTTTGCAAACATTCAACCCTCCCCCAAAGCCACAAAACATTTAAAAAACAAGAAATTTGCACCAAGAGTAATTAAATGGAGATGTTTCTCAGTTCAGAAAAAATAATCCAAGCATTGGGTGGAACTTTCAAATATGACCTACGAGTTAGGTAAAAGAATAGAAAGAAATAACAAACAAATGGAGAACTTAAATATGAACAATATACAGATTGATTCTAGCACACAGAAAAATTAATCCTCAATGGAGGAAGTAACTCACAGATAAAGCCGTCATGATTTTCTTGGTATGTAACATCAACCTTAGGTCTAAACTTTTGCCAAGACAACTCATGTCTGCAACCATGTTGCGTACATGGTTCACCTCAATCTAAAAGAAAAAGTGTAGCGTCAAAAGATAGTTAAAGAAAGACTAACTGCAAGAAGTAAAGAATGCAAGATAGGTAAGAGGAGGTAAATATGTTCATGACAAGAATAAATGTTGTTTTGCTAAAGTTGAAAAATAAACAGCTAACTGGGCATCTTACAAGTTCATCAAGAAGCAGGGAACTGAGAACTAACCTGATAGAGCTGAATTTTTTTCTGATCCTTGGCCACCGTACATTTGCAGGAGACAGTTGAATCAGAACTCAAGTTATCTGAAAGCTACAAAACACAAGGGATAGAGCTAAAAGAACCAATGCATAAAGAGAAAGACATTTGTTAGAAGCATGAACATAATACCTTGACATAGTATAATTCCTTCTCTTCTACATATTCTAAGCCAAGTTTCCCAACTGCAAGGTTTCCTATATATTCCATATATGAAAGAGGAACATTCGTATAGAAAGATTTTTTCATTTGTTTCAACGTAGTTTCATCCAATGGGTTACTTTTCATGGATTCTTGACTATTTGCAGAATTCCTGCATCACAGAGAATTTAAGGAGGATTGCATATTGAAACGTGCATTGGATTTAATTGACTCAACAAAGTAATGCTTCAGACACAGCAAAAGAAGTAACATTATAACATCTAGGAGAAAAGTTAAGACTCAGGTATGAAGTTATTGACATAATATTGTAAAAGTATAGATAGATCCTAGATGGATGTGCAATCATACAAAGTTGGACAATATTAGAAATAGTTACATTTAATAGGTGGAAGTAGCACACATTGAAGATAACATGAGATAGCAATATCTTACAAGGACATCCATAAGCACAAACTTATAGGACGAAAATGATGATTAGAAGTGCTAGGGTTAGACGGGGAATACCTAGAATCACCAGGAGAAAATAATCTTAAAAGACCTATAATTTTTTGAAATCAACCTAGAATTAGCTAAGAAGAAAATGCAAGAATCCAGATAAGCAACACTAACTACTCGGGTTTACTAACTAGTTGCTGTTAAACTTATATTAGACTTATAGTTTATCAGGAGTCCTTCGCATCTAGTTAAGAGTTGTATGTTGGCTTAAAAATAAGTCTGCGATTTAGAGAACTTCTAGTTTTAGAAAAGTCCCAATTTGGCATACAAGACATTAAATTGAGTACTATAATAAAATGGACTTGAATAAAGCAGATATACAGAGAATTCCTATAATGACTCCCAACTAGATCAGAATTGAAGCATAGCTGGTCGATTAATGATTTTCTTGAAGTAATACAACTGGGAGACATGATCTTAAAGTAGCAAATTGCAAAGACCACAATTGTGGGGCATATAGGTTACAATACTATAACTTTGACGAATGAAGAACCAAGTGAAAATGCAAATTATTCTAATTAGAGGCCAATATTCTTGGGAGTAATCACGGTACCACTCTCTTGTGTAATTCTATGTCAGTTTATGAGAAATCATAAAACGCAACATGCCCATCAATAAAGTAGTCCTTTTCTGATCATTTGAGTTTCGGTAAGGTCCTGTAATCTTTTGATGTAGCAGTATTTGTTTGGACTACAAGTCAAAACAAAATAATAAAGGAAACAACTACCGGTAAGTTTGTTAGGAAAAAGATGTAGCATTCATGTTCAATAGGGTTTGACTAACCTCCTTAATGACAAACATATCCAACTAATGAATATATTTGTTACTCGGCCGTATATGGACAATATAACATTCACATTAATGGTCGCTTTCTTTTAAAAGCGCCGGATAGCTTGTGTGCACCCCAACTATTCCACCAGGAACCTACTTGCTACCTCCTACCTGCGTAGGTACCGGGTAACTCAACACACCAAGGCTTAGGAAGATAAGAACAAATCACCTATTGTTGTTTTAGTCACTGTGTTAGTCCAACTCTAAACTCTTTGTCGAAGTCCTTATTTTGACTTTCAGCCATGCATTGTTACTTTGGGACATCCAGTAAATTGAGGGAAAGGGGGAGACATTCAATCATTCATTATATTAATTCTACTTGATTCCTGTGTTCTTTAATTCCACAACATAAGGTATTGCTTAAACACTTCCCAACTTTCATCATCTGTATTTTCTATTATCCGCAAGCCAAAGGGGATGAATGACACAGGGTACAAAAGAGGACAGCCACCCTTTTTTTCAGGGGGGGTTCAGTTGTTAAATGCCTGCTATACATATCAAATTAAAAGGACACGTGGTATTAGTTTTCACAAGGGTACAAAAGACTTCAAGGATTCCTAATAAGATGAGACTAACCCATAAAAGAGCATTCTTCCGAAACGAGCAACTAGAGCCGGCTTTAATTCTTCCATATTAGATTCCTCCATTTCACACTTCACATGTTGAAATGACAAAAGTAAGCTATCCATCACACTTTTAGCCACCAAAAGCCATGGCTCATCCATAAGCTCATTTGTTCCTTCGCTGCAACCTAGAAAAGTATATATATTGTTCAGTAAAGATTACAGATTTAAGATCTCAGAAACAGAAATGAAAATAAATGTAGTCCACGAAAATCAGAAAAAGAATTTTAGAGATACATACCTCCTTGTTTCAAAACCTGATCTACCGAACTAGAAATCCAGCAGTAAACAAAAGGGCGGGTATAACACCACGAACGACAGATTTTGATCATTCCTTCCACAACACGTAATATGTAACTAATCTAAGAGCAGAAATTCTAACTGATAAAAATTTAAAGCTTAACATAAACTTGACGTCCATCCCATTCAATATCCCGCATATAATAAATACATGGTCTTTCAATTTCATCTCTCTTTGCAATTAACCTTTTCCTTATTCATTCTTCTAGTATTTTGTAATTGTGACTATTTACTAGTGTAATCGTTACATTAAATAGAAAGAAAGACACATCAAACCTAGCAGAAAGAGAGGCAACATTTTCAAATGATTTCCCCTCTTATCTGTTTTCTTCCGGAATATGAAGACAACCAAAACTCATCCACATCGAGTTGTTAGTCACGTTCAAAAAGTTTCACTGCATGTACCACGTAATGTACCTACCCTAGCTGATACAACAACATATAGAGTGTACGCATACATTACCCCTACCTCGAGAGGTACGAAGGCGGTTTCCAGTAGACCAACATATAGAGTGTATGCAAACATTACCCCTGCCTCGAGAGGTACGAAGGCTGTTTCCAGTAGACCTTCAGCACAAGGACAAGCAATTCAAAGTATGAAAAAAGAAATAACGGAAGCAAATAAGTCATGGCAAAATGCTATAAGAAGTATGATAAGGCAGTCTGAAAAGGAGCAGTAACTACCACAAATAAATACGACAATCGAAGTAGAAGAAACAACATATAGTAGTAGCAGAAACGGAAGGACAAAAAACTACAATAGTAATGCTACAACCTAAGTTGCGTGGACTGTGCGTTTTTGGTGTCGTTCCCGTCTCAACACGGTGGGATACGAGTGCGTGAGTGGGATACGATCAACCAACTTCGGATACTTTGACCGGAGTCCATCGACAAATTTGGGCGGAAAATTGAGATTTTGATTTCTCAAAATTAAAGATAAAACGAATTTCAGATAAGGGAAAAGGCATACCTTCAATATATGTAAGCTTGAATTCTACAATATACATGTAAGTTTTTCATTGAATATCTCTCAAAATTTATAATATCTTTATAGCTCTATTTTTAATAATTTTGAATTTTCTTAGCTGAATCTTTGCACTCGTATTCATACCTGAATCCATAACCCCGAATCTTAAAATGTAGTTTAGGGAGAGGAAGAGGGATCTTCATATGGTATTCATCGACCTAGATAAGGCATACAATAAAGTCCCAAGAGAGGTTCTATGAAAATGCTTGTAGGCTAGAGATGTATCGGTGGCGTACACTAGGGCGATCAAGGACATGTATGATAGAGTCAAGACTAGGGTAAGGACAGTAGGTGGAGACTCAGAGCACTTTCCTCCAGTGATGATAGGGTTGCACCAGGGATCAACTCTCAGTCCATTTCTATTTTCCTTGGCGATTGATGGATTGACGAGGAAAATACAAGGTGAGGTGTCATGGTGTATGTTATTCGAGGATAACATAGTTCTTATTGACGAGACTCCTAGCAGAATTAACGATAAGCTGAAGGTTTGGCGAGAAACCCTGAAGTCTAAAGAGTTCAGGTTAAGTAGAACCAAGACAGAATATTTGGAGTGCAAGTTCAGCGACGCAATGCTTGAGGCTAGCGTAGAAGTGAGGCTTGGTATCATTCAAAGGAAGTTTCAAATATCTTGGGTCTATAATCCAAGGGAATGGGGAGATTGATGATGATATCACACATCGTATTGGGGCATGACGGATGAAATAGAGTCCGAAGTTTTGTGCGACAAGAAAGTGCCTCCAAAATTTAAAGGCAAGTTCTACAGAGCGGAGTTTGTGAAGGTATGAGAGGTTGGCGGAGTCTGTGAATGTATGAGAGGTTGGCTATGGACGATTTCAGAAAAGATAGAGATAGACCGAAGAAGTATTGGGGAGAGGTGATTCGGCAGGACATGGCGAAAATTCAACTTACTGAGGACATGACCTTAGATAAGGGGGCTACGGAGGACACATATTAGGATAGAAGGATAGTAGTTCGTCGTGTGTTGCCTTTTTCGTAGGTCCATAGTAGTAGTCGTAGTATTACGTGTATAGTTTCTTGTCCTTCGACTTCTGTTACATTCTATTATTTCTTGTATCGCCATTTTATATCATGTTTTTTACCTTATTTACATGTGGTAGATACTGCTTTATCGTGGCTTTTTCACTTTTGTTATGTTCATTTTAATACTGCTTTGATCTACTTATCTGTATCTAATCTTTTTTGTCTAGCGTTCTCTTGAGCTGAGGGTCTTTCGGAAATAGCCCCTCTACCTTCCAAAATAGAGGTAAGGTCTGCATACACTTTATCCTCTCCAGACCCCACATTGTGGGATTTCACTAGGTATGTTGTTGTTGTTTGCCAAATCCGACACTCGGATCCATACCAATATCGGATACCCGCACCCAAGTCCGAGCAACTTAGACTATAACTACTAGTATGAAAAAAAACTATGTACAACTACTAAAGCATAAAAGTTCAAACACTTAATGCAACATTTAACAAAAAAACATTAGAAGCAAAACAACACTCGTGAGCCGAGGGTCTATCGGAAACAACTTCTCAAGGTAGAGTTAAGGTCCGCATACACTCTACCCTTCCCCAGATCCAACTTGTGTAATTATATCCAACTTGTGTAATTATACTGGGTATGTTGTTGTTATTAGAAGCAAAACAACACACAAACCAAAACTCATTCACATCAAATTTGTTAGTCAGGTTTAAAAAGCTACACTACATGTACAGCTGATGACAACCCCCCCCCCCCCAAAAAAAAGGAAAACAGTATCTGCGTACAACTACTAAAGCATAAGGTACAAATACTTGATGTAGTATTTATCAAATAGTACATTAGAAGCAAAACAACACATAAACCAGAATGAAGTTTACTGTTAGTAGTATTTATCAAATAGTACATTATAAGCAAAACAACACATAAACCAGAATGAAGTTTACTGTTAGTGAATTATCTTCTAGAAAAGGAAGAAGAAAGTACTATCTGAGTACAACTACTAAAGCATAATGTACACACTTAATGCAACAATTATCAAATACTACATTAGAAGCAAAACAACACATAAACCAGAAAGAAGTTCACTGTTATCCGATTATCTTCTCAAAAAAGATAAGAAAAAGGCGGTGGCGGATCCAGAATTTTCATTGTTTCACTCAGGAGGTTGAAAACAACAACAAAAGCTAAATATAAAAATAATGTGTCCCTGAGAATCGAATGTAGGAGGCTAGAGACAATTTTGAACACCTGGACTACTTGAGCTAACCTTTTGCATTTGTTCAGTTATTCAAAAATTAATATATGTACATAAATACAAAAAATAAACCCTATATATATATAATATATTTTTTTGTTGAGGGTGTTCGGGTGAACGCCTCCCCACCCCCTAAATACGTCCCTAGAAGAAATGTTAAGAGTCTTACTGAAATGGGAACGCCCTCATCCTACAAACTAACTTTTGAGATTGAGTTAGGCCCAAAATACATTATTTACATAGTATCAGAGTCAGGCCTATTCTAATTCTTTGTTCACCGATGTTGGGCTCCCAAATTATATTGTACACACTCCAGTTAATGAGATCCGAGTGTGCGAGGAGTGTTAAGAGTAGAGATGGCAGTGGATTCTGGACCAGGTCCGAATTAAGTGGATCCAGACCCATTTTATAGGATATGGATCTTCAAAATTTGGACCCAACGGATCCGGATCGGACCCGGATTTGTTTCTGACGGATCGGGTCTGGATCTGAATCTTGTATTTGAGATCTGTATCCAGTCCAGATCCAACCCGTGAATCCGTTTTTTATATTGTGACTTTTTCCAGTTTTTAGTTTCTAATGTGAACTGCATTTATTAGTTCTCTTAATGTAAAGATGTAGTCTTTTAGTTTATTTTATATTTTAACTTTTTTTGTATGTCTGATTTGAATAGAAATTGCGGACCATATTCGTTATCAAACATCGACTGTTATTATGTTTTATTTTACATTTGTTGTCGATTTGTCAAATTTATTTGCTTATTTAATTTCTGTTACATGATTAAGTTGTATAATTGACAGTTAAGGGAAGAAGATGGGAGCTTTTGATCTTATTCTTTGTAATTTTGATATAAAAAACATGAATTGTGAAAAACTTGGAGCTATATATTTCTTGCATTTGAAAACAGAGGAGTTCAATTTTCGTCCTATAAAATAAGGCAAAAATTTCAACAAGTGAGAATATTATTCAAGGATAAAAAATTAACATGTGTATCCAGATTCGATCCATGGACCCGGTGGATCCGGATTTGGATCTGATTTTTATGGACCCGATAGATCTGGATCCATGTATGAGTCACAAGTCATAAATGAAATGGAATATGGACTCCGTATATAAACTTGTACAATACTCCCCTACAAGCTAGCTTTTGAGTTGAGTTAGGCACAAGATATATTATTTACAAAAAAAATTATTACTACCTTGCATTAGGACCAAAGAAAGAGTTTTTTCGCCTGATTTTCGCTCCACTGAAACAGGTTCGAGCTTCACAAGAAATGAAAACTGAGAATCATCAGTCAAGCCAACGGGAAACCATTTCCTAACTGCATCACGAGCATAACGGATCTCGCTCAAATACTTGTCCTTTCTCTTGTGCTCCCCAAAATTGAGGTTTTTCCTGAAGGAAGGTATGAGGGATTCCGGTGCCGGAGTTGGTTTCGTCGACAGGGAACCCTTTGTATGCCGCTTGTGCGGTGGAATGTAAGACATCGCCGATTACTATCAATACTTGCTGCTGCTGCCCGGACTGTTCAGTTCCTATGTGAAAGTGAAACCTCATAGTGTACTGTAATTATAAGCGTTGTGTAATTATTAGAAGGGAAAAGGGTCAAAATATTCTCTATTTATTAGCTAACTTTATCAATATGAATAAAAATACCCTTGCTATTAACTCTCAAATCAAACTTAATTTCTAATTTCACTTAAAATTATTGGTTTTTAAATGGAGTCCCCACATGCTGACCCACCCCGGCCCACTAATTAAACGCAGCCTCCAATAGGGCTGGCAATGGATCGGACGTGGATCGGGTGGAGCTCAATCCGCCTCCACCCGCCAACAATCCATCCACCACCCGACCCATCCATCACCCTATTTTTTTAATCCACATCCGATCCACCCATCATCCACGGGTGAATCGGGTGGATCGGGTGCTTCACGAATGGAAGCGACGAAGACTTATGAAAATTGATAGATACTCAAGTCTTATAGGTAATTTATGATAGTTAATAAATATGTCAGTTCAAATTTTACTTTGTTCATTTTATTGGAAGTAGAGAATTGTACGGATTAATTCGAGAATGGCAGGGTCTGGTAAACCCACAAAGTTGCATTTGATTATATCAACTGTTAAGATAAAATAAATATCATCAATACTCCTAGTACTGTGAGTTCATATTTTATGTGAAAACGATCAACATTTGTTTTTTTCCTTTCTTATTTGTTCAATATACGTTTTATTTGATTAAACTTAGAGTGGTATAATTAGCAAATAAAAATATAATTTGTTCAATCTGTTTAAATTTGGACGAGTTAGCGACCCACATATTTCTTAACTCAAGTTATTTTGATTAGCCTGATTCAGTCAAATTAAAAATAGCATTTATTAGGCGTTTGGACATGCAATTTCATTTTATGAGATGAAATCATCGTTTGGACATGTTATTTCATCTCATGAGATGAAATTCCAAATCATCCAAAAATGCATTATTTGAAATTTCAAAATTTTAATGTAAAAGTTGACCACAAGTTTATATTTTGTAAAAATAGATCTATAAATTGGTAGATATAATTAGCAATCGTGTTTATCAATTATTTATATCAAATATTAAAAGATCTACGAGAGGGGTTGATTGAAAATAATTAATTTATAACGGGTGGATGGGTTGGTCGGGTGGTGGGTTGGATGTATGTCCACCTGAATCCGACCCGATATGTCATCTGATCCATCTGTCACCCGATTAAATCCATATTTTATCATATTTTCGTCCATATAATCAGGTCGGATAGATCGGATATCCATCGGGTTAGAGTGAAATTGCAAGCCCTAACCCCCAATCCATCCATATTCACATTCTAGAAAGAAAAGAATGGCAAGAATCAACTATCAAGTGCACACAGAAGCGACAATGCTGATATTATTGATGGTTTATACCCAACATTTCAACAGTCAAGAAAATTCTCAAATCAATATTTCACCTATATGTGCAAAATACATCGCAACTGAATATGCTAATAAGAATGCAAGATCAAGCTCTCCGAAACGAAGTCCACTTGGACCCTCAGATTGGGGCCATCTAATTGTAACAATGGCAGTATTGACTTCATTTAGAGCTTTGATCTCAGGTACAAGAACTGATTTTACTATACTTGATGGTTTCCTAAAAGAATGAAAAGCTGCATATGATATAAAGGTTACGAAAAAGATAAAAAAATTGTGGGAAGTTAGAGTCTTTTCTGGTGGATTGAGAGTGGGGAAGAGATCAAGACTTGGTGGTGGTTTTGTAGGTGGAATTGAGTTAAGGGATTTGAGTTCCATTATGTTTTTTCATTGTCATACATTCAAAAATCAATCGTTTGATGTAGTATTTGTGATTTGGATCTGTTTGTTTATGGGATTTATGTACAAGGAACAATATTTACTGAGAAATTGAGCAAATGGGTTTTTGAAGAGGAAGAAGAAGAAAGCGTGTAAAGGGTTTTGATTTTTCCTCTTCTTCTTCTTCGATATCTTCTTTCAAAGGGGGAAATTCAATTTTTCTTCGTACAAATTGAGCAGTTGCAGAGCAATTTTGCATATTGATTTTACAACTCATAATAATCTAAATTAGAAAAGGGGAATTAGGTTTTTGCAGGGATTATAAAGAGAACTTAGGACTCAAATTTGTCGTGGAGATGATCGAAAAGGAATTCGCCTGCAGAACAAGGATGATTCTACAGTTGAAGGTTTAACTTTAAGAAGGAAGGTTGTGTTGCGGAGCGGGTCAACACTAGGGACTCCGTTAAAAAATGGGTAATTTTAATTGAAATTGGAAATTGGGTTTGATTTGGGGTTTTCCTCCCAATAGGGTATAGGCGTAAAGTTTAGTAAAGACATCAGTATTTTTGTTCACAATAACTAACGGATAATAAAATTAGCAAATAAAAGAAAGCAGAAGGGGGTATATTTGACACTTTTCCCTTATTAGAATGGTACTCCCTCCGTTTAGATCAGATATAGAATTTAATAAATAAATGCATTTTTAAATTTTATGATCTAAAATAAATTAAATTGAGTATTTTTTAGACTAATTAGAAAAAAATATATCACATAAAACATATATATTAGCAGTATATATTTTATAGATGAATTGTAATTCACTTTAAAATGATGATGACAATTGATATGTCGTGTGTAAGCCATGAAGCACATCTAATATGTACTTATGAACATTATAATGTGGATTCTTTTAAGATTTACTCCGATTCAATTTATGTGTTTTATTTTATTGTAAAAATCACTTTTTATTTTAATACTATTTTTTATTTCGAGATATAATATAATATGTTTAAAATTATATAATAAATATTATAATATATTTAATAAAAAATTTACAAGCTTTTTATTGTCTTAAAATTTCATATCTAATTAAACTGATACAGATAAAATGAAATACGGTGTATTTATCTTTTTACAACTTTTAGCCTGCACTGTCATAAGTGCACTAGATGACAATGATCTATCTCATTCTTTTGAAATCAAAAAATAAAATTCAGCTCACTAGATCATTGTAGATACGTTGCTGTCAGTTATGTTTTAGCTTGAAGTCATAACTCTGAATTACGACTTTAAAATCCATCAATGTCAAATTTTGTACAAAAAAGCTAGTACCAGAATTTTTGAGTCGTTACTCTCAATTACGTATTAATGGTAAAATGCTACTCACAAGTACAAATTATCTTTTAACACTGTCAATCACTAACTTTTTTGCCCGTTAAATTTTTTGAATAAAATAATGTCTAATACGTTACTGCAGAATACGTTTATTTTAGTTCTGTAATTTTTTGAAATATATTATTTTAATAAATTTATTTAAATAATGGCTTACTTCCATAAAAAATTCTTTCTTATTTTTTGTCTTCCTCCTTCTCATCTTTTTGTAATGTAGTTTATAATAGGTAAATTTTTATTTCAAAGAATTTGAAGATTTCAAATTCATATTTACATCGAAATTATTCAGATTGTTTAACCCTCCTACACTGAATCATATTGTACAAAGTGGAGTGAAAGTAAAAGTATTTTGTGTGTTCCGCTTTTGAAATAAAAATAAATTATATCAAATTATAAATTCATTTTTCATCGATCCTCTTTGTAAAACAATAACCTAAAATCAAGGGTATGTTGTACACAAAATAATTTTTAAATTAATTAATCAAACACAAAAATTACTTTTCAGAATAATTATATTTTATAAGTTTGGATAAATAAGTTAATTAACCTTTTATCCGAAAAGGAATAGAAAAAACTAAATTATTAGAGCTGGGAAGAATTTTGACTATTTGCAAGAGGGGGTCCAATAATCACAAGACGCAGGATGTTCGCACTACAATTAGGAGTGAAAGCACCAGTCAATTTTCTCCCCGCATGAAAGAAATACGAAAATTTTATTAGAAGTTAAAAAGATTTGTCAGTTGAAGAATCAAAAGCGCATATTTTACTAACTAAAGGACCAAATGCGAAATATATATTACCTTATAGATAACTAACTCTTAACTTCTGCATGTACAAGCTTTTGATTCATAATTAGTTTCCGACAATACTGATGCCAACTAGCTCGAAAGCTTCACGGGTGAAAAACTGAAAAGGGGAGGGTTTATTAATAGACTGTTTGGCCTAAGCTTTTTATAAAGCTAAAAATATTTTTCAAAGAGAGTTAAGATGTTTAATTATGTCTTTAGAAAGAAAAAATATATATTTTTGAGTGAAAGGAGAAACCTTTTTTCCCGAAAGCAATATTGAAATCTTGATCAAGCTGCATAAATTATTACTTTAATATTAGAATAACCTGATGCACTAAGCTCTCGCTATGAGCGGGATCTGGAGAAGAGTCGGACCACAATATAAACTAACAGAAAAAGCTAAATTCAAACAAATAACATACTAATGATTATCATCTAAGCTAGCGATGAATGTTGTCGCCAAAAACTTTGTTTATTGATACCCAATATCTTGCTTGCCATGAAAATGAGTTTAACCGCACACTATGATTTAGCTTCTAACTAAGATGTAAATTTCCATATGAATCGAATAGTAGTACATTGAATTATAAGATAACTGATACTAAAAGAAAAGAAAAGAAATGAATCATTAGCTGGTAGGCGGTATTAATAATTTATACAAAGTGATCTTCATCAATATCTTCTACACATTTACACTATCATTAAAAAGACAGAATTATGAAGTAAGCAAGGAAACATAAGAATAAAACTCACATACCCATTTTCATGTAAATCACCACAACGAAACATGCTGCAAGCAACTAACATTTTGAAATGAAAAAATTGCAATTGGGGAATGTTAACCCATCATTGACAATTTAAATGAAAAAATAACTTACAAAATAATACATGTTTCTACGTGTCTCATTAAACCCCCCGTCCTACCGTGACCTTTTCCAGTTTTAAATTTTAAAACATCTTTACAAATTTTACATCTGGCTACTTGATTCTCTACGTCCCTATCAAAAAATGTTCATGCATCTGATTTTAATATTCATTTTGCTGGATCTCGTCTCATATTAGGGGAAATATGAGGTATTTCAGTTGAAGGTGCACTAGTGGGTGTGTTGTCATCTACATTAGTGGGTGTATCATCTAGATCATCATCTAAATTAAAGTCTTCTTGAGTTTCAGAAAATAGCTCCTCATCTAAATCTAATGGTATTGTAGGGAAATGTTCAGTATCAACAAAATCATCCTATATAGGAATAAGATTCTATCTAGAAATAGGATGACTAGAAGAAGTACCCTTGCCATTGTTTCCCCTACTAGAAGAAGCATGACCCCTACCCGTAAGCATACGTTTAAATTCTTCCATTATAAATTTATAATTATACTAATAAATAATTAAAATAAATGAAATTAAGTGCGCTAAATAAAATAAACAGACAATAATAGTTTAATGAAGGAACGAATGTACCAAACGCCAACGTAACGTCGACGTGTAATCGAGAGGTTGAAAATTAAAACTTTGCTCGATGAAAGATCCTCAAGCTAGTTTCCAACTTCACTCCCAATTCCTAAATGAATAAATAAAATTGAATATTTAGTAGACAATGTAGACTTGTAGAGAGATAGATTGAGAGATTGTAAGAAGATTTGTGAGAAAGATGAAGAGAAAATGAGGTATTTATAGTTGGAAAATTGGGTTAAAGTGTAAAGATAATAACTTATGAGTTAAAATAAATATTAAGGGGGTAGGGGGTAGGCCAAAAATGGCCGTTGTACAACGGCCAAAATATAAAATGGTCGTTGGTGCAACAATTATTTTTGCAAAAGGAGGGGTTTCAGGCGGGATCGGGATCGGGTCGGGACTGTCGAGCCTGGGGCGGGCTTGGACAAGTCGGGACAAGACCATGTCCCGTTCCGATTCGAGTCCCGATACCACAATTTTTTTTTAAATGTCGGGTTCAGGGCGGGACCGGGACGACCTGGCCCACTGGCTAGCCTTACCATTATCAGACCTTAGAACCTTAATACTGCCGCCACTTTGATTTTTCACCATTGTCTTGAATTTCCAGAAAACTCTAGCAACTTCTGACTTGAATTTTAAGAAATAAATCCAGCATAGCCTTGTAAAATCATCAATGAAAAGGATATAGTAGACACTACCTTGAAGTGATGGCGTTCTTTGAGGCCCTCCCATATCTGTATGAATTAGTTGAAGTTTTTGTGAGGCCAAACACTCACGTACCTTTATAACAAGATGTGAACCTTCATTATCCTTTCGTAAGATCATACCTCTTCCTGGGACTTCAGTATCCATTGATGTCACGGCGGGACGCTAAACTACTGGTGTAACATAGGTGTCTTTAAAACCCAACAGAAACTTATATATGATTTGCAACTGTTTTTAAAATGCTTTTATTCTGTCTTTTAATGGAGGAAATTGGCTAAAAATTGAATTGATTTGCGTACCAGGTTGGGGTGTAGGTGTCATCGCGGCTTAGGTGATTTCAGTCATGACAATATGGTGTTAGAACTCTAGGTTCACCAACCTTGTAAGTCTTGAACAATATCTGGTGGAGTCTTGCAGATCGGTATGAAGATGTTTATACTTATCTTCAAGAGGCTATGAGACATTCCATAATTTTCTTTTCATTCCTTATCGTGTCCATTGATACTGTTGATTATTTATGTGTATTATGTTATGATTCTTTATTTGTTAAAGCTATATAACTATTTATTGTGGTACACAAGTATATATTCAAACACCAATCCTTACCACTACTTTGTTGGGGTCTGATACTTGTTGAAGACACGTTATTCATTTGTACTCATGCTACAGTTGTTGCACTCTTTTGTGTGATTTTGATCCGAGTACTAGTAGAGCATGTGATCGTGCTAGTAGTTGTTGATTTGGAGATTCCAGAGTGAGCTGCTTGATTGATGAGCAACACTAGACTACTTCTATCTTTTTTCATTTTGTCTTTTGTTATCTCATACAATGTATTATGTTTTCAGACTTGTGTTTATTATTCTTAGTTGTTTTTGTACTCATATCACGATATTTTGAGGTTGTATTTGTATTTATCGCACTTATGGCTCTTGAGACGCCTTAATGACTTATAAGTATTTCAAATGCTTACTTTATGCTTGTAATTAATGAAAAATAGATGAAATTGAAATTGATTCGCCTACATGATTGGATTGTAGGTGTCGTCACAGCTTAGAAAATTTCGGGTTGTGACATCCATAAGGTTGGGAAAACTAAGAGAAATGTGCATTAGGAAGGATGAAAAAATCATAGGGAAGAACCTATGAACTAAAGAGAAATGAATTATAGGGGAGAGAGAAATTGCGTAAAATTTGATAGAATGAAAATGAAGAATGGAATGTGAATTGAAGAAAAATTCATGTGAGAGATAAAAAAGAAGTCATGACCAGAAACTTTAAAAGGGTTGAGACCTACGGATAGTAAAATAATAATTGGGTAAAGAAGCCGACCTGCATTTATGGGTAATTTTTTCATTTAAAAATATTGGTAACTCCACCCTTAGAAGCGTGGAATATATGCGTAATAATATGCTCTCTCCGTCCCATTTTGACTATTGTCAACTCAATTTATTTTAAAATAATTATCACTTTATAAATTTAATACTAAATTTGATAATTATTTTCAACTATGTATACACTTATCATTAAAGAAGTATGCACAATATTTAAGAAAAAAATCAGTCTATTAATTAAATGAGAATAACTTTGTGAATTATACATGTATTTAGGGATGACAAATAGAACAGAGAGGGGCAGGACAGGGCAAGCCTTGCCCTGCCCTCTTAGTATTTTTTGAAAAATTGTCCCGCCGTGTCCCTTTTAGTATATCTCTCATTTCTTTTCTCTTAATTTTCATTTTGCAATTTTCTATTCAATTAAGTGATTAAGTTAGTGTTCCTGATTTGCAAGAAAACAAAAAAGTTACATGATACGTTAAATGGGAATTGACAATAAGCTAAGGGAGAAAGTTAAAATTTTTTGAGAATACATATATAGTAATAATATCTTAACTGCCGTGATGGCTGACTTGCTATAGCTATATGAATATAATTGAGAAGTTTACTGGCCGATTGTTCTAAATGTGTTGACATATCTGCTTACCGAACTTCTAACATTTTTCATACCTGTTGAAGGTTATCAACTTCAAAAAAAAATATAGTAACAAAAATTAACTACTCTTAAAGGACATCATATCATATGGTGTATCGCTTTTGTATTTTGTTTGAAGTTTGAACGAGTACGAGTTGTGGTAAAAATTATATTACTACACATTGCTACGTCAATGAAAGAACCAAAGTAATGATCAAATTTAAGTAAGACATGTGGAGTGGAAAGAGGAGGAAGGTGACAATATATAGAATAAAGTCCAAATCTTGGAGATTCTAATAAATTATAAAACAGACAGATAATTACTATTCTAGTAAATAAAAAGTACGGGGTGATACAAATGATCACAGTTTATATTGTAGACTATTTCTTTTATGAGAACAAGCTTTTGTTTTGATATAAAAGATGGATAAAAGTTGATTTAAAGAGGAAACATTTAAATTATTGACACGAGAAGTAATAGGGCAGAACAGTAGTACTGGGCAATGGTTTTTCATGTAAAGTAGGCCAGTGGTTCCCTACTAATTTTTGTGGGCTTGGGCCTTTTTTTCTTCAAAATCCACCTCATGCCATGCCCCATTTAAATGGGAATTCGCAGGAATGCCCTATTTCGGTTTATCTTTAATTTTTGTACCTCAAATTGAAAATCTTTAATTTTTTTCATTCGCCTAAAACCCTTGGATTCCAGGTTCCGGGTCCGGCAGAGATCAAACTCTATCTCTTCCTTAAGGCAGAATTTGCCTTCAGACATAAGATAAACTCTGTCTTCTGAGTCCAAACTCTATTTGCGATTTTTATTATTTTTGCCTAAGCAGGGTTTTGAACCCGAAACCTCAGGGTATTTTTACGCAAAGAGCAAAAATTAAAAATTTCAAATTTGAGGGGCACAAATTAAAGACCAGTGCCTTTGAAGGGAAATGCGCGCAAAAAAATGCATTTAAATTTTGAACAAATTTAAACTCATTCCGCCCCATTTAAGTCTTCCACTGCCATACGCTGTTAAGAGCTTGCCATGCCCCGCACCGCACCAACTGTCATCCCTACCTGTGTTTATTATTTTCTAATAAGAACTAAAACGACAATTTAAATGAAAAGAACTAAAACGACAATTGAAACAAGACATTAGTATATGTTTGTTTTACAAAGTTTTTCTTTTCTACAAAGAGGTTTTCAAGCTAACAGTGGTGTTTTCTGGATTCGAGGCACAGTTTAGTGATGCAAATCCAACATTCTCTCTTCGTGCAGGACTTCAACCATCACTACATATCTACCTGGTACTGATGAATCTATTCACACCCAAGAGAACAGAATTAGAATAATAAAGGATGGCATGTTTCCAGATTTTATCCAAAGAGCTTAAAATGATATGGAGTCACGTAGATGAAGGCTAGAAACATATAATCGTCCCTACTGTTCTGAGTTATTGTGCTGAACATCGATCTACATACTTGACACTTATCTTTCCCTGTCGACACAGATACATACGTACAATGAAATGTGACAACTCAATAATAAGCACAAATAAGATGTTCTATGCATTACGGCTTAACAACAAAACTATTGTACCATCAAAAATCAATGATCCTCACTAACATCCGAAACCCTGCTCAGTTCTTTCCATTCCAAAACTACATAGTGCAATAACATTTCAGCGTTTTCGTTCAAATCTAGTTCTTATCTCAACAATCTACATCTTGTACATCCCAAAACTAAAAAGAAGGGTTAAGCCTTTCTTCACCAACCGTACACAACTTGAGAAAGCCATGCGACGAAACATGATCAGCTTGAAGAACCATCCAACAAACAATGATCCCAGATTAACTTCAGGTTGTCTTCAAGCAATTCAAACACAAGCCTTTCGTCGAATGTTTGCTTCTGCAATTTTTGGTAAGAGAATGTAAATCAAATCAATCATTTCAGCAGTTCAGTTCATCAATGAAAAATCTCTGCATGTCTTTTTTTTGTATTTCCGTGGCACATGCAAGTTGACGAACAACTCAATAAATTCTTTTCAGACAATATTTGGATGGTTTCTACTCAACTAGCAGCAAGACCAGATTTGAGTCAGTGGTAAGATCATCTTGCTCCAGATTTCTTGGATGAAATGGTTTCCAATTCAGTGGATAAATCAGTAAGTGGATGCAGGATACACTAGTCTAATTAAGCTTATGCTAAGAATACTATGATATGGTTTTGACTTTTGAGTAACACCAAACCAACATTGATGTATCATGCAGAGACATTCAAAATTGGAAAACATTAATGAAATGAAAAAAAAACGTAATTGCTTGTCAGGGAAAGAGAACATACTCGTAACTGGGATATAATACCAGGCATTTTCAGGAAAATCTCCTGTGTAACCTCACCATTTGAAGCTCTAAAATCAAATCGATCTGCATGCCGAAGCTTAAACCTAATTGATGTATTTCTATATGATTTTGAAGTTGTGTGACCCGTGGCAATAACAGCATATCGCCCACCAGAAGAATCCTTGCCAAAGGGCCACCTCAAGCCACCCTGAACTACCGAGTCCAAAATGGCTGAACCAATAAGATCTTTAATTTCATTAATCTCCTCATCCTGAAAAATGCAAGGAATCATCTAAAGCATAGCACTCACAGAAAGAAGCATCTTTAACTAAACATAAAGCATTAGTGGTGTTCTTTCAGTTTAAACAGTACTGCAGAAGTCCCGATGAGAAGATGAAAAGTAAAGTTCAAATGAAAACGCATTCTCCAATTCAAAAATCACGCAGTATAAGCCCACACGGTTGCAAATATTGAGATTTTCTTTTTAATGCATTGATAGTTAATCATCGTGCTACGCTGTGAACTTTCCTTGATGATTAACCCATTAACCAAAAATGGGGACCTTGGGTCCATTTCTTTATCGTACATAAGGACCAAAAGAGCTTCTGATATGAAATATTTGACAGCATTTCAAGCTTATAACCAAGATTCTGTTTTTTTTTCTTTTCCTCAGTGAGACATATAACTTTTTCCACTTTGGACTGAGAAAGGCGACCAGTACTTGAAGCTTGAAATGGCAAGCAAGTAGCAACACATTCGTCTTGAAGCTACGAACCTAGTATTAGAATTGGCAAACTGAAGATATATCAAGAAACCTCATTTCACAACCAAAAGGAACTCTACAAACATGGCATGTAAAAGCCTTGTAATATTATTAACCCAATAATAGCTACTTTCAGAACCCAAAACAAATCAAGTATGTTAAGAAACCACCCTAAGGCTAAATGCCTACAAAGAACGTCTACATACTGCGTGCAAAACCCTATGCATTTTATTAAGTCAATATTAGTTACTTTCAGACCCGAAAGCAAATCAAGTTTATTAAGAAACCACCCTAAGGCAAAAGGCCTATGAAGAATTGCTTTATTTCTATTTTTGTCCCCGTGTCTCTCTTTCTTTTATCTATGTTCCATCATCACTCGTTGTAGCAATGCTTCATATTTACTTCATTCCAGGAGCTAGAGAACTCCACAAATAATGCACATGTGTAAATCAAATCTGTATGCGAGCATTTTAAACCTACTGCAGCTGTAGAGGTTAATCCAAAATGCTATCAGCTTTACTGTACTGTTTTTTATTTCACGAAAGAAACAACTATAGGGATATCAAGCTGCTAAGCACACTATGAAAGTTTGGGAAAGAGTCGTAGGGATGAGGGTGAGCAGAGACGTGTCTATTTTCGAGAACCAGTTTGGATTCATAAGGGGTGTTCGACCACAGAAGTCATTCATCTTATTAGGAGGTTGGTGGAGCAGTATAGGGAGAGGAAGAGAGATTTACATAGGGTTTTCATCGACCTCGAGAAGACATACAACAAAGTTCCTAGGGAGGTTCTATGGAGATGTTTGGAGGTTAGAGGTGTACTTGTGACATACACTAGGGCGATCAATGATATGTATGATGGAGCCAAGACCAATGGGAGGAGACTCGGAGCACTTTCCAGTGATGATGATACTGCACCAGGGATCAACTCTTAGCCCATTCTTATTTGCTTTGGTGATGGATAAACTGACGCGACAAATTCAAGGGGAGGTGTCATGGTGTATGTCATTCGCAAACGATATAGTCCTGATTGATGAGACTCGCAGCGGAGTGAACGATAAGCTGGAGGTTTGGAAACAGACTCTAAAGTCTAAAGGATTCATGTTGTGGAGGTGAGACTTGGTACTCAGGTCATTCCAAAGAAAGGAAGCTTCAAGTACCTCGGGTCTATTATCCAAGGGAATGGAGAGATTGATGACGACGTCACACACCGTATTAGGGCATTGTGGATGAAATGTAGGCTCGCATCTGGAGTCTTATGCGACAAAAAGGTGCCACCAAAACTTAGACAAGTTCTATAGGGCAGTAGTTAGACCAACTATGTTGTATGGGGCGGAGTGTTGACCAGGCAAGACTTCGCACATCCAAAAGATGAAAGTTGTGGAGATGAGGATGCTGAGATGGATGTGCGGGAATTGGAGGGATAGGATTAAAATGATGATATCCAAGATAGAATGGGAGTGGCCTAAGTGGAGGATAAGATGCAGGAAGCGAGTTTGAGATGGTTTGGGCATGTGCAGAGGAGAGACACAAATGTCCGAGTGCGGAGGTGTGAGAGGTTGGCTATGGACGAGTTCAGGAAGGGTAGAAGTAGGCCGAGGAAGTATTGGGGAGAGGTGATTAGACGAGGTATGACGCAGATGCAACATACTGAGGACATGACCTTAGATAGGGGGTTGTGAAGTACACAGATTAAGGTAGAAGGGTAGTAGGTAGTCGAGCGTAGTCCTACTAACGCTTGCAAACTGATAGTTGTGGTGTTATTATTGTAGGCCCGCTTAACCTATCATCCTAATAGGCGCATAATTGCTTTATAGTCTCATGTAGTTTGATTTCTTCTGCTATGTGTCCTTTAGTGTACTTTATTTAGCTTATTTACCTGCACTAGTTACTGCTTAATTTTTCGAAATGCGCTATCATAATTATTTGCCTTTGATACTAGCATTTTCATACTACTTTAATTTTTTTCCTGACCGGATCTGACTGTTTTTTTTGCTTTTCTTTTGATGTTGCATTGCTTGTGCTCTATCTTGAGCCCATGCTCTCTCGGAAACAGCCGCTCAAACCACCAAGGTAGAGGTAAGGTCTGCGTAGATTTCATTGGGTATGTTGTTGTTGTTGTAAACAATCAACCCTCAAAGCGACAAAAAACAGAAAGAAAAAACAGGAAAATTATGTTCAGAAAATATAAATACAGACATCTGGCAGACCTTTCAAATGTGAGCTATGACATAACAAAGGAAAAAGAATAGCAAGGAAATAACCACTAAATAGAGAACTTAGACCTTAATAACACAAACCATTCTAGAAAAATTACTTGTTAAACATGCATATAGGAAATAACTTACAAATAAAGCCATCTTGATTTTCTTTGTATATAGAATCAACCTTAGGTCTGAACTCTTGCCAAGACAGCTCATGTCTGCAACCATGTGGCGTACTCTGTTCAACTCAATCTTAAAAAAAAATAGGAGTCAGTGTCCAAAGATAGTCAGAAAAATACACTGCAAGAAGTAAAGAGAGCAAAAATAATAGGTAAGAGGCAGTAAATATGTTAATGACAATAATAACTGCTATTAAACTAAAGATGAAAATAAGACATTAGTTAGGCCTCTTAGAAGAAATTGCAGGCATAAAAGGTTCAGAGTATTAGAATATGCTTCATCAAGAAGCAGCAGGAGCTAAGTACTAACCTTATAGAGCTCAATCTTCTTCTGATCTGTTGCCACAATACATTTGCAGGAAACAGTAGATTCAGGGCACAACTTATCGGAAAGCTACAAAACATAAGAATAGAGAGCTCAAAGAAACAATACAGTTGAACAAAGACATTTTTAAAGCTTGAAAGTCATACCTTAACGTAGTATAATTCATTCTGTTGCACATATTCTAGGCTGAGTTTCTCCACTACTCGATTTTCTATGTAATTCATATATGTAGTAGGAACATCTGTATGGAAAGATCTTCTCATTTCTCTCAAAGTATTTTCAGTCAATGAGTTTGTTTTTATGGATTCTTCACAAGTTGAAGAAATCCTGCATCACAAAGACTTTGAGAAGGATTCTGAAACAATCATTGTATACGAATGACCTAACAAAACAATGCTCCAAACACAACAATGTAAGCAGCGTTACATATAATATAACTATTTATAGGTAGAAATAATACCCTATCTTGTGCAACGCCAAGTGTCCATTCAATTGAGTAGTAGTATATTTTGTGATCTTTTAATGTAGTAGTTCTAGGTGTGCTTACAAAGTGTTGAAGAGATATTTAAGTAACTAAAAGTGCTCTCTATCAAACAGCTTAACCTTTTAGATGAGATGGTCACACATTTCAACATGGTGTCAGAGTTGACATAAGTCTTGTTCAAGTCTCGCCCGCAGTCATCATATCATCAAACAGAATCATCATGTGCTTATTCCATGATACAACAAACATAGAGCACATTAATCCCAACTACATAATATCTTTGTTGAAGAGAGTCTTGGAGTAACTGGTAAAGTTGGTGTCATGTAGCAGGAGGTCACGAGTTCAAGCCGTGAAAATAACCTCTTGCAGAAATGCAGGGATAGGCTACATACAATAGACCCTTATGGTCTGGCCCTTCCCCGGACTCCGTGCATGGCGGGAGCTTAGTGCACCGGGTTGCCCTTTTTACAAAATATCTTTGTTACATTAATTGGTCATCTACAAACAGTATTACACTTAAGCTAATGGTTGAATTGTTAGTCTATACTCTACCTCAATGTTTTCTAAAATTATTTTGACATTCAGCTTAAGCAGTTTTCCTTCATGGATGTCAGATAATACTAGGGAACAAAAAACATTCAGCCATGCATCATCCTAATTTCACTTGATTTCTATATCCTTTATATTCCCCATGTTAGGAATTGCTTAAACACTTCCCAAATTTTAATGGAAAAACTTTTCATGAAAAATATTTTCTTTCATACGAACACATCCATAGTGTTGTCTTTCAGAACGCAAAAGATTCCAAGTGTTAAAATTACCTAATTAACGTGACCCTTGAGCATAACATGTAAAATGAAGAAAACTGACCCATAAAAGAGAACTTTTCCGAAACGGGCAACAACAGAGGGTTTTACTTGTGCCATGTAAGCTTCCTCCATCTCACGCTTCATATGCTGAAATGACAAAAGTAAGTCCTGCTTCACTTTTGCAATAACGAAAAGCCATGGCATGTCTATAAGCTCATATGTTCCTTCACTGCAACCTGGAAAAGTATACACATATATGGATTAATGAAGATCACTGAATTAAGATCTCAGAAACAGAAATACAAACTGAAATCCACAAAACCAGACAAGGATTTTAGAGATATTACAAACAACTCCTTGTTTCAAACCCTGGTGTACTAAACTAGAAAGTCCAGCACAAAACAAAGGTGGACATAACAATACTAACAATATTATCAGAGCCATTACTATACTTTTAAAGCCCGGTACGAGAAATTAAAAAAGATTTTTTTATTCACATGAAAAATTAAAATTAACTAATTAATATTAAAAAAGAATTATTGATCAAAATAGTTGGAACTTGAGTCCAAATCTAATTTTGCGTTTTAAAAAAAACTTTCACTGCTCATTGAATTCGAACACGTGATCAATGAAATATTGCAAGCAAAGAAGAAGTTCATACGAAAGGGAGCAATGAAATATTGCAAGCAAAGAAGAAGTTCATAAGAAAGGGAGCAAAAAGAAAACGTAGGCAGAAAAGAGCTACAACAGTCTTGAAAGCCATTCTCTCACTAAGGAAAGACTTTTGGAGGGAGCCCTCAACCGCTAGGCTACAGCTTTCACGGATAAAATTAGAGATATTTTTAATATATTTGAAATCAATAAAAGAAAAATTGAAAATTTTGAGGCGGAGGCCCCGCCAATAAATATTATAATAATAAAAAGTAGTAAGGTATTTAGTAATTTTCGGAGTAAGTGAATATATATATTTAGAACCTTTTCGGAGTAGGTGTATATACCCTCATATTCTTTACTTATTATTGTTCCTGTAACGTGGCAGTAGTAAGGTATTTAGTCAAGCTAAGAAAATGTAGCTGCCGTTCTTTTAACTACTCACCCAATTTCAATTTAGGTAAATTCTTTACTATTTGAAGAGTCTACGAGGTAGTTCTTTGATCACATTTTTTTATATTTATTTTAAATTATTTGAAATTATAAATTATCATGATTTAATAGTTCTTTTAGTAGTTTCTAAATATATATATATTTTATTTTTATGAAATTAAAAAATCTATATCAAAATTTAAGATCAAAGTTATATATAATTTGACATTCTACTCCGAAAAGGTTCACATAAATTGAAACGGAGGGAGTATATATTAAATCCCCACGGGATACGACATGGACATTATTGGAAATACATCGACTTCTCTCCTAATTTTGCTTCTCTCAACAACAACATATCAGAAATCCCACAATGTGGGGTATGAAAAGGATAGAGTGTATGCAGATCTTACCTCCATCTTGGTAGGTAGAGCGGTTGTTTCAGGGAGACATCGGCTCAAGACAAAACATAATCACAAGCAAAGCAAAACAAAGCAAGAGAAACGGACAGACTCATGATAAGGTTTACATTAAAGAAGACAAAAAGACGCCTTAAAACTTGGGATAAAGAGATTGATGTAGACTTTTTAGATGATTCTTTTCCTTTACCTCCGTTAGTGTTTCCGGAATATTAGGTCAGTCAAAAATAAATTCATATGTATACGAGTTGTAGGTCACGTTCAAGAAGTTGTATGGCATTCTCTACTACTATAGCCGATAAAAAGGGAGAAAACACTCTTTAGGTACAAAACTACAAACAACTAATGAAGCATTTGTCAAATAATCATCTTAATTTGACTGAACACGAAGTTTAAGAATTTTTTTTTAAATATTATGATATTAAATTAAAGATGTGTATAATTTTTTAAATTTTGTGATTTAAAAATTGTCAAAACTTACTAAAATAGAAAAACACACCTTTTGGAAGAGACGGTAATAGAGATGGCAGTGGATCCTGGACCCGGTCCGGATCCGGTGGATCCAGATCCGTTTTATAGGATATGAATCTTCAAAATGTGGACCCGACGGATCCGGATCAGACCCAGATCCTTTTCTGACGGATCGGATCTGGATCTTGTATTTGAGATCCGTATCCGACCCGTGGATCCGTTTTTATTAAATATATTCATAATCTAGAATGTAATTTTATAAGTATTTTCTTAAAATTGCTAAGCACATCCTTGGTTGTTTAATTCTCAAAACAAGTTTACTTTATCCCCGCGTTAACTCAAAAAACAAAAAATAAAGAGGTAACTTCGATAATAAAATCAATGTTATATTAGTGAATGACTAACATCTTCATAAATAAGTAGTTAAAATTATATTCACTTCATTTGTGAAAATTCCAAGCACATGCAAGTTCTGCATTGTGAAAATACTAGTCAGCATTTTCCACAACTATTGTCATTGTCCAACATTTTCAATTAATAGTTCACAATCAAAACGAGACAACGAACAAATTATCTCATATGAACATTTCAAAATTGAAACACAGTAAACTGTTAGCAAAGTAAAAATCATTTGTCAGTTAAAAAAAATTATTAGCAAGGTTACATTCTTAGCAAAACAAATTTTTTTACATGTGGATCCAGATCCGATCCGTGGACCCGGTGGATCCGGATTTGGATCTGGTTTTTATGGACCCGATGGATCTGGATCCGGATTCAAGTATGAAAAACGATTGCCATCCCTAGACGGTAAGAAAAGTAAGACATTTACGTTGAGACGGAGGGAATAGTACATTAATATAAGTAAAACGACATATCTAAACGAGAAGAAATTTACTGGTAATAAACTACACTTGTACAAAAACAAGTAGAAAGTACCTTGAGTTAGAAACAAAGAGTGAGGTTTTTGGCGTGATTTTAGCTCAAAAGACTCCACTGAAACAGGTTGGAGCGTCACAAGAGACGAAAATCGAGACTCATCAGCCAAGCCAACAGAGAAGCATTTACAGACGGCATCATTAGTGTAAGCGACGTTACTCGAGCGAAAATTCTTCTCCTTTATCTTCTGATTCCCGAAAGACTTGATATTTAGGTTCTTTCTGAAGTTAGGTATCAGAGACTCCGGTGCCGGAGTTGGTTCTAGCGACAGCGAACCTTTTGTTTGCCTCTTGTGCGGCGGAATGTAAGCCATTACTGACTATGATCAGTTGCTGCTTAGAGGACGGTGACTGTTACTCAGTTGAGAGGAACATATATGCAACTATTTGGCATTATACTTATGTAAAAGTGGGTGGAATATAGATCGTCAAATAACTTGAACAGAACTTTTATCTAGATTCCTTAACTTTTATCTTTTTCTTTTAGTTAACCACACCGACGCTTTGAAGTTAATTCTGCCAATTACACTGTTCTAGAGTGGTTCAATGAACTAGGAGTATTAAATTTAATCTAAAGGCTAAAAAGTTACTCCCTCCTGTTGGGTTCGAAAATAGCATGATGTCAACACTCATAATGATTTCATATGATTTATTCAATTAATTTACATAAAAATATATATATATATAAAAACATAAAATTTATTGAGAGAAAAATGTCTCCTTAAACAAAACTTTTTAACAATTACATTGTGGATGCTATTGTATTGTGTTTGAGAAGAAAATATCTTCTATTTATAAAAATTCAAAACTTCGCCTAATAAAAAAGGATAAATATGATAGAATCATTTTCTACAAAGAAAACGTTTTTCACCTAGAAATTCTTTTTGAAATAAAACACAATTATGATAAAATTCAAATAAAATAAAGTAAAAAATTTAGGACAAATCCTAACAAATCTCCCATTGACCTGAATTTTCTGGCAAAATAATTTTGATTCTCCTTCTTCGCATAATCTTCATCACTGTTGTTTGCCGTGACTAAAAATAAGGTTCAAAATATTATGAATTAAAAAATAATTTAAAAATATTTTGCTTTATTTTTAAAGATGCAGCAGCAGTATGTTGAAAATATGGTTGAAAATTCATCTCCACATGTACCACTCCAAAAAAAATATTTATTATCGTGAAATTAGTTGTAGCTTGATTTGAAACAGTCGCCTTGAATTTGTTTTCAATCCGTTAAACCATTGGCTGAACCATTGACTCTTATAACACTTGTTGGGTTCGAAAATAGCAGGACGTCATGCGAAAACTGATAATTGTAAACCTTGAATGACAATAAATTAGAAAGACGCATAATGCTTTCATATGATTTGGTCAATTGACTTATATATTAAAAAACTAATATAAAAAACATAAAACATATTGAGAGAAAATATCCCCTAAACAAGACTCTTTAACGATTACATTGTGGATTATATTATGTTGTGTTTGAGAAGAAAATATTTTATATTTATAGAAGTCCAAAACTTCTCCTACAAGAAAAGTAGGGATGGAAACGGGGCGGGGCATGTGCGGGGCAGGTTTCAGACTATGCGGGGCAGGGTGGGTTTTAGGATATGCAGGTGCGGGGCGGCAGGACATGTTGAAATGATTTTATTTCAAAATTGATGCGGGGCAGAGCGGGTTGCTGGTTTATGCAAGTCCATTAAAACAAATATGTGGGGCAGGACTGGGTGGGTTGAAAATTTAAAAATATCCTATGCTGGGCGGGTTTGAATCTTTACGGGTTTATGCTGGTTTGCCCCGCAATGTCCTGCCCCGCACTGTTTACCATCTCTAAAGAAAATGATAAATATGGTAGAGTCCTTTTGTACAAAGAAAACTTTTTTCACCAAGAAATCTTTTTTGAAGTAAAACACAGTTATGACAGAATCTAAATAAAGTAGGAAGTTGAGGGCAAACCCTAACACCTCAGTCTTTGTCTTATTTTATTTCGGCACCGAGTTTAAGTAAATAAAGAATTTTTTAAAATTTTATGATTTTAAACTAAAAATGTGTGAAATATTACAAAATATCATTAGAATTTTGTGGTCTTAAATATATCAGGTAGAATATTGATATAAATAATCATTAAATATAAAAGTGACATTCTTTTGAAAACGAATTAAAAAGAAAGTAAAACGGTGGGAGTAGTGATTTACATACCTAAAGCATAATGATTTATTTATATACCATTAATATTAAGTCATAAAATTTTAAAGTATACGAATTCTTTTAGGGGAAATTTCAGAAAAGTACAATTCGCTGACTTAAATTGCAAAAATATAGCCCCAAAATACCTTTATACAATGTTAAACACTTATTGTTGACACAAAATTTTTACCATCCATTAATTTTAGTTAATTAGTCAAAGTTTCTCAGTCACACACGGAGTAAAATATACCCTTTACAAGATGAATATAATTTTATAAAATTATTTCGGAGATATTTTTTCATTTTATTTGATAAAATATCATCTAGTATATTTATTGTATATCATGTCCTATTTTCACATTATTTTGACCATTAATTGCAATCTCAAAATTTTCAAAAGGATAATTGTGAAATTAACTATTTTAAAATCCTCAAAATAAATAAATTAATATTTTGCTCCATCAAAATTGGAAAGTTGTTTAATTAAATGGAATAATGAAATTACATCTCAAATTTTAAATAGTTTTTGCATGATTTAAACATTTAGATTTCCAAATAATGTAAAAATTAGGCTTATATTGAAACTCTTAGTCTAATTAGGTCATAATTGAAATACATCTTGTTTATTTGTTAATTTAAAACATGACCACATTTGCACGGTTTGGGACACTACTTTAATTTTTATTTAAACACGTTTTGGGACTTTTTTGTTTCTTTTTAAATTGGATGAGTCCAAGTCAATTGACTTGTACCCCGCCAATTCTCCTCTATTACGCTCAAATGCGTACCAAACATCCCATTTTGGTCTTTGTCCAAATTGACAGACCTAGGCTTGTCTTTTTCTTTAACAAGTGTCGATAATGGTAGGGTGACGATCACTTTTGCAGAACTTGTGCATTCATTTTGGGAAATAGCAATTAATGTTCTTTCTCTCAGTCACGCCAGTACGCTACCATACCGCGACACCAATTGTTGTTGGGTCTGCTAGGGTTTCTACAACCCTATAAATACACCCCTCCTTTCTTTATTTTCACAAGATTCAAAAGTGGAACAACAAGTTTTTGACAAGTTTCCATTGGTCTAGGATGAGATCCTATCATACCTGTTTTTAAAGGCCAGTTATGAGTTTAAAATATGGAACTGGAATCTACTTTGTTTTATTTTCTTTGGGTACATACATGTTGCCCTAGAAGAACTGCATTTGGCTAGGTGTCCTATTCATTTTCTTGCATGTGCATCTTTGCTAATCTAGACACAATATGAATCTAGTTTTATTTTTTCATGGTTTTTCTAGTTTAGTGATACAAGTTCTATAGCCCATATGAATGCCTTGTTGGTGACTCTACCGTGTTCATGTATGTCACGTTTCATGTCTAATCTAGGAGGGTGCTTGTCTTGTTGTCACATATAATCATACCCTGACTGTATTCATATGGATTCAGTCTTTGCATAATGATTCTATTTGCATGTTAGTCCAAGATAAATGTATATGTAGTCTTCATGGAACTTATACGAGATCAATCATGGCCATTTTAGGACTTGTAGACATGAACTATAAACTAAGCAACCCTGCCTAGTATATTGTCATCCTTTAAGTTGTAGTTTGAAATAGAAACCATGTCTAGTCGATTTAAATGATGTTATCTGAGTTGTTTGATCTCTTCCATGTCCTCCTAGATTACTTGAGGTATCATGTGTTTTGATTAGAGCTCAATTGAAATATAAATAGGATGCATCGGCAATAGGACATGATCTCTATGACGGTACAATGTGTCCGTATGCTAATTGGAGCTTATATAACTCAAAGTTTAAAATCTGTGAGGTGTGACCTAATGCTTATCCTCTTCTGTACATGTGATTACTATACATGTTGTGTACATCTAGTTGAGTCCTAAAAATGAAACTGAGGTGTATCTAGATGCCTAGTGTAAAAATCATGCAAGCGTGTTAAAAAAATGGGAATTGAGGATCTGTTGTGATTGAATGTGTGCATACTCACCTTGTCTGCCTTCATCCACCGTCTACTAAGTCTTTGCTGATAGTATATATGAGATATATAGAATATACAAGGTATCCTCAGTATACAAGATATACATGTCTAGTATATCTCTCACGTGTGTCATTTGAATATCTTTGTTCATATGTCTTTGGGCCTGGTCCAATCCTTTGCTTTTCAAGACCATCTTTTGTCTAACTTAATACATGTTCTGGGCTTAGCCCATTTTGCCTTCTTTCATGTTATTTTTGTTAACTGCTACTATTAGTTGAGCTTAGCCGATACCATACATTGTCTTGTTTGAAATTGGGCTAAGTCTCTTTTATCTGCCTCTCCATGTCATTTTGTTGGGTTGATTTGCTTTCAGTAGTTTAACTTGGGCTTTGAACTGGTTTGCGTGTTCATTTTATTCAATTATGTGATAAGTCCAAGATACTTTCTAACTTGGGCTTTTGTTTTTTCTCTCTTTCCCTCCACTGTCGATACACTACGAATGGGCCTCCCGTGGGCCTATTATTTCCTTAAGTCAGTTGGGCCAAGGCCCAACAAACTCACTTGATCGAATATGATATTGATAGCTACGCATGAAGGCCCAGCTATGGGTGAATATAGCCAACTGGTGGGCTTAGATAGACACACCAGCCTAAACTCTTCTCTTTTATTTCGAATATATGTATATGTAATACTATTTGTATAAAACATACTTTGTTTATTATTGAAACCCCTATAGTTATGAAAGACGTCTTTAGAATAGAATCGCCATAAAAGACGTCTTTTTAAAAAACTTAACTAATTTCTGATTTTTGGAAACCGGACTGTTTTTGTATCTTATAGGGAATTGGAACAAAAAAATAGACTTTGAAGTTTGAACTTGAATTGTTTTATTCAGAGATTGGGCCGCTATAACGTAAAAGGAAAATCAGAACTGTTTTGGACTTTATTTTGTGGACTGAAAATACACCAAGTGGACTGGACTTTTCCTTTAATAAATCTGATTTTTGAAATGGACCTATTTAAGAAACAAAACTGATTTGGAACTAGGCTAAGAAAGACCCAAATTGATATTTGAAAAGTTGATTTTTGGGCCAAAGCCCAACTCAAATGATTTTAAGGGATTTAAAGACTATCTTGGACTTGAGTTAGGATATGATTTTGATATCATGGACTATGAGTTGACCCTTGGAGGATATAGCATGGAAATAAAAAGGAAGTAATTATTGTTTTTCTTTTCTTTCTATAAAACCCATATACACTATTGTATACTATTATATATACAACCAGAGAGAGAATAGCGACAAGTTCAGAGAGAGTGACAACGTGGTAGAGTGATTGGTTGGTTTCACCACCAGTGTAGGAGAAGATAAGGATTCTTGGATGGAAAACTCCATTAACAACGACTGGGTGAGCTTCGAGTGTGTCTCATGCCCCACTCGAGTTTGCAGTTGTGTCTCACACGCCGACGAGTGAGAGCACGTGCTCTGTCAGGCTCAACTCTGCCTTGATAAACCAGCATCGCCCCTACATTTCCAGCATAATTCTGGTGGTCGTATGTCCCATATACCTTGTTCCCGAATTTCAGGTATGTCTGTTCCAACTTGTCTGTTCGTTTTTTACTTCTGCTATTCCAGATCTGAATACGGCAGGTCAAATCTGTTTAATTGGGTACTGGATTTTATGAGTACTAGATTATTTTTGGACCTTTCTAATTGGGGAAGGAGATCGGCGGTGTTCCGGTACTAGATTAATTGGGGAAGGAGATTGAGAGAGGGGGCTGAGTTATTTTTTGTAAGATTTAAAAAGGCGAGTCAATTTTGATAGTATTATTACCCTAATTAACATACAATGTAATTAAGTCTTGTTATGATATTCACAATGTAATAATTCAATGGAAATTTAAGAAGGTCGTGAGCTAGTCATCAGTTCAAGGAGCTTTTGACTACTAGGACCTTAATTCGCCTCCGTTAATGGAAGATTAAACTATATTATGATTTACTTTATTTTATAATCTTAAAAATTGTCCATATCATCTTCAAAGTATATGTATGTCCTAGATACAATCTATATTATGACAAATGTACTTTATACACGTTCGTATTATTATTAATGGAGATTAATATTTTGGTATTTGCAATTTTTGAATTATTAGTTGATTGTTTGTAATATTCTATAATATGCATCCCTAGAGGTTACGTTGTTATTAATAGTGTGAGATATTAATATTATAACGTAACTCTTAAAATAGCCTCGACTAATGATCATTGAGAACTTGCAACAATTGAACTCATTTGCAATTGAACCACAAACTGGAGGAGATATTGTATATGTATCTCCATATTATGTAATTAGTTTTAAGGTAAGAATTTAGTTATGCACGATGATTACATTAAACGATGTTAATTTATTATGATTAGTGATAAATCGATATGATAGTATAAACTGATTAACTATATGGGTTAGTATAATAGTGACTGTGATTAGTTAATATATATATATATATATATATATATATATATATATATATATATATATATATATATATATATATATATATATATATATCAGGTGTCAATAATTTTTTTCTTCATGATTTTAAATCTATGTAATTGTAAACTACCCGACACTTTGTTTATTTGTAAAACAGTATAGTTGGGTGTGTATACGTGGTTATGGACACATGGACCAATATGACCCAAGTAACAAGATAATAAACATGAACAAGTAAAAGATAATTGACGAGAAAGTAAATATTCATCAAGGTAATTAAGCATGTGCTTAGTTGAAGCCTTGAGCTAGAGTCTCCGGGCTGCAAGTTATCCAAGCCTTAATAATTCTGAATAGGAATGAGAGAATAATAATATAGAATTACTTAGTTTGTTTCTTTTCTATCTAGATTCATATGCTTTATAATAGGAATGAACACCCTTATTTAAATTAAAGCTGGCCAGTGGGTCGGAATCGGGTTTGGCGGGGTCCGGTCGGGGCGGGACGGGCGAAGGGGGCGGGATCGGGGCTGGCGGGGTCAGGCGGGATCGGGTTTGGCGGGACTTGCCGAAGTCCCGTCCCGATCCCGATCCCGTCGGAATCGGCTCGGGGGCGGGATCGGTATAGGGTTCCGGCGGGTTTTCCTTTTTTTTTAATAACATGTGTATAAAAAAAACTCAATAATTAAACAAGACAAGATAGTGTAATAAAAACATCACAGGGCTGTTTTTGTGCCTCTTATATTATTTAATAGACATGATTTTTTTGTAATACAAATACAATTGTCGAAATTTGAACTTTGTGGTGTTGTCCAAAAGTTGCAAATTACATAATAAAATTGCAATTAAAAAAATTACATTCTTAAAAAAACTTGTTCTAGTTTATTTATAACTTCCTGTGGTTCTTCGGTTGGAATTGATATTTGTTGATCAAATTGATCCACGTCGCTTCCACCACATTCAGATAAGATTTCGTTGTACTTTTCGTCTTCTTCTTCATTGATATCCGGTTGACCGCACCTTCTCCGCTCCGCTCGTATCCAATCTCTGAATAATACAACAATTTCTAAGCTGTCTCCGGCTTATGAGTGTCTGTGTTCTCCTATTTGATATCTGCTGGCAGAAAAAGCGCTTTCAGACGCAGTTGATGATGCTTGAATGTCCAAAACATCTCGGGCCATCATTGAAAGTGTCTGAAAGGTCTTCTCATTCCCCCTCAAGTATTTCAGCAAGTCTTCATGTCCATCTTCATTGATAACTTCTTGGTACGGTATAGAACCCTGCAAAACAAAAAAATCAAACTCGCTAATTTGGTTAGTAGCGGTACAACCACACATTCTATTTCTGAGGCTTTCAATACTAGCCGCAGAAACAACATGTCTTTTGTGAGGTTATGTTGAAGATGAAGAAGATGGTATGGAAGCCGATAGGTTACTAACACTTTCTTGTTGGTAAAACCTATATATTTTTTTTGCATTGATCTTCTACGCTAGACAACACTTCTTCTTTAGTTTGTTCAATAGGTGGTGGGTGATTTGGATTTTTTGGACTTGGAGGTGGTAGTACTTCTATACAATCGTAAATAGTTTCAATAAGTGATTTAGTACCGTCTATTTTAATAGTCGGATTTAATACATCACCAATAATATAAATAGTGGGAATAGGAACAATTTTTTTTTATTTTGATAAACATTTTTTTAATAGCTGCAATATAAGCTGGTTTTTCCATATATTCACTAAGTAATAAAAATATTAGAGTTATATAAAATAACATAGTAGGATAATAGCCGCAGATACATTGAGAGATTAGAAAAATTGTAGGAAGATTTGTGAGAATGATGAAGAGAAAATGAGTTATTTATAGTTGGAAAGTCGGGTTAAAGTGTAAATATAATAACTTATGGGTTAAAAATAAATATTATGGGGTAGGGGGGTTGGAGGAGGGGAAGGCCAAAAATGGCCGTTGCACAACGACCAAAATCTAAAATGGTCATTGCTGCAACAATTATTTTTGCAAATGGGGCAGTTACGAGCGAGATCGGGGCGGGCTCAGGATCAGATCGGGATTGGCGGGACTGGGGCGGGCCGGGACGAGACATTGTCCCGTCCAAGTTCAAGTCCCGCTATCAATTTTTTTTAACTAATCGGGTTCGGGGCGGTGTCGGGGCGGGACCGGACCGACCCACTGGCCAGCTTTAATTTAAACTAGGCTATGTGGTGCATGATCCATGCATCATATCCTATTTATTTCCAATCTTTATGTCGTTGCAATAAAAAGTAATAAAAGACAACAAATTACATTTAAGATGGGAGAGAGTCCCGGGATCTCTCGTAATGGTAGAACACTGAGTTTCCCATGTGTAATCGGTGAACTGGAGTGCATCTCCAGATCCTCTATGGTCTTCGATCCCGGAAATGGAATGTCAAGAAAACTCTTCACCAGCTGCATGTGTTTTCTCGGAATCCATCATTTGCTGACTCGAATCCGACCTATCGTCATTGATACATTTCATCACCAAACACGTCCACCAAGCCTTTGCGAATTTCGTACAATACAGATAGTCTCCCCACTTTTCGGTGGTTCGACTGATGTGATCGGGAAGTGGAAGAGTTTCCACCAACCCTTAACAATCAAATGACTGAGCAATCATTGAACATTCACTGACGCTTGATTAGACACATTTCTCTTCACATTAATCATTCCAGACACATATCATCCTATGACTGGTCGTCGATTAGACTTATGACTCACACGTTTTTATGGTAATGATGACCTCAAAAACCTGAACCCCTATATAAACCTTTCGAACTAAACTTTCTTCATTACTTTGCTTACTTTAAATCTTCAAATAATCTTCTTTCCGCAACTCATCTCTCTCCTTCTTGTTTTCTACTCTGACCCCCGCAAAATTTCTCCGACCATCCATCTTACCTTTCCAAATCTTCTTCTTCCTTCAAATCATGTCCTCTTCTTCAACACCAACAAACGAAAACACTACTCCCGCTACTTCCACCATCGCATGTGTTGCTGCTACCACTATGGCACCACTACAAACTATCGACGGTGAAGTATTTTTTAGGAGGAAAATCCTCCGACAAACTCCTTCATTCCTAGGTCCTGGAATTTTGAAAAGGTTCTTCAAGAAAAAACTGCTAGTCATGCCGATAGTAGGGATACATCGGCCGGTGAATACCGGCCATCGATGCAACCTGGCAGTATACCAACCGTAAAAACTCACTACGAATGAGATTCCTTCACTCTTAAGGAGGATGACTAGATAACCTCCTACTGGGGTATTTGTTTGTGTACACATACTCTTTTTCCATGAGAATCAGCGAGATCGTGGACTCGGTCATTTTTTACATTTAATTATGTTACAAAGTCTGTCTAACCCAAGTGGGCCTATCCGTCTGAAGGGTGGTCATCTGTCTCCGGTATTTTGCCAGACATGCTGATGAAGATTTCACCATAGATCACCTCATCCGGCTATGCTCCCCGAAGCTCATCCGGGGAGACGTGCTTAATTTGGCCAAGTGAGGCAGCAAGACCATATCTGCAGCCTCGACGATGACAACGATCATAGATGGATGAAAAAATTCATTGTTATCGCCATGGTTGACCTCCTTCCGGTCGACACCCACCTATACCAGGGAGGTGGAATGTCATGCCTAAGCTTTTGAATTCGTTGAGTATCTGTTTAATTGTTTCTTCTTATCTCATGACAACTTCGACTGTTGCTTTTTTTTATTAAACCTCAGCCACTCCCTGACAACCTGCAAAGATTGAAGGGTATACCCAGTGGATCCAGGAGATCTTACATATCTCTACTCCAGACACCCGGACTTGGAAACACATATCAGGTGACCAAAACTTGAAATCATGCCATTACAGTAAATACATACGATGCCAAACCACATTAATAAATTTCTTACTTCGACTTCTCATTTCTAATCTCATTTCCCTTTTTTTGAAATTGCTACAAGCTTACCCAAAGGTTCTTCAGTTGCTCCAATAGCCGAAGTTCCTATTAATACGGGCGAGGCTGCCCGGATCGTCCTGCAAGACAAACAAAGAAAGAGAGCACGCGGGGATCCTACCACCAGTCTCCGGCCCGGGACCAAAGGGGAAAAGAAGAACACCCCCAAGGATTCAGTGGATTCAAGAAGGAATCCTCTTCTTGCTTCCGAGGATCATACTCCGACCCTCTTACCATCGATATCTCTTTGGTGGTTGACTTAAACAACGAGGGGACCGAAGAAGAAATTCCTCTAGCTAGGGTTGAATGAAGAAACAGGCCTGAGGTCCCTACCACCTTACTAGGAGAAGATGCCATGCTTTTGTAAAAACTTGACATCATGGAGCAGGGAGACTCGTCTTCCCGGGTTCCTTTTACCCCAGTTGCAGGGACAAGTTTATTCTTGGGTGCCTCACTTTTCGGCACTCCTTCTCCAACTTCTAATTCTATTCCACCACTAGTCTATTTTGCTGCCGGTCGCCATAGGAGGCCGACTTCTCGAACATGCCGGCCTTCTACCCACCGAGAGGAATTAGTAGATCAATTTTGGCTCTTATTCAGGACCCTCTGGTCATGATAGAGGTATCCTTCGAGGTGCCAATAGAGTGCCACCTTCTTTCAAAACCCGTTGGTATGGGAAATTTCATGAAGCCCTTGGCAACCGAGAAGGACTGGACGAAGATGAAAGTCGTCTCCTCTGAATTTGCCCTTAACGTTGGGATGCATGCTGCAGCTAGGTAATATTTCCTTTTTAATTTTAACTAAGTATTTCCTTCTCCTGCTTCTTCAGATCCTAACTCTATGGTTTCCTTGCAGGTCAACCTCCTTTTGTGGAGAGGGGCTGCAAAGAATGACCGAGGAAAAGGCCGAACTGGCCACTGAAAGGGACTTTGCGTTAGAATGCTTGTTGGCTACGGAGAGCAGACTTCTCCGGGTTGAAGAACTCGAGGCTAAGATCGAACAAGTGGAGGCTAAAAAGCAGGCATGCGGTCAAGAAGTCGGTCTTCTCCAAAATCAGTTAGATGAGTGGAAAAGGAAGTGGAGTCATCATGGAAATTGAGGTCCGGCTCTTGGAGGAATCTCTGGGTTAAAGTTGAAGAAGTTTCCACTGCCCAAAAGGAGAATGAAAAATTGGAAGGAAATTTTATCTCTGTCATGAAAAAAACAATGGACATGTTGATCAAAATACCAAGATGTGCGAGTGCAACCGAATTCTCCGAAAGGAAAATGTTGACCTTACATTTATGGCATGGATGAACGAGTCCAAACTCTTTTCCCTGACGGACCAACATGAGTTGGACAAGGTCCATTCCAGGGTGGAACATGAGGAGAAGAACCCTCGAGGAGGTTATATCCGAATACATCAATTACAAAATTGTCAAGGCTTTGAACTTGGAACTGATATATGCCGAGAGTCCTAAAGAAGCCCGGAGTTTCGATGAAGAGGATGATTCCTCCAGGTCCGGGGAAAACAAAGAGGAAGACCTCAAAGCATAAGACAATGAACCTCCTCTGGTAGCTCAGACTTAAGTGTCTACCTCCGAGACCGATGCTGCTCCAACTGATGAGACTTCATCAACCCTAACTCCTCAGCCTCTCAAAGCCTATTTTGTTCCAGACTCTTGATCCGGCTGCTTGATGCCTTTATCTTTTGCTTGTTGTTTTCCTTTCTTTTTCCATTGGTCTTTATTTTCTTTTGTCTTAACCATTACATGTACTTTCCCAGGACTGTTTGGGATCTTGATGAGGTTGTGGATTAGCCTTATTTCTTGTCTGCTTAGCACAATCATGACCCACCCTCAAACAAGTACCACAATAATCAGGCTTCCAATCGTATTCAACCTGCTGCATAAATGTTTCACCATCCGAATGCATAATTGTAACCTCGTATGGTAAGGGCTTAGATACATTAACATCAATCAACATATGAGCATATGAGATACGTGTTTGCTTAGCCGTGCACTCATATGCAAATTTTGGAATTCTAATTAAACTCGCAATGCGACTCAATGATTTTGTACTCCAACACTTCATTGGCAATTTGGGAAATCTCACCCACAGTAGTATCTCAACTAAGGATTCTTTGATAATATCAAATCGAGCAGTCCATTTCTTCAAAATCAACGGTCGCATGTTAATACTATATGGCCCAGAATACAAAACCTCATGCATATCCTCTAGGGTTTGAAATCAAGCCACATAATATCCATCGTCATGATAGTACAAAGCAGGTATTGCAACATTGACCACATCTGTCCAATATACAATTTCATGAAATTGTACCCAGGTGGATCTCCCAGTACATACATAATTAGAGCTTTCTTCCACTTTTCCTCCTCTTTGTCTTCTTCATCCTTCTCCAATTTTCCCACCGGCATACCATCAATTATCATCGGTGGTATATAGCTCAGGTATATTACATTGCTAGCAACTATATTCCCCAAAAATAGACTAACCCACAGTGCATCAGTAGTTCCATCTTGTGGCTATGCCTTCAAATCCCCACAATCTTCAGTTTCCTCAATTGGTGTTGGGTTTGCCACTATCGGTGTTCCTAATGGGCTCAGTGATGGAATTAATTCTCTTTTCGACGTTCATTGGCTATTGCTTGCATATCTCAGTTGGTGAATGACACTTGATGATGACCCAATGTGTTCCGTCTGATTCACCGGCGTCGGAGCTGGGGTACTTTGTTTCCCAGTTGAATTTCCCTTTCCACTAGCTACCTTAGCATTTACCGACCTTTCAATCGTCGTTATATTCTCATTTTAGGTCGGCCACGACCTCTCTTCGCCGCCATCCTCGATCGGCGTAGGTTAGCTTAACCTGCACTGAGAGCAATGTGAAAGATTCAGATGGTAGTATTCTATGGCCAACCCGTATATAATAAAAGTATTGGCCTTAGAGTTCTTAGTCCTGTGTCAAGAGTTCAGAAAATATTAATATTTTATATATAACTTAATATTTTTTTTGTATAAATAATAATGTAGGCTCAATACATGAATGATATCTGAACGTTCGAATCGTCGTTTTAGGGGTTGTAAAGTGTCCGAAGTAAATTTTGTTTGAAAAGTTTAAGTGTTATTTTTCAAATTTTTGATCTAAGCGTGTTATTTTTTAGTCAAGACATATCTTTATTTCGAATATATCAAGAAAATTATTGATATTCAACTACCAATACGTCTACTCAACACTTAGTCTCATGTACTTACTTTTCCTGCTAACATTTGATTTTATCGACATTTGCTGCCGATATCTTGTTTTGTTTATATACTTCTTATGGATAAGTACGTTAAATGTATTGATAATATGCTTACAATACCGTATAACGATGCCACAAAATGTATTATCGAGAACACCAATCTTACTACATTAGTTTAGTCCATGCTTAAATTAAATTGATGACTTTCTTTTTACTACGTGAGTAGGATACACGAATTGATAATTTGATAAACTGTTGTGATATTTAATGGTACATGTGTCTTTGATATGCCATATTGAAGTAAATTAATTTATGAAGCTTTGATTTAAATAATGTGGGATAAAAATTAATTGATATATAATGGAAGCTTTGACATAAGTAGGTATATAAATCTAATTCAATTAGATAAAAACGTAAATAAAAAATAAGGAGCATAGGGAGAGAAACTAGTTGTAAATTAGTGAAACTTTAAATGGTCATAACTTTGCGCTCGGATATCCATTTTACGCGATTTTTTTTTAAGATTTTGGTTATTTTTTCGAGATCTAGTCGCAAGGCGATTTGGCGAGGCCAACTTTTAGAAAAACGCATATTTTCCATTCAATTTGAATTTTTTCTCAAATTGGTTTTCAATTTTAATTTTTAGTAAAGACTTAATGATATACAATAGATTTCAAGGTCAAAATTCCGTGGTAATGTATGTTTGAATGTCAGTTTCGATGTTGTAGATTCAATTTCCGAAAACGAAGGTAACCACTTCAATAATTTTTTCGACATATTTGAAATAAACTGACTAAAAAATAACACGCTTAAATCAAAACCTTAAAAAATAAAACACTTCAACTTTTCAAATAAAACTTACTTCGGGTACTTTACAACCTCTGAAACGACGATCCGAACGTTTAGATATCCTTGATGTATTGACCCTACATTATTGTTCGTAGAAAAAATATCATGTTATATAAAACATTGACGTTTCAGAGTCTTTACACATGACTAATTTTTGGTCAAAGTATGAAAAAAAACATGACTAAGTATTGAGAAATAAAAAAGTTAACCAAAAAAAATACTATCTGCGCAACAGAACTTAACCGTATCGTTACGGTTAAATTCAATTATGCAGTAATTTACTGTAAAAAATATACTGTTGTCACATTTTTTTAAAGATTTATTCATCTCGTTACATTTTGGATCATTTAAGTTGAGAACTCTAGATATTATAGGCATTGTCAACTAAAGTTACTTTTCAGCCTCACTAGTTTGACAATAGACTAGTATAGTGTTCCCCCTTAACTCACAACTGTTCACATGCACGTTAACACTCTTTTTGTCATTTGTTTCTCCTGTAACCTACTTCTTTTTTTCTTTTTCTTTTCTTAAGTTTGTCTTTTTACAGTATTAAATCGCTTTTCCCAACATACTCTACATAACTTTTGCTAGGAGTTTTCAATTAATTTGTACTTCTTTTCTCTAATTTAGTTGCTCCTCTTTTTGTCTAGTGAGAGTTAATCGTTTACGAAAATGTTTAAGATGATTCTAGTCCAAGTTAGAAAATTACCATTTTGTTCGTAACACATATTGTACACCCTAGGTCTATTTAAATTGATAAATTATGGTTAATATAGATAGAGAGTCAAGTTTTGTATTTTGCGTGTTAGAGAATTCGTTTTTCTAAAATGTCATAATTCTCCTGTGGCAGTCCATTAGTTCCAATTCTACTAATTAAACCACTCATATTTGTTAATGGTAAATGTACCGCAAAATTTGATGTTCACTAATTTCAAAGTGAAAAAGAAAGGTTCAATTTTACCATCAATAATTGTAGTTCATTTTGTTAGTACTCTATTGTACTTTATAAAGCAGTACGAGAAGTTCCCGTATGTAACTATTACAAGTGTTCCTGAAATCAAGAAACAACTAAATCTGGATGGTTACAACGTTGTGTGTTGAGTCGAGTGATTGCACTCTGTCCTTAAGACAAGATTGCCCCGTATATATGCTTTTACGTTAGCGGACAATAGTCTCCCAAGATAAAACAACACTTTAATCTCAACACTACAAAGCCAATAGGTTGAGCCTGCCGAATAAAACAACTATGACTCGACTTGCTGAAGATATGGAATAGGAAGGAAGAGTTTCTCAATACTCTTCTCTTTTGTCTCTGTGTATATAATGTGTCTCTGTAGTGTATATCTTGTGTATATGTGTGGGTTTGTTCACTGATTTTCGTCATTGGTTTGCAGTGTTTCTGCTCACTGTTTTGTGTCGTTTTTGTTTACTATTTTTCAGTGATTTCCAGTGCTGTTTTGCAGTCTATATTGGTCACTGTTTTGTCTCAAATTCTCTTCTTAATTGAGCAAAGAATAGCTCAATATATAGCAAGTAGGAGGGCAGCCCAACAGCCACAAACAAAGTTGTAATGGCCATTAAGTAAGGGCTGTTAATGGCATTAGAGGCTGATTTATGGGTGGTTTAAGGTCATGAATGAGGCTGCTCAATTGCCCAAGTAATGAGCTGTTAATGAAGAGTTAATCAGCCAAGTAATGGCTGGTTAATGCTCCAAAACGCAGTCCAACGGTACCATCACCTTCCCAAAAACTCTGGGGACCAAATTGTAAAATATTAAACTTCAGGGACCAAACTGTACATCTGGCAAAGTTCTCTGATCCAAAAATATAATATCAGAAAGTCCCCACAGCCCACAGCCCACAGCCCACGACCCGAGATCGAGATCGAGATCGGACCGGATGGGCGGGCGGTGGCGGCGCGTGTGGGCTTAGCCTTGAACCCATGCACATCTAGGTCCTCCCTCCTTTAAACACATGAGATACCCATTGGGGTCCCAAACCCTTTACCAATTAGAGACTTATATAGAGAACAATTCTTCCTATTCCCACCGATGTGGTAGATTTATCCCACACCACATTTCCATGCCTTAAACACCTTACATCGTGGACCAATATCTCTTTCATTTCTCAATGAAATTTGATGATTCTTGGTCCTACGGTCATCTACTCACTTCGTAGATCATGCATGTGCGAAGAGACAAGGTCTCCAACATGCGGAACACTAATGTTTAATTCATCAAAGATGGGTGGACGCATCTCCCCGCCAAAGACAAATTTCCAACACATTTTTAATCAGAGTTCTCGCTAATATGAAATTATTAGTCCTGACACGAAGAATTATTTAAGCTCCAAAGCAGGTATTGGGCACTGATTGGAAAAGGTACAATTTTCGTCATAGTTTAGTATATTTTCTGTGTCCCAAATTATTGAATACACTTTTCTTTTAGCCTGAAAAGTCTCAGATACATTTTCTTATTTTGCAATAATTTAATTTTAATATTTATCTTTTACGCTTAATAAGATGATCTATAGTAGGGGTGAGCACGGGTACAGGGTACCCAGATACCCGATCGGAACCGACACTAACGGGTAGGTTCCGGGTAGATATATTATAATAACGGGTAGGGTCCGGGTAGTAAAAATAGGAACCGATCAATGCCTGGTTCTGGTTGAAATAGAAGCAGGTACCCGGACCCGGAACCGATACCCGGAACCTATAAAATATTAAATATTTTTACTTTTTTTAGACTCATTTGAACCACTTTTAACTTTCTCCAAAATTGTTTGTTGCACGCCTACACATTGATTTTCTCCACCCCAAGACGTAAATATTTTTGCCTTTTCACCCCTTTATTCTAGAATACTCTTTGTGCCCTAAGAGAAAACACTCAAAACTCTCTCAATAACAATGGCGTTTTAGCTACACCACCGAGCTTCATCGTCGTCGTTGTTGAAGCTTTCTCTCAGGTACTTTCATCGTTGTCGTCATTGAAGCTTCACCTTTGCCTCTTTCTCTCCCTCGGTTGTGTTCACGTCATTCCTAAAATGCATATGGATTCATATCTAACTCTTTAATTTCTTTTTAATATCATATGCTTCTATTCTATTTCAGACGATACTTTTCTTCAATTTGTATTACTTTTTTATTTGAAATGTAAATCTATTTTTAAAATTTGTGTATATTTTTGTAGTTGTGAAGATGAAATTTAGGAATTTACTAGTATAATAAAGCTTTTCTTTTGTATCGAAGAGCTTATGAACACGAAAATAAGTTCAATTTTGTAATCTAAAACAAGTCAAAGATATTTGTATGACTATAGATTCTATAGTCAAATCTATAGTCATACAAATATCTTTGACTTGTTTTAGATTACAAAATTGAATTTTTTTTTATTTCTTAAATTCCGTAACGAGTCAAACTATATCACATAAATTGAAACGCGCGAGGGAGTATTTTTCAAGTCCTATTGTAATTAATACTATGTTGAAAGTGCAACGTTTGGTGGAGGGTGTTTCCATTAAAGGTGGAAACCTTTGCTTGACATTAAAAATGTAGATAGTGCTACTACCTAACTTATTTGAAACCTATATAAATCGAGAGCTACTATGCCGTGCCCCACTCACCCAACCAATAAACCCACTCAAACTAAACTCTATCTCTTTGAGTACTTGTAGCTGACAAGAGTGGAAGATAGAAGAAAAAGAAATTACTAGTATCATTTCCCTCTACTGACCCCCAATTCGATCACACCCATCCATTTCCTTTGTATCTTTCATAGGCTGGTCATGATAGAAATTGTAAGTTCCTCTTGTCTATATGGTGCAATTAATATCCAGAAATCATCTTTTTTTTGTTCATGTGGATATGATATATATTGTAGGAGTGTAAAAGAAGTGGAGTGCAGATTCCAGTATTTGGAGAATGGGACAAGGCAAACGAGCTGCCAATCACCCAGTATTTCGAGTGTGCCAGACAAGCAGGGTTGATCCGCCATAGCTGCCATTCTTCACTTGAAGAAAATCCTGACCTCTATTTCCAGAAGCCTCACTTTTTTGCTATCCCTAATAATGCTCCTCACACAAAGGTCAGTTTTTGCATCTTTTCTCTAAAGCATTTTGGACATTTTCTCCTTTTTTTCTTCTTCCCATGGCTCAGCCAGGATTTTTATTATGGTAATTAGAATATAAAAAAATAAATACATGAAATTCAATGACTTCTTTAATGAAAATTCTAGCTTCGTTACTGCACCGGAGTGAAGTGGAAGCAACAAGTTCATCCAAACCCCCTTAGGCGGAAAAGTACACGATATATACAAGGTTAAAATTATTTTTTATGTATATATAGTATATGTTGAATATCTTTAATTTCTTCGTGTGTGTGTTAAAAATTCAAATTTTGAACCCTTTAGTATTTTTTAGCTCCGCCACTAATAATGTATATACATAAAAGATTTATTCTATCTATCTAGAAAGTGTAATTAATTTCCAGCAAAAGGTATCAATTTGAACAAGGGTGGCTTACTAAACTAAATAAGTATGTGACCTAATGTAGAGTATGATGATCCTTATGGTGGTTAGGTTGTGGAAAATAAACCTTGATCATGATTTTTATACTTAGTAGTTGAGTTAAATTAAAGCTTTTTTGAGTATTATTGACAAAATTAGAATTTAAACATCAAACAAGAAAAATACTTCCTTTCTGTCCATATTACTCCGTATTTATCTTTAGGGTTTCTAGGTACTCTTACTAACTAAAATGTTTAACTTCATTAATGCTTGATTTAATTTGTCGGGGCAGCAAGGATATATTACGAGAAAAGTAATAATTTTTTTTTTATTCTTTTGTTAAAGTGACCAATATTTGGGGCCCAATAAAGTAATATGAAATATGTATAGTCATGATAGTCGGTTGAAATTTCTAGTTTCTATTATGAAAAATTGTATACCTGTCAACCTAATAATTAATTAACCTTGGTGATGTAGAGTACAATTATTATGGAAATAAGAAAATGGCGTTCTTCTGAGAACTCGTGTTCCTCAAAGAGTCATTGGATGTAACAAAGTTTCCAACAAACTCAACCCAATTTCAGCATTGGACTTGAAAGTCAAGAATTGATGCTTGACTTTTTAGCAGCATTATTTGCCTCGAACTTGTGTTTTTAGGCATAGAGTCAATTATTCAACTATATACAGCTTCAGGAACTGTGCCGATCATGTGATATGACATGCTATTATAAATGGGGGAAACTTACCGTACGACCAAATTTATTTATCACTGAAATATATAAAATTTATACACGAATTATGTATATATTATACATATAAACATACAAAATTTATACATTTAATTATATTTTATAAACTAGATCAACCACAAGCATCTGGGTTATAATTTTCCCATTATAAATGCTACTTAGATAACATTACTGCAGCAGCCAGACACAAAAAAGAAGTCTATAAGGAATTCTTTTTATCAGAATAACATATTTGATCCTCGTTTATACAATCATTTCAAAAAGAAATTGAACTTAGAAAGTAGGAATATTTATGACAAAACAAAATTACTAAAATATTTGTAATGCAGACAAAGGGAGCAATAAATAAGAAGAGGTGTCCTGAGAAGAAATGGACAAAATCAAGTGGGCCACAAATGAAGTCGGCCCAGCGGCCCACTAATGCTAAACCTGTGGATGAAGATCTCTACAAAATTCCTCCTCATCTCCTTCCCGGCTATAAGAGAGTAAGTTTTCTTACTGTTTGCATTAAAATAATATGTCTTTGCATGATACATTGATGTGTTTTATCTTTTACTTACTTTCCATCAGCACAAATTTCTACAAATTTGGTGGTGAGATCAGAAATAGATAATCTTGTTTTTGCAATGATAATGTCAGCTCTATTTTTTTTAAAATACTTTTACCATTTCAAAAGAGAAAAATATCATCCTTAAAAAAAGATCAGATATATATTCAAGCACCTCATCGATTTTAATTTATTTTTCTTCAATTATTTGATAGTTATGAGTACCGACAATATCTGTCAAATCACCAATCTGCACTGACTAAATGGACATGTAGTACTATACACATTGCAATATAAAAAGAAAAGAAAAAAAAGAAAGAAGTTGTCACCTTCCATCCTCTAAAATGCAAGAAGTGAGCTCTACCCATTCAACAATATAATCAAGAACCTCAAGCTTTCTATGTTTGTATTTTGAAAAATTTCACCTTCACATTCAGTAATTTTGTTAGACATTAAAACCAACTGATAAAACAGCATTTGTCTGACCATTTTTGATATGGATACAGAAGAGAATGTTTGGATTCTTCTCAAGATGCTTTGCTCCGCCTTGCAAGGCATAGGTACAATTGATATGGAACAGCATCTCAACTCCAATAGCTATCCTAGTAGGCGCTAATTCTCGGGAAAGGAGGGATTGAGAAATGGCTACAATAGGAGGAATGTTTTTATGCTGTGCAATGCTCTTTTTACTTTTTAAATTCTTCTTAGTCTAGTGTAAGCTTTGACTCAAAATATGCAGCAAAGCGTAGAGCTAATGAAATCTTTTTCTGTACAACTAATAGGTATATGAATGATTTCTACATCAAATGATATTATTACTTGCTTGAGTGAGTCCCTACAAAATGAAACTAACTATACTAATTCCACCTCCTTTATAATGACCTAAATGTAACTCTAAATTCTAGACCTTGATATCAAGAGATTATTTTGTTCACATAAAGGAATGTCGGATATTTGCTCCAAATCTAGCAAAAGCACTGGTATTTTCTCATCCCTTCATCAGCAAAGAAGATAATTCAAATGGAACCTAAGAACGCTAAACCATCTGGAATTTTTGTACATGTTTCCCATGACACGCCACATGCACAGAAGACAGCAAAACCGATAGTAAAGCAAGACAATAGTAAGTTGAACAATATAAGAGAAGCCATAAGCAGGTTGTATCTGTCTTTAAAGGTGACAAACTACTAACAATGTACTTATTGCTGAGAATTTCAGTTTACAGTCATGTACACGCCTCAACATGGACAAAGAAAAGAATCTATATTTTCCTACAAGAACAGAAATTCAGTTGTATAAGGTCTAATAAGAAGAGCACTTACATGAGGTGATTAGGAATGTACATACACAAAAGATTCAGCCTCAAGTAGTGTGCACAAGAGAAACATATCTGTCTAGCCGCTCAAGAATGCCATTCGCCTTCCTCTTGGCTCTAGAGGTCCCGCTTCGGGCAAGATTAGATATGGTCCCATTGGTACTCTCATCTATCCATATCTCTTTCAACTTTGTTCGGTCATTATAACACACTGTGTAAAGAATCGCGATGCAGTTCTCCTTGTTGCGATCACTTGTGTCCTCCTTAATGATACTAAGGAGACAAGAGACTGCACCCAGCTCTCCCATCTCCTCGATAGCCTTGTGATGAGTGGACAGAAGAGCAAGAATAGCTAATAATTCATCAATGAGTATGCGATCTTTGATCTTCTTCATAATCACCTTTATTGTTCCTTCAGAAACAGCTTTACCCTTATTTTCATGGACAACGCTGAGATTAAAAATTGCAGAAGCAGCATCTTTTATGGCCAACGGTTGTCCCTCCTCCAGGAGATCAATTAAAGGCTTGAGAGCACCTGCCTTCACAATAATTTGCTTGTTTGAATCAAGCGCTGATAATGTGAAGAGAGCAGCAGCGGAGTTGCTTCTTGTTTCAAGTGTTCCAAACTTCAAAGACTCAATAAGTAAAGGAAGCACTATAGGATTTTCGGCTACTAGCTTTTTATTGCTGTCATGTATTGAAACGTTCAGAACTGTTGTGATCAAATCTTCTTGTAGATCAGGATGAGCATTCACGTTTCCAGACAAGAGAGGATTTAGCAATTTGGTAACAGTATCATTGGACTCCCCAAAAACAGCCCGTAGAGATGGAATCTGTTTAGTCAGCACCCGAACTTGTTTTGCAGCCTTTTTCTGCTCCGAAAGATTGCTAGAGTACAATGTCTCGAGCAGTGAATTTAAATGATCTCGGTCAGCATTTGTGATTATATCCTGGTCCTCATCATGGGAAGGGCCGGGCAACTCAATTCCATGCTTCTGGCACCACTGTGAAATCATTTTTCTCACTAGATGATTTGGGGTGAGAACTGAATGGGAAAGAACCTGCTTTGTTTCAGGGCAGGTACGATTGCCATCCTTCAGCCACTTTTGAATGAATGGTCTGTCATATGTCTGCAAACAACCATAACATGCAAAAAAAATCAATGTAAACAACCATCTAGTGATATCCGAGTTAATCTAAGTATGTAGCACAATCACGAAGATGAAAAAAGTTTAGCAATTTCCAAAGATAATAGTTAAAAGAGAGAATTCATCAGGAAGGAGCCAGAGCAGAAATTGAGAGGAAGGAAATTTGGACTTCCTCGACTTTGGAAACGCAATATCTTAGATTTAACTTATAGTACTGTAACATACAGTAGTACTGGCTGTAGCCTCCTCTTCAGCAATCAAGTTGTTTCTCAAATAAATTTCACCATGTATATTTATGTGGAATCCGAATATAATACAAGTAAATCTAGCCAGACATAATTTCAAGAAGAGGTAGCTTTGTGATCCTGCACTCTTGACTCTACAAACAAACCTAGGAAACCTGCAAAACTGCAACTGCTAGAAAAGTTCTATCGATATTTGTTTTCTCTAGCTATTCTTAAACAATACTATGAAGTCAATTATAACCAAACCTCTAGACCAACCCCCTCTACACCCGGCGTTCCCCTCGCTTTCCTAACTAATAAAAGTAACATGTAGCTTTTATCTTATAGTTTACTCTTTTTTATTTCCCTTTTTCCGGCAGATGTAGCACTTCTTTTGGCATAAACTACGATATAGTTGAACAATTTCATAACTCCAAATCCACCTCTGGTGATATTCGCGACAAACACTCACCACTACAAAACAATACAACCTTATAATCAAGCAGTACAACAATCTGGAAATTGCACATTGTGCTTCAAATATCCGGCATTCTTTTCCTTTCCTTTGTTCTTTTTGGTCATTTTTTTCATGTGGTCTCTATCCTGGACAAAGCAAGCCTGAACACTGGACATATATCATCCTTCAAGTGCCTCCTAGTTTTAATGCTTTTGTAAAAAAGGGCAGCCGGTGCACTAAGCTCCCGCTATGCGAGGGGTCCGGGGAAGGGCCGGACCACAAAGGTCGATTGTACGCAGCCTTACCTCACATTTCTGCAAGAGGTTGTTTCCACGAGTTTTAATGCTTTTGTAAATAACAAGAAAATGTCACGTAAGGAAAGTTTCCTAGATACCCCTGGCAGGATGAGAATGAACCAGTAAACAATTTAATTCTTTTATTCTTATATACCCTAAAAAAGAATTTAAAAAAAATCCTAGTAATAATTCTTCAGATTTTTCACAGCCATAAAATCTCAAAACTATAAATGAAAATAAATATACAATAAATGTACACATGTGAGATATGTGTCAAGCATGTAATACCTATACAAAACTTGAACAAGAATAATTTCAAGAACCAACAACATACCCAGTGAAATCCCACAACGTGGGATCTAGGGAGAGTAGAGTGTAGGCAGACCTTACCTCTACCTTGGTGGGTAGAGCGGTTGTATCCGAGAAACCCTCGGCTCAAGACAAAGCAAAAGCAAAAGCAAAAGCAAAAGCAAAAGCAAAAGCAAAGTAAGAGAAACGGTTAGACCCGGTAAAAAAAAAAGTAAAGCAGTATGAAAATGCTGATATCAAAAGCGAATAAGTCATGATAGCGCATTCTGAAAAAGTAAGCAGTGACTAGCGCAGATAAATAAGCTAAACAAAGTACACAAAAGGACACACAACAACAGAAATCAAACTATAAGGGACTACAATAATAACACTACAACTACCAGTTTGCAAGCGTATGTACACTCAACTACCTACTACCCTAATTCGTGTCCTCCACAAATTCATATCTAAGGTTATGTCCTCAATAAGTTGCACCTGCGCCATATCCCGTCTAATCACCTCTCACAAGTACTTTTTCAGCCTACCTCTACTCCTCCTGAACCCGTCCATAGCCAACCTCTCACACCTCCGCACTGGGGCATTTGTGTCTCTCTTCTGCACATGCCCAAACCATCTCAACCTCTCTTTCCACATCTTATCCTCCACCGAGGCCACTCCCACTCTGTCCCGGATATCATCATTTCTAATCATATCTAGAGATGGCAGTGGATCCAGATCCGTTTTATAGGATATGGATCTTCAAAATTTGGACATGACGGATCCGGAGCCGTTTCTGACGGATCGGATCTGGATCTGTATCCTGTATTTGAGATCCATATTCGGTCCAGATCCGACCCGTGGATCCATTTTTTTTACCGAAAAAATAAGTAAAAAGAAATAAAAATTGATTGCAGTAAGAAACTAAGAAGGGGAAAACCCTACTTCATCTCATTTAAAGACCTTTGTAATTGCAGCGTTTTCCGTGAATCATGATGTTATTTACATACTTTGCTTCATCGTCTTTATTTTCTTGTGATGCTAAAACTTCGTTGTGTAGGTTGATTGAATGAACTCAAACATTTTTTTCAATCAGATTGAGTTTTATTTTGTCAAAAAAGTTTCAACAGGTGGATCCAGATCCGATCCGTGGACCCAGTGGATCCGGATATTGATATGATTTTATATTTGGATCTAGTAGGATCCGGTCAGATCCGATTCGTTGCCATCCCTAATCATATCCCTCCTTGTATGCCCACACATCCATCTCAGCATTCTTATCTCCGCAACTTTCATCTTTTGGGTGTGCGAAGTCTTGCCTGGCCAACACTCCGCCCCATACAACATAGTCGGTCTAACCATCGCCCTATAAAATTTGCCTTTAAATTTTGGTGGCACCTTTTTGTCGCATAAGACTCCAGACGTGAGCCTCCATTTCATCCACCCTACCCCAATACGATGTGTGACATCGTCATCAATTTCTCAATCCCCTTGGATAATAGACCCGAGGTACTTGAAGCTTCCTTTCTTTGGAATGACCTGAGTACCAAGCCTCATCTCCACCCCCGTCTCAAGGTCGCTCCCGTTACTGAACTTGCACTCCAAGTATTTTGTCTTGGTCCTACTTAGCCTGAACCCTTTAGACTCCAGAGTCTGTCCAAACCTCCAGCTTAGCGTTCACTCCACTGCGAGTCTAATCAATCATGACTATGTAGTACGCGAATAACATACACCATGTCACCTCCCCTTGGATTTGTCGCGTAAGTCCATCAATCACCAAGGAAAATAAGAATGGGCTAAGAGCTGATCCTTGGTGCAGCCCCATCATCACTGGAAAGTGCTCCGAGTCTCCTCCTACTGTCCGTACCCTGGTCTTGGTTCCATCATACATATCATTGATCGCCCTAGTGTACGCCACATGTACACCTCTAACCTCCAAACATCTCCATAGAACTTCCCTAGGAAATTTGTCGTATGCCTTCTCGAGGTCGATGAAAACCATATGTAAGTCTCTCTTTCTCTCCCTATACTGCTCTACCAACCTCCTAATACGATGAATAGCTTCTGTTGGCGAACACCCTGACATGAATCTAAACTGGTTCTCGAAAATTGACACGCCTCTTCTCACCCTCATCTCCACAACTCTTTCCCAAACTTTCATAGTGTGACTTAGCAGCTTGATACCCCTATAGTTGTTGCAACTCTGGATATCACCTTTGTTCTTATACAAAGGGATCATTGTACTCCACCTCCATTCTTCGGACATTCTCGACATCTTAAAAATGACATTAAACAACTTAGTCAGCCACTCCAAACCTGTCATGCATGCGCTCTTCAACTAGGATCTCATCAGGCCCGGTCGCTCGTCCCATGCTCGCAGGATGTGAACAACACACTTAAACTCCTCGACCTTAATGCTTCTGCAATACCCGATACCTACCAGCACAATGTCTCTATCTCCTTGTTTGTTCAAGAGTCTATGAATTTCAAGAACCACAAAACAATAAAATTACACTTTTGAACACTCTATCGAAACACAGAAAAATAACCAAAACAACAGAGTAAACAAAAAATTGCTAAAAATGAAAATAAAATATAGTAATAATAAATTAAACAGTGTATATAGATAAACATATTAATTAAAGGAAAAAAATTTACAAACCTGACCAGAAGCCAAAACAACAGGGTGTTTCATGAGCTGTCTGGAAAGTGGGCAAACAAATTCATGTGGTGGTGGCGGAATTGGTAGACGCAAAGATAAGCTACGAATATCAAAAGCATTTGAATTCAATTTCAAGTCTTTTAAAGCACACAAACACTGCATGGCTCGATCAGTGGCTTCTATAGAGTAATCATCATCTTCAACTACAGAATTCACCGCTCTTTTCAGTTCTTCCACCGCCGCCGGTAGTCCTCCTCCGCCGTCCACGGTGGTTTTCGCCATTCTCAGTTCTAAAGGATTTTAGCAGTAATAATTAAAACAAGTGGTGGTTACATAAGTTCTTACTTTTAGTTCCGTCTTTCTTGCCCACTTTCTTTCTTCAAACCACCATTCTCTTTTTTCTCCCTTTTTCTAAGAGAAAAATGAATTAATTACACATGTAGTTTTAAGATATTGAATTACTCCCTCCGGCTCAATTTATATAATCTCATTTGATTGGACACAAAATTTCTAAATAAAAAAATATTTAAATTTTATGACGTAAAACAAGTCAACAATATTTATAAAAAAATATGTTACTCTTTTTGGATTGACTAAAAAAAATGTGTAGTATAAATTGCAAAAATGATAGTGCTAATATATATTTTAAAAACAATTACCATCACTTTTTCAAAAGTTCAAAAATATGGAATGAGACGTTTTAACAGATTTGAAAAAGTTTGAATTCTGCACAACTTTATCCTTTTTCTAAAATTAAAATTCAATAAGTTCCAAACATGCTCTAAGAGTATAATATAGTAATTGAATTACAAGTTGGACAAGTAAGAATGCGTCAACTCTATTAAGTAGTTTTAACCGTCTCTCGTGACTAGTTTGTATTTGAAACCAAAATTGGTATAGTTGGCATTTCAACTGTACACGTCTTAGTTTTTACTTAATAGTGGTATTTAGTTTTGGAATCTTTTTAACTTAAAATTACGTTTGAATCTTTTTTCTAATACATCTACAAACAGATCCCATGACCCCTGTCATATCTTAAATTGCATTATTAGAAATGGCTTTATGTCTAGAGTTATGAAAAAGTTTGGACTAAAGAATCATCCCGAGAGTTGGTTTTACATAATCCATACTCAACTAGCTGCTTCTCATCATGCCATTTTAAGTGTAAACTTGTACTTATTAACTCTGAACAAACTAATAGCCATGAGTTCTCCAATTCAATAGAATCTAATACATTCGCTTGAACCTATTTACATATGCAGAATATACTCCCTTCACTCATTTTTTAATTTTCAATTTTATTAGTCCACTTTAACATATTAAGAGAAATATAATTCTTTTTCCTATTTTATTCTTAATATTAACTACTCACTCCTCAAATTATTTCCTAAGTGCATTAAGACTATACACCAATTAATATGAGTATTGTAATAAAATTTATATTTATTTATTATTTTTTAAAGAGAGTGCAATATTCATTATGGACAACTTAAAGTGAAAAGGAGAGTAATAAATACTATAAAATCCGTTGGACGGGCTAAATTCTGTTGGATATGTAAAGCACATACGAGAATAGTAAATAACTATTACAGTGATCGAAATGATAAACAACAAAGATTACAACAAGAAGTTGTTAATATCTTTGTCTTGTATTGGGACTTCAAATATGGATCTTGTATTCGGAAATACAAGAACATGAACTGCTACACTTGTGGCTTGTGGATCCGCTGAGAATCCGAACGGTTAGAGTCCTTTTAGATTCAAGTTCACACCTGAAACACTTAGCAACCAATTAGATAATCACAACACCACCGGCAGAGTCGAGAGATGACTATCTGTCTTTAAGACAAGATTGCCCCCGTATATAGGCTTTACGGAAGTGTGGACAATAGTCTCCAAAAATGAAACAACAAACTATCAAATGTGCAAAGCCTACACAAATGATCCTAGCGAATAACACGAATAATGAAGATTGCTAAGAGAAGGATTGCTTATCAGAAAAACTGATCTCTTTGTGATGTTGTTAACTTGCAAGTATGTTCACTTTTTCATTTCTGTTCATCTATAGAATTGAGCCAAAAACCTCAATTTATAGGTGTGCAAAATGGCCTTTCAAATGCCCCATAATGACATTCAATTGCCATGTAATGGATGACATTTAACCCCAAGTAATGCAACAACATAATGGTCAAAGTAATGGTCATTATTGGGTTGATTCAATGCCATTGAAACCACCTCAACAGCCAAACCTTTGGGATTCCGTCGGCGATCATCGCGATGAAGGCCGCATGGCTTTCGGGTGTCATGGCGCTCGGTGCTGTGACCCGATCAGAGGCGCCGCGACCCTTCTCGGCTCTGCGGCTCTTTCCCGACCCGTACCATCGTACACTTCGCACAATCCTTCATTCGTTTACCAACGTGGAACACTTGTTATTTAGCCAATAACCGTCCATCATTCTATGTCTCAAACATTTCACTTACGTACTAATATTTCTTTCATTAACGAAATTTACAATACTTGGCACTAAGATTGCACGTGTGTGAAAATGATATTTCCGATGTGCGGGGCCCCAACTGTTCGAGTCATAAATAATGGGATAAACTTAATTCCACATTAGTAAATTTTCAATAATCCCCTCTTGAAAGAGATTTAGTGCATACACAAGGTGCCTACTTTCAGCAATCTTATAGCGAAAAGATATTACATCAGGAGAGGTTACTTCAGCTTTGAACCTTCCCTAGTTGAATACCATCTGACTTACTTACTGCGCGGTGAACGTGATGTCTTAAATCATTAGTGTTTAATGTAATCCAAGACAACGGTACCAACACAATACCTCCCCTTTATTCGTTTCTTCTTATTGTTCTGTCCGTTGTGGCCGTGGACACACTTGGATTCTTAAGTGCGTTTACTTGAGGCGGCCTGTTCTCACACTTAAATAGGTGATCTACTACAAGGTATCCTGCTATACCCCACTTCACAAGTGTTAGAAATCATTAAAAGTTTTCCCAACCTTAACCTCAACAGTTTGATGATCGTTAAAGGTTTGGAAGCTTAACCTTTACCCACCATGCAGGTAGCACTTTAATGTCTATTGCGGGAATAACTTTATATTTACATTTCTTTACAAAAATCATAATCCGAAGTGCTCTTGCTTCCACCGAAGCGCTCAACTGAACCTTTTACAGCTTTGTTTTCCCATTGAACTAAAATCTTTGGATCTCCAGTCAGTATGGTTGGGTTACCACCGCAAATATTTGTATTGTTTGGGTTTTAAGCCCATTCCCCTAGACATGCATAACTCTTGATCTTCGGATAGTCCCTTAGTTAAAGGGTCCGCTATATCCTTTGATTAGTAATCAAGGAAGTGACACCCGTGATGATCAACTGCCATACAATCTTATGTCTCCAACAGATCCGACAGATATGTCCAGACGCCGTCATCCGTGCCCTTTTTTAAAGCCGACCGATTAGCCGCAGTGTGTAACTACCGAAGGCACGGAGTTCTCCCAATAAGAGACGTCCTCTAAGGAGTCGTGATGTTACTCAACTTCTTTTCATGCTTTGTTTAAAGCGATAAACTCTGATTCCATCATGAATCGGCCGATGCAAGTTTGGTTAGAGGATTTTCTAAGATACACCATACATATCTACTTGTGGCTTTGGTGTTCTTCATATCTGATGTCCAGTTTGCATCACTGTGTTCTTTCAGAACCGCTGGACATCCAGAATACCATAATCCGTAGATAAGCAAATATTTCAGATATCGTCATATCCGACTTAACGCCTTCTATCGATCATTTCCAGAATCATGAGTGAACCTTAGTTCAACTGATATACTTTGTAGGCCGATACCAGGTTGGTTGTAGTGTGTACAATACATTAAACTACATGTGACCTGCGCATATCGCTCCTTGTATATGGGTGCACCATGATTCCAATTAGTTATATGATTCATATCCATTGGTGGCTTCAACGGGACTGTCAGCTATCTCACAACTGAGTTTGGAGTTAGACCTGTCCGTTAGATGTCTTAGAAATCTCAATTCCTAAGATGTCATCTGTGATACATATATCTTTCATATCGAGACTTTTGTTTCAATATGACTTCCACTTTCAGACTGTTTGTTTTTCCAACTGTTGGCTTTCTAACTTCAGAGTCAATGTTTCTGTTGTCAGATTCATTATTTCTGTTTTATCTGAAACTTCTAAGACCAAAATGTAAACATTTCAGGGACCAAAGAGAAAGTTCAGGAAGAAGCCCAATAGTCCAACAAACCAGCTCTGATCCTCCCATTCCAACTCTCCGGTTAGGAAGGCTGTCTCAACATTTATGTCACGCAAGACTGCAATAGCCCTGGATGTTAAGCTATTCACAGGGGAGCACATGTCCAAGTAGCCGATACCTTATACTCGTCAGTAGATCCATCTACTTTGTACTCACTTTTACAACCCAAATGTTCTTTTCTCGGAGGAATGTCAACCATTACACAAGTATGGTTCTATCTGATGAAATCTATTTCTCTCTCTGTAGCTTCTTTCCAAAGCAGCGCTTCTGGAAAATGACAATTCTTTGTTAATTGTCCATGGTTCGTTCTCAACCATACAAGATAGAAGGCCTGGAACAAGTCTTTGTCCCCTTTTTGCTCCGTCTCGGTTCAACATCTAGAATATTTGAGTTCTGTAGATCTGGAATATTAAGTTTCGGATAGTCAACAACTTCCGAGTCCTGTAGCTCTGGAACGTTTGGTTCTGGACAATCAGGCACTCTCGGGTTCTTGTTAACCTCGAGCAATTACTTTTTTTTCATTCTCAAGGAAAGTTATCCTCAAAGAATTCAGCATTCTTTGACACCAAGAGGCGATAAGCACTACTGTTATTTACAGATCCAGTGGATATACATTTACAGTCTTAGGTCCAACTTGACATGTTTCGGTATTCCAACCTCTACCAAGCCACCCCACCCCACAACACAATATTTGTATGTGAGATCCTTTCCATGTTTCACACGGAGGGTTATCCTTATCCTTATGCGTAGTTCTATTGAGAATCGCATTAGCGATAAGGATCGCCTTGGCCCACATATTTTGGGCGTATGACTTTGTGCTTGACTAACACCGTTAGACTGAGGTGAGTAATGAGCAGTCCTTTGATCAACGACGCTTCACATTCTCCCCCTCTATTACTACGAATTCCTCAATCCATAGGCTTAGTTGATTTTCAACTTCTGTTTTGTAGCGCTTATTCGCTTCAACAACTTCATCTTTGATTTTCAACACATAAAGGATGCAATACGTTGTACCATAATTAATGAAGGTCACAAAGTACCTGTCTCCCCCCTCTATTTTGTATAAACTTCAAATCACCCATGTAGGTGTGACTAAGTTCTAGATGAGCGGTGCTTCTTTCGCTATTCCTTTGACGGAACTTGTTTCCCCCCGCTATTTTGTACAAACTTCAATTCACCCATGTAGGTGTGACTAAGTTCTAGAAGAGCTGTGCTTTTTTCGCTATTCCTTTGACGGAATGAAAATGTGATTTTGTCTCTTCGCCTACCTCACATTCATTTTGAGGGTTTATGTCGACAGAAGGCAACAATCTCAACTTCGTTAACTTTTGAATGACTTTCTATTTAACGTTTCTTAATCTATGATGGCATAGATGCACAAATTACAAATATATAATTCATTTAGCTAAAGACATACTATACCATTCTTAGTTATTACAGACCTGTTGGACTAGTCTCAAACCAGCTTGACCAACAACGTCCCTTAAACCAAGTTTGGGACATGTATCACCTCCTTTTAGAGTGATTATATTCCCTGAAGTCTTATTGAGGACAACCTCTCCAACCCTTTCTACTTTAGAGGTGTCGTTGCTTCACATGAACAACATTTTTCCCGTGGTTAGGGTGTAATCGGATCATAGGTAATCTGGATACTCTGGCCCACTCTAGTTTCTTTTGCAGACTGAGTGTCCAATTTATTTTCTGCCTTTCTTTTGGCCTTCAGATCATTTAAGACCTGAAAACTCCGGCACACCTCACTAGGTGTCTATTACTTTTCTGCCTTTCTTTTGGCCTTCAGATCATTTAAGACCTGGAAATTTTGGCCCACTCCAGTCGCCCATAGGATTTGTACGACTGAGTGTCCAATATTATTCTATCAAATGAAGGATCTTCTATCAGATAGGTGACAGGTTCAACGTCTTAAGATAAACCATTATCTCTTAGTCTTCTTCTCTTGTGATTGGTGCCCCGAGAAATCCCTGACGCTTACTTAAGAGTGGTAACAGTTTTCACACAGTCAGTGAATCTCTCTCATTCGTATGTGCGAACATACTTTACACATTTTTAATAATTACACCCAAAAGAATGGATCTTTTAAGTTTTGTTTACAATAGTGAATAGTCCAATCTTTAACCGGGAAGGAAGGAAATTCAATATCTTATTTTAGAGTGTAGGGAATATAAGTTTTTAATGAAAACACTTTCATATTCCCAGCCTTTCTTTACACACTTTTATTCAGATATAAACTAAACACATTATAGATAAGGAAGGATAATTAACTTAGACCTTTTGGATTCTGGACCACTTCAGTTAGACTGAGTGTCCACATCCTCCTTACCATACTTTGGATCCTTTGTTTGGGACAGATGTAGGCCCTCTGCTACATGATAGAACAACATCTTCAGCCTTTTCCTCTTTTTCCAGTTGACATCCTCAACCTCTCGTGGGCGCTTGTTTCCACCACTCTCAGGAGTGGTGACAACAACTCGTCCTCGATCTTTAGCCGTACTAGCATGACTATCAACCGTATCTTGAAGCTCAGCAACAGATCCAGAGATCCCACCTTTGACGGAAACAGATTTGTAACTGTCGTCAAAGAGAGAACCAAAACTAGGACCAGATTTGAAAGCACGGTTGTTGACAGAGACAGTGTTTGAACTGTCAACAAAACTATTTTCAAGTAGAAAACCAAAGCAAGATTTGGGACCATATCTGCTGGCAAACATCTTTCGAGCACTAATACAATCTTGTCTTAAAATTGCTGGATATGTAAAGCACGTACGGGAATAGTAAATAACTATTACAGTGGTCGAAAGGATAAATAACAAAGATTACAATAACAAGTTGTTAATATCTTTGTCTTGTATTGGAACTTCAAATATGGATCTTGTATTCGGAAATACAAGAACATGAAGTACTACACTTGTGGCTTGTGGATTCGCTGAGAATCCGAACGGTTAGAGTCCATTCAAGTTCACACCTGAAACACTTAGCAACCAATTAGATAATCACAACACCACCGGCTGAGTCGAGAGATGACTCTCTGTCTTTAAGACAAGATTGTCCCCGTATATAGGCTTTACGAAAGTGTGGACAATAGTCTCCCAAGATGAAACAATAAATATCAAATGTGCAAAGCCTACACAAATGATCCCAGCAAAAAACATGAATAATGAAGATTGCTAAGAAAATGATTGCTTATCAGAAAAACTGATCTCTTTGTGGTGTTGTTAACTTGCAAGTATGTTCACTTGTTCATTTCTGTTCATCTATAGAATTGAGCCAAAAACCTCAATTTATAGGTGTACAAGATGGCATTTCAAATGCTCCATAATGGCATTCAATTGTCATGTAGTGGATGACATTTAACCCCAAGTAATGCAGCAACATAATGGTCAAAGTAATGGCCATTATGAGTGGATTCAATGCCATTGAAACCACCTCAACAGCCAAACCTTTGGGATTCCGTCGAGCAGTCACTGCCAATGAAGCGCCGCGGCTCTACCATATTAGCGTCGCGGTGCTAATTCAGCAAGAAATTTATGATGCTCACTGCCAATCAGGCACCGCGGCCCAGTCCGAGAGGCGCCGCTGCCCTTCTCGGCTCCGCGGACCTTTTCCGACCCGTACCATCTTACACTTCGCACAATCCTTCATTCGTTTACCAACGTAGAACACTTGTTATTTAGCCAATAACCGTCCATCATTCTATGTCTCAAACATTTCACTTACGTACCAATATCTCTTTCATTAACGAAATTTACAATACTTGTCACTAAGATTGCACGTGTGTGAAAACGACATTTTCGACGTGCAGGGCCTCAACTGTTCGAGTCATAAATAATGGGATAAACTTAATTCCACATTAGTAAATTTTCAACAAATTCAATAACAATGTTTGTTATATACAGTTAAACCTCTCTAAAATAGAATCATTGATTCCGATATTTCTTGACTTATATAGTGATTGACTGTAATACCTATAACAACATTTGACATGCGATTAGTATTGGATGTTATAGGTAAAAAAGATGCATAAAATTTAATTTTTAATATTATTAAAAAATATTTATTCATATAATATTTTTTATCATAAATAGTGTATTAAAGTATCAAATAATTGGTTAAAATTTATAGATCTATTATTGGTAATCTTAGAGATTCTATTTCTATAAAGATGGTTAATTATTACTCCCTCCGTTTACTTTTACTTGTCTACTATACTAAAAATATTTTCACTTTTACTTGTCTACTTTATCATTTCAAGAGAAAAATAATTTATTTACATGTTTTATCTCTTAATATTAATTACTCATCCCATATTATTTTTCAAATCCATTAAGACTATACACTAATTAATATGAATTATCATGATTGAATATGCACTTCATTTATTCCTTCTTAAGAGCCGTACAAAGTCCATTGAGAACAAGTAAAAATGAACAGATGGAGTATTTTATCAAAAAAGAAATAGTTGTTATAGAGGGGTAGGTTTATAAAGAGAGCACGGCTAGGAAGATGATTGTAAATTATTGTTATCAATAAAAAATTATTATAGAGAGAAAATGTAATATAAAAAATTAGTTCCCAGGAAAAATTATTTGTCACAGTGAGATGTTATTATATAAGATGTGTTGTTATACACGAGTTTGACCGTAGTATGTTTACCATTGCCTTTTCATTAGACAAAAATAGGTTTTGTTTATCATTTATAACACTGTTGATTGTGAAACGGTAACCACTAGCAATCTCTAACTCCCTCGCCGACAGTATATAAGAAGGCCCCCACCGTCTCCTTCCTTTCATCTTCATCACCCTAATCCTCTTTTAATTATATTTTCCTTTTTTTTTTAAATTAGAAAAAGACATTATGAGAATGATTACATGACAAAAATTGATTTCATCACTTTGCATTATCCCCGACCCCCTTGAAAATGAAGGCTTAACTATTCGACTTCTTCCTCCATATGCTTCTAAATTTCGTTAGCCCAAGAATATTCTTGTTTTTTTTTTTTTTAAACATATTCACTTTTGTTCATCTCATTTTATGTGACGGCCAAGAAATTAATAATGTTAATCTAATTTATGTATGTTGTAAGTAAAAGTAAACGAATGTAATAGTTAAAAAGATAAAATAACGGATCTAAACTTTAAAAAAATATGATTAGCTTAAAAATATATGATAATGAAATTGTGTGTATAAAAGTACTAGCAGACTGGTTTAAAATATTTCCAAAGTAATATTGTGTTTATCTTGTAAAGCTTCTTAGTAGGAGCTGTTTTATAAAAGAATAAACATTGATAGTCATTTATTTTTCTTTTTTTTTGAAAATTAACTTATGTTTGGGAATGTTTAAAACATGGTTGTTGAATCATGTCATTGTATAATAATAATAGAGATATTGGCATATATAAGCCTTCACATGTGCAGTGGAGACAATAGGAGAACAAACATCTTGTTGGCCACTTTCTTCCTTTCTTCATTAGGGTAAGATTGAAATAATTTTTCTTACAGATTTCTTTCATTAATCACAATATATATAGTTGTACAGAGGTTGATTCTTAATATAATAAGAATCTTAACTTATCTTAAATGGTTGATTCCTAATACAATAAGAATCCTAAGTTACCTTAAATATACATCTATCATAATTACAAAATATACTGTGAATATTCGCTAATACTCCTCCTCAGTCGGAGAGGGAGGAGGCCGAACGCTAAGGCTGGATCGGAAGTCGGTGAAGAACTGTCTCGGTAGTCCCTTTTGTGAAAATATCGGCATACTGATAGGAGGAAGGCACGCGTAATATTTTGACCTGACCAAGGGCAACCTTCTCACGCACAAAGTGAATATCCATCTCAATATGCTTGGTCCGCTGATGTTGGACCGGATTGTGAGACATATAGATGGCAGAGATGTTGTCACAGTAGACTATAGACGCCTTTCGCAGTGGACACTGGAGCTCCAAAAGAAGATTTTGGCTAAAAAATTGGGTGTGCCAATGCCCTCTGAGTCGGGACAAGGTTCACATAGTGTCCCCGACCAAGTACAATGTCAAATTAACCCGACAACGGGGGGAATTTCTGATCCTAAATATGATAAACACAAAGATAGAGAAAATATGGCAAAATTAGTTGCGGTGGAGGGTTTGCCTTTTGCATTTCCTTCCTCTCTTGGTTTTATTCATTACATTAGAGAAATGTATAATCCTTCTTTTAATGATTTTTCTAGATCAATTGTTAGTAGAGACTTTTTTAAATATGCAAGTGAATATCAACAATATTTACGTTATGCATTATATCATTTTGATAAAATTATGACTATTACATTAGATAATGCTACTTCTAATGATTATGCTATAAGACTTTTAAAAGTTCGATTAACTCCATCTTTTACTGATCATTTTCATATAAGATGTGCGTGTCATATTTATAACTTAGTTGTAAAGGATGACCTAAAACTTTTTGAAAATATTCTTGATAAAATACAATTTGCTATAAACTTTATTTTTAAAGGTAATAAAATACAAAGACGCAAAGAGTATAAAAAAACTTGTCACGATTGTGGATTACCTTTTAGAAAAATTCCTGAAGAAGTAGCGACTAGGTGGAATTCTCTATATGAACAACTACTTGTTGCTTACGATTATAGAAGACCTATAACTTTATTATTTAACGCCTATAATAAAAATCCAAGGGATATGCTTGTATATAATGATTGAGAATTTTTTTTAGAACTTATTGAATTTTTAGAGAAAAGTTTTCAAGCTACTAAAGAATTTTTCGGTATTTATTATCCTACTATTTCAACTATGTTATTTTATATATCTCTAATATTTTTGTTACTTAATGAATATATGCAAAAACCATCTTACGCTCCATCTATTAAAACATATTTATAAAATAAAAAAGTACTTTTTTCCTATTTTCACTATTTATATTATTGGTGTTGTATTGAATCAGACTATTAAAGTAGACAGTTGTAAAGCACTTGTTGAAACGATTTATGATTGTATAGAAGTACTTCCAACAGATCATCCAACTGAAGAACCAACTAACGAAGAATATATATATATATATATATATATATATATATATATATATATATATATATGTATGTATTACCAACAAGAAAGTGCAAAGAATCAACCGGTTTCGGTACCATCTTCTTCTACTTCACTGCAACTTAATAAAAGACATGCAGTTTCTGTTGCTAGTATTTAAGACCTTAGAGATAGAATGTTTAGTGGTTCAACTTCTTCATAAGTTAGCGAATTTGATGTTTATATTTTGCAGGGTGTTGTACCATACGAATTAATTGTCAATGATGAAGGACATGAAGACTTGCTGAAATACTGGAGGGACAATGAGAAGGCATTTTCGACACTAGCAAAGATGGCCCGAGATGTGTTGAACATTCAACCGTCATCAACAACATTTGAAAGCGCTTTTTCTGCGGGAAGATTTCAAATAGGAGAGCACAAACATTCATTGGCGGGAGACACATTGGAGACTGCAGTTCTATTCAGAGATTAGATTCGAGCGGAGCGTAGAAGGTGCGGTCAATCGGAGATCAACGAAGAAGAAGACTACAACTACAATGAAATCTTGTCAGAGGAAACATGAAGAGACGTCGAATAATTTGACCAACAACTTCCAATTCCAACTGAAGATCCTCAAGACATTGTGAGGAAATTAGAAAAAGTATGGTTAACTGTGTAATTTTTTTAATTACAATTTTACTATGTGATTCACAACTTTTGAACAACATCACAAAGTTACAATTTTGAAATTGTATTACAAAAAAATTATATTTCTCTTAAATAATATAAGAGACACAAAAGCAGCCTTGGGATGTTTTTATTACACTATCTTGTTCAATTATTGAAGTGTTTATATATATTATTTTTTTAAATTAAGTGTCTAAAAAAACTGAAATCCCCCTACCGACCCGACCTCGCCCTACCCCGTCCCTCCAACACCGGTCCCCTTTTCCAGCGGGATGTGGGACAGAACGGGACATCTGCCTGTCCCGCTAATCCCGACCCGATAATCCCGTCGGAGCCCCGGTTCTGACCCTTCCCCGGTCCAGCCAGGATCCACCTCAGCCTAGCCCACTGGCCACCCCTAACCCACCCTAATTTTCTTTGGAATCTATTACTATATGACAAAACTTATTTTGATCATTTGGTCCCCTCCTTATGATGAATGCTTAATTTGTTCGACTTCTTTTTCGGGGTATACATAGTATATCCTATATATAATATCTACTTTTTAAAAAAGATTGTGAAAAGTGAATATACCTTTAGATTTTATTTTTGGATTACCCGAAAATCAAAGTTTATCCGGTCCTTGAAAATTCATAATTACATTCATTCCTTACTCAAATAGAAAGGTGCCAATCTCAATCTAGCGGCGTGGTCCAGAACAAGCCTTTGCCGATTCATGGGATTTTTCTTTTGGTTACAAGAAGTGCTTCTTTGCTCGCACAATTATTTTAGCAGGAGCAGTGGTATTGGAAACGTCCTAAGTCTTTGATTCATTCCTTGGCAGCTACCTTAATCCGAGGATCAAGCTTACCAGAATGCTCCAATTGAAGTAGTTGATCCAACAGTCATTCTCGATACTATTTTCTTTTAATTGTCCGTTATTTAAATCATTTGTCTCTGTCACTTGTAGTTATTTATCATTTAATGAATGACTGATAAAAGATCCATTGATATTAATTTAATCCAATTAGAAGGCTTGTTACTTTGTAGTTGTACATAAATAAAGTGGTTTGTCAATTTAAATCTATTTTCTTTATCCTACCGAAAGACGAAAAGGGGAACCGACTCGTTCCTTCCTTGCGGAAGATGAATCAAGTTGCAGTTTTTATATGATTTTTCTGTGTTTTTTTATTTGAGCAGAAGAATAGGTTTTAGATGAATAAGAACTCCTCAGTACTTCTTCAATTTGAAAAAAAAACTTTTCAAGTTTTTGCAAAATAGAGTTCTAGAATTTGAGAAAACATTAATTTTTCAAAATATAACTCCATTTTCTTAAAAGATTGCTTTGATTAACAACAACCTTAGCATGAGTTGATTAACAAAATGAAAAAAATGAATTTTTCACTTGACAGAATATACCGTGGTATACACGATATACACGGCATATACAATGCCTTATGTATACCGTGTATATCATGGTCATACATGGCAAACCGAGGGCAGTCAGCCGTGATATACACGGCATATACAGCTGTGTATATAACAGTTTTGGAGCATATTTTAGTAACCATAATTGTATTTACTTAGCATTATACACTTACCATTAATTAATGAAAATAATCAAGGAATTATTTCTTTCATGGTATCAGAAGTTTAGGTTTCAAATACCTGCTTCTCCAACAGCTTCCGCTTGTCTCGGCCTCCTCGAAATCCGAGTCCTTCATCGTTTTTCGTGCTGAGTTCTTCCTTATCTCTTCCCAAATTTTCTTCCAAATCCCTCAAAATCCCATATTGTTCTTTCGTTATGTCTACATCAAAGAACGTATTTCATCATGCCCTTACTATTTCCAACATCAAGAACCATATTCCTATTGTTCTTGAGATGGAAAACGTCAAATACGCGACGTGGGCGGAGTTTTTCAAAATTCACACCATCTCACATCAAGTTCTCCATCACATAATTCCTCCCGCTACCCCTACTGCCGCGGAGGATTCCTCCATTATGGATTACTCTTGATGCTACCGTCCTTTAGTGGATTTATTCCACTATTTCTACCGACCTTTTACAGATGATTATGGAGCCAGACACTACGGCTATGACTACATGTAATAGATTGCGTGATATATTCCAGGATAACCAATATTCTTGTACTATCACCCTTGAGCAGGAAATTTTCCAAGTCAACGTGGCAGATTTCCCGAATGTTTCAGCTTATTGTAAACGGCTCAAGGAATTAGCAGACCAACTCCGTAATGTCAGAGCTCCTGTTATCAATAATCGTCTTGTTCTACAAATGGTTGCAGACCTATAATGGAGTTGGGACTCTCCTACGACAAAGCAATCCACTTCCTCCTTTTAATCAAGCTCGTTCGATGCTCACTTTGGAAGAGGCCGGCTTGGCAAAAAAAGGCGGCTACCGGCGCCAGTTCCATAGCAATGATGATGTTCTCTGGTAATTCTCATGAGTTTGTTGACAATTCGAGCCAAAACTGTAACAACGGTTGCGGTAAGAAAGGTCAGAACCGTAAAAACAATGGCAAAAATCACGACGACAACAACAATGCCGGCTGAAATGGTGGCACTGCCGGCGGAAATAGTAACCACGACGGGGGTGGGCCGCAGGCTGACTGGTCCCAGCCTTGGGCTCCTTGGCCTAGAACTGGGCCAGTGGCCCTAGCCCAATAACCCCTACTACCAGCCCACTGCCTACCCGAACTGGGCCTAATTTTCCAACACCAACAGGCCTAATGTTTTGGTCCAGCAGGGATACCCGAGACACATTTCTGGGCTGGGGCAGCAAGCATGTGTGCTTGGGCCTCGACCTCCACAGGCCCACCATGATGTGGGCCCCACTTCGACCGATATTGAAGCTGACATGCATACACTTGGATTGCATCCTCCAGACGTGAATTGGTACATGAACACCGATGCCACTTCTCACATGACGTTCGACCAAAGAACTCTCTTGTCTTATTTCAATTTGAGCAAAAATTGTGGCATAATTATTGGTAATGGCAACTCAATTCCAATTCGTGATTACGGTCATAAAACATTGTCTCCCCCCCTCCATCCACCTCTTGTCTTGAAAAATGCCCTTCATGTCCATACTTAATTAAAAATTTGATGTATGTCTGTAAATTCACTACTGATAATTGAGTTTCTGTTAATTTTGATCCTTTTGAGTTTTCTGTGAAGAATTTCAAGACGGGGATACCTCTCATGAGATGTGATAGTAGAGGAGATCTTTATCCTATCATGCCCGCATCCAGTCTCTCGAGTCAAGCCTTGCCATCTACTTTTGCAGCTCTAGCTCCTTCCTTGTGGCATGCACGTTTGGGTCACCATGGGTCGTCCATTGTCTCTTCCTTACATAAAAATAATTTTATTTCTTGTAAGGGTACGCGTAGTACTCCAATTTGTCAATCCTGTCATTTAGAATAACATGTTACACTGTCATTTGTAGCCTCTACTTCTTATACTTTAATGTCATTTGATATTATTCATAGCGATCTATGGACATCTCCCGTTTTAAGTTTTGTGGGCCATCGTTATTATGTTATATTTTTGGATGATTATTCTAATTTTTTATGGGCTTTTCCGTTAGCAAAAAAATCTCAAGTTTTTTCGACATTCTTAAATTTTCGAACATTCATCAGTACCTAATTCGAACGGGAAATAAAAAATATTCAATGTGATAATGACAAAGAATATGATAATGGGTTGTTTCGGGAATTTTGTGAAAATAATGGCATAGTTTTCATTTCTCTTGTCCTCATACGTCCTCAAAAAATGAGAAAGTCGAACGAAAAATTCATACCATTAATAATATTGTCCGAACTATATTGGTCCATGTTTCCGTACCCCCTTCCTTTTGGCATCATGCTCTACAAATGGTTACATATCTTCTTAACATACTTCCTACCAAAGGGTTGGCAAATGCGTCTCCTCTTAAAATCCTCTATAATAAAGATTGTATTCACATCTTAAGGTCTTTGGGTGTTTATGCTATTCGCTTTTTCCGTCCACTACAATTAACAAACTTCAAGCTCGTTCTACCGCTTGTGTGTTTTTGGATTATCCATCTAATCATAGTGGTTACAAATGTTTTGATTTATCATCTAATAAAATCATCATTAGTCTTCATGTTAATTTTTATGAAACCCATCATTTTCTAAAGTGAGTAGTCATGTGCCTAGTTCGTATATTTTTTTAGATGAAGAGGTATCCCCGTATATTATCCACCATTTATAGGACTTGTCCCGCACCCAAAATCCACCAGCGGGCCCACTGCCCGCTGAACCTCCTGTCCCGTCGCCTCTGCCCAGTTCTTCTATCACAGATCCAGCAACTGGGCCGCATATCCAACCCAGTTCTGCCCCTGCCACTGTTTTAGTTCCCGCTTCCAGTGTTGGGCCAGCAGGCCCACTTCATGCTGGCCAGTCCGTCACCCATCCGAATTTTTCCCAAAATCCACCCAATTCTCCCCCGAGTCATAGACCAGTCACTCGTAGTCAACGGGATATTTTTAAATCAAAAAGACATTTTAATCTCAATTCTAATTTTTCTTAAATCCCTATACCCCGTAACCCAATGTCTGCGTTAAATGACCCGAATTGGAAATTGGCCATGAATGACGAATATAATGCTCTTATTAAAAATAAGATGTGGGAGTTAGTGTCCCGTCCTTCTGGTGTTAATATTATTCGGTCTATGTTGATTTTTACTCATAAAGATAATTACGATGGTTCTTTTGTGAGGCATAAGACTCGTCTTGTAGGTGATGGTAAGACTCAGCAGGTTGGCGTACATTATGGTGAGACGTTTAGTCTGGTGGTCAAACCGGCTACCATTCGCACTGTTCTCAGTCTAGCTCTTTCCAAGGTGGCTTGGCCCATTCATCAGTTAGATGTGAAAAATGCTTTCTTACATGATGATCTTAAGGAGACCGTCTACATGCATCAACCCTTGGGTTTTCGAGACCCCATATACCCTCATCATGTCTGTTTATTGAAGAAGTCCTTGTATAGGCTCAAGCAGGCCCCACGGGCTTGGTATAAGAGGTTTACAAACTATGTATCTACTATTGAGTTTTCTCATAATAGGTCTGATAATTCTCTGTTCATATATCATCGTGGTACTTCCTTGACATATATTCTCTTGTATGTGGATGATATTATTTTGACATCTTCTTCTGACGAGTTACAAAAGTCTATCATGATACTACTCAGTTCTGAGTTTGCGATGAAAGACTTGGGGCCCTTGAGTTATTTCCAAGGGATTGCTGTCACTCATCATATATGTGGGTTATTCTTATCTCAAAGGAAGTATGCCGCTGAGATCATTGAGCGAGCTGGTATGTCCTCGTGCAAGTCTACTTCCAATCCGGTTGATACTAAACCTAAGCTGGGTGTTACGGCCGGCTCGTCTTACGAAGATCCGACCCACTATCGCAGTCTTGACGGGGCTCTTTAGTATCTTACTTTTATGAGATCGGATATTACGTATGCCGTACATCAGGTGTGTTTGTTTATGCATGATCCCAGGGTTGAGCACATGAATACACTCAAATGCATTATTCGATACCTCTAGGGCATACTTGACTATGTCTTGTATTTATATCCATCATCGACATCTACCCTTGTCTCGTATACCGATGCTGATTGGGGTGACTGTCCAGATACCAGACGCTCTACGTCTGGTTATTGTATATTTCTTGGAGTACAAGTTCTGTAATAGGAGCGACCTTGAGACAGACGTGGAGGTGAGGCTTGATACTCAGGTCATTCCGAAGAGAGGAAGCTTCAAGTACCTCGGGTCTATTATCCAAGGGAATGGAGAGATTGATGACGATGTCACACATCGTATTAGGGAAGGGTGGATGAAATGGAGGCTCGCATCTGGAGTCTTGTGCGATAAAAAGGTGCCAACCAAAACTTTAAGGCAAGTTCTATAGGGCGGTGGTTAGAACGACTATGTTGTATGGGGTAGAGTGTTGGACAGTCAAGACTTCGCATATCCAAAAGATAAAAGTTGAAGAGATGAGGATGCTGAGATGGATGTGTGGGCATACAAGGAGATATAATAATAGAAATTATGACATCCGGGACAGAGTGGGTGTGGCCTCGATGGAGGATAAGATGCGGGAAGCGAGGTTGAGATGGTTCGGGCATGTGCAGAGGAGAGACACAAATGTCCTAGTGCGGAGGTGTGAGAGGTTGGCGATGGACGGGTTCAGGAGGGGTAGAGGTAGGCCGAAGAAGTATTAGGGAGATGTGATTAGATAGAATATGGCGCTGGTGCAACTTACTAAGGACATGACCTTAGATAGGTGGTTGTGGAGGACATGGATTAGGGTAGAAGGGTAGTAGATAGTCGAGCGTAGTCCTACTTAAGCTTACAAACTGGTAGTTGTAGTGTTATTATTGTAGGCCCGCTTAGCCTATCATACTAGTAGGCGCATTATTGCTTTATAATATCGTTTGATTTCTGCTGCTATGTGTTCTTTAGTGTAATTTGTTTATCTTATTTACCTACGGTAGTTACTGCTTCTTTTTTCAGAATGCACTAGCACGACTTATTCGCTTTTGATACCAGCATTTTCATATTGTTTTAAATTTCTTGTTCGGGTCTGACCATTTCTCTTGCTTGTATTGTGGTTATGCTTTGTCTTGAGCCAAGGGTCTCTCGGAAATAACCGCTCTACTCTCCCTAGATCACACGTTGTGAGATTTCACTGAATATGTTGTTGTTGTTGTTGAACCATGTTTTTCTTTGACTGAATTTTTTTTTATGTCTTTTAATGTTTTAAGTTGTTAATTGTGATTTATAGTATTTTTTACATAATTTTCAAATATATAAATTTTATTTCAAATAATTTGAAGCTTCTATGTCTGAATTCACGGTCAAAATTTAAAAGTTTAAATCTCAAAATCTTAATTGTGCCACATAAATTGAGACACATGGAGTAAGTGTTTTGAAAGTAGAAGAGGTTTTTCTTTCGTTTTGGGTAAGTTGTGGTGGAATTAAATTGGTAGTTGGAAAAGGAGGGATGTCTTTTTCAGTTTCTTATATTTAAGGAATTGAAGAGCCTGAACTATTGGGTGCGAATAGGCCACTTTGAGAAGCTGTAGGGAAGTGTTCCTCGGATTCGCATGTTTCACAAGGAAAGTTAAGTTTTAAAGTCTAAAGAAAGTAGGTGTAAATTAATGATCCAATCAAACAATAAACCAGTAATAAACATTCTTGTACTGATACTTTCTCTTTGCAAGTTACCAACTTTGTTATATAGTCCGAATAGTGAAGTCAAAAATTCTAATGAGAGGATTCAAAAAAATGTAAATTTGTATGATACATATTATAATTTTTAGCGTAAAGAGGTAGTTGAATTCATACAATGCACTTAGTTACACCACTGTGTCAACATTATCTAGGGCTGTAAGTTTTATTGAACCTTACATTTTGCTATTTTAGAACGGATTAATTTTTTTGATATTTTCCACTAATAAAATCATTTTAAAATATTAAAATTATTGAAAGTTCAAATTTATTTATAATTCAACTTAAACTTAGTTATAATCAATATTGTTTTCTATAAAAATGAACTGTTATTTCAGTATTTTCTTTCTTGTGATTCTGAAGATTCTATCTGCAAAAGGAAAAATATCTTTAATACTATTATTAGTCAAATACTCCATTTGTCCCAAAATATTTGTCACATTACGTTTTTCAAAAATCAAACTATATGAACTTTGACAAACAATTTAAGCTATATTTTTTCATCATATTAATATGAGAAGAATTGCAACTTATAGTACTTTTCGTATAGTTTCAAAATATCTAAATTTTGGTTTTAAAATATTAAATTAATCTAATTTAATTTGACTTTGAAATTTAGTCAAATTGACCTTTAGAAAGAAAAACATGACAAGTATTTTGAGACTGATGAAGTATTTTTTAATTCCATGTCAGTGAAAGAAGTTCACAAAAGTAGGACGGGAAGAGTAATGTTTGAGAGGAACACTGAACTAGAGAATTTCAACTGATTGGTAGAATTAATATTTTTAATGATAGTAATAACTTACATTATAAGGCTTAAATTTGTAACCCTTTTGGTGCTAGTTTCATTTTAATTCTTCGAGATTATACAGGTGTTGTTCAAGAAACCTTGTGGTTTCGAAAATATCATTTTCACAATGAGCAAACCCTATTAGACGGGAAAATCTTTACAAAACGAAGATAGGAAGGTAAGCTCGCCAAGGACTGCCCAGGCTGATTATATATTTATCATATAAGTTTTGTGGATATCATATGACAATCCGAGCATGTCTAGGATTTCAAGAGAATGAGTGAACTATTATAAGGAGGTGGATTAATTCATGTACATCTCAGTCTTAATTCATGATCCTATGAAGTTTTGATAATTGACAAACATTATACGAGTGACAATCTATGTACAAGAAAGATGGATAAAGATGTATAAGAACCATGTCTTTAACGGATCTTCAAAATGAACTGATAAAATAAGAATACTGATGCAAAATGTCACGACCCAAAAAGTCAAATTCGTGATGGCACCTACCTACACCTGGTAGGTGAACTAAAGATCATTTAAAAGCCAATTATCCCGTTAATCAAGCAAAAAGTGATAACACGATAAAAGTCAGTCAAGTCAAAGTCAAGTTTTTTACTCAAAAACTGTGAAAATAACAAAATACCACCCAAAACTTGGTGTCATGTGTACAAAAGCTACTAAGAATAATACAAGTATGAAATGTCAAAGTACATCTGTTTATAAATAAATTAAAAGATAGGAATACAAGTAAAGATATATAGAAAGAGATCAATGGAGTGGATTAGCCAAGCAGCTCTCCCCAAGATCTCTCCTAATCAAAAGCCTCAAACTTAGACGGCTCCGCGTGCTCTACTCATGTCCGGATCTAAATCTGCACCATAAATAGTGCAGCAAGTGTATAGTATCAATTCAGTAAATTTCATTGACCGACAATGTTGAAGTAGTGACGAGAGATTAATTAAGGAACAGTCTTATTTTAACATTAATAGGATATCACGTTTACAGTTCAACGAGTAGAATACAAAAGATAAGTAACCAACTAGGATTAGATAGTCAAGTAATGAGATAAGCAATGAAGTGATGAAAGATAAAAAAATTCAAGAAAATCAAGAAGCACAAGATTGAAAGTTGTCAAGGCTAAGAAAGTTCCAGAATCACAAGTTTGAGGATCCTCTTCTTCTTAAAATTATATTTTCTTATTATTTCTTTATTTTCTTGAAACATTTTCTTGAAATTAACAAGTTTGGGACTTCTTATTTCTTGAAACATTTTCTTATTAGGTTCCTGTTTCTTACTTTATTTTACAGTAGGAATTTAATTTCCTATTGTTAGTAGTCTTCTAATTTAGTTAATTAGTATTAAGATTTTAGTTTCCTTTATTATTTCTTGTAGAATAGGAATTTTACTTTTCTTGTTTTTAGCTATTTTCTTTCTAGAGTAGGATAGAGATTTGTAGTCATCAAAGAAGAGAATTTATGACTATATAAATGGATCTCATTCCATGTAATATGGGAATGCATGTTTTTGAGTTTTACCCTAGTTTGCAATAGAGTTATTTTCTCTATTTCTTGTTCTTTATCCTCATATTTGGTTCCACCAAGGTGGTGATAGTCTACATCTTATTTTCAGTAGCGTGTAATACTTCTTTATCACATTTATTAAATTCAAGTGGTGACTTAGAAACTTTATAGGTTCTTGATTATTCAAGAACATATTTCTTGATTGAAAATTCGCTCTTTTCTATACCAGAATTCTGACTTTTTTCCATCGATTCACCATCAATATTTACTTATTTTAAATGAGTAAATAGTTATTTTCATAGTTCAAATTCTCATCTTTCACATCATCTTAGAATCACCTAATTCTGAGACATATAGCGTGAGATACGTCCCTTTCTTGAAGTCTGCCCATCAAATCGCTTCAAGATCAAGTTCATGATCGATTGGTACTTTGTTAACTCAAAAAATCATATCATGAAGTCAAGTAGGTATGATGCAATGCAATGTAATGCAATGGCCATATAAACAATTAACCGATATACACACTAACTTTCATAGTGGTGTTTCGGGAGCTGTGACCGATGGGGGACTCGCGAGGTCCATATTCCCGTCCGGACTAATTTTTCATTAGTCATGCAGCAATCCGCCGGGAACCATTTTTCATCGAGCAACCATCAATCCACCCGGAACCATTTCTCATTGAAAAACCAATCTTTCCAACTGAAATAACATCGCTCGAACCTGAAACAGATCTATGAAGATCACATCGAGTGATAACTGTGTGAACCATCAAAATAAATGAGTATGGATGATCACATAAAGTATGAATATCATATGCAACTCAACTATAATCATGTACTGTATGGAAATACATAAAACAACCTGATTTTCACAAGTATATGAGATTATTTGGAGCGATGTATGCACATAAGCAGTCAAATCATGACAATTATCTATCAGCTAATGTCCAACATGCTTTGACATTCTCGGATTTCAACCATCAATCACGTAACTCAACAAACTCCCCATAACATGGTACCAGTAATCATATTAATGTTCATCACGGAAACGAGACCCCCTCAACACTTTCATTAATATAGTTGTCGAAAACGTCCCCTAAACAAAGTTTAGGGAAGTCTTAAATTACCACAAAGCCTAGAAAATGAACTCATAACGTTGCATTTCCTATCCTGAGCACCTTCAAATGCTCTCAATCTATCAAATACGTAATATGCATGATTATACGAGTCTGTAGACACTCGTATCAAAATATAATTGACTCGGTCAGAAAACCAATCCCGAGGCCCAGAGGTCAAAACTAGAATTTTATTGCAAAATTAATTTACCCATAATTTAAATAGTCTAAATCCAGAAAATCACTCAAATCCACCCGTGAATCGATCCCCAAATCGAAGATTTACACTTTCTTAACTTTAGGGCTCAAACTTCAATTTCATTAATCCAAATCATGAATTAAACGCTATTAAATGAAAAAGAATCACGGGGATATACCAAAAGAAAGGTTAGAATATTACCCCTCTTTTAAATAGAGTAGATAGCCACCGAAATCGCCTCAATACGAGCTCTAGAACTCCAAAATCACAATGTGAAATAAGCCCTCTGATTTGGGAATTAAACACAAATAAAGCGAAATTCCTTCTTTGCAAACGTGAAGAGCATAAAAGACCCGACCCAGCATAACCCTTCACGATCGCGAAAGTCAATATGAATAAAGATGTACAAGAACTAAGTCCCTAATATATCTCTACAAGAAATTGATGAAGCAGGTAACACTGATGCAAACTTGCAGAGAGAACATGGTCCTTCAGGCAAGAACTAGAGACTTTTTAGTCTACGAAGAAGAAATTGTTCCACGTACACAAAAGGAAATCTTGAAGAATTATGACTAAGGCATAATCTAATTCTACAAGAAACATGAATTCAAGACATGAAAACATTACCATAATTGAACACATGGAATTAACTTGGAATTAGGAGAAAGAGAGGTCGTACGCGTGAGTCCAAACCAAGTCAAAAGAAATATTGGTTTCTTACAATTAATTTAACCAAATCTTGGTTGGATTGGAAGAACTCATACGACTATAATACTCCCATATAAAGAATCACATTGGTGCATGTTGAAGACGAGAAAGTCAACTACACAAAAAGATAATAAGAGGGAGATTTTATCACCGAGTGTTCATCAATTGGAGAGAATAAAGTGTGACAGAAAACTTGGTCGTATCAAGTGTAACTTTTATAGTTCGTGTTGCACATATTAGTTTCTCAAGATTTATTTATAATCTTTACATTTCTAGTGATTTGTATTAGGTTGTTTTAAATGGTAAGGGACTTCATAAACTGGGTAGAGTATTTAAAGAAGTTGGAGAAGGTACCAACAATTACGGGGAATTGTTGCGGATTGGGATAGGTGTTGTTAGAGTCAGTTCCTTATGTGTACAAAGTGTTGTAATCTTGAAACATTATTCGAGTTATAGTGGAGAGTTTGAAAAAATCGTATTGGAGATAGGTCATGGTTTTTGCCTTCCCTGAGCAAGGAGTTTTCCACGTAAAATTTTTTGTGCTGATTTACTATTTCATAATTTACCTGCTTGCATAATTGCTGAAAAATCTGGTTCTTTTAATTTATAACTCGCAGCAAAATAACAAGGTTAAACTTTTAAGTTCGTACCATGAACCAGTTACACTTTTAAAATTATAGGTTCAAATTTACTTATTTATTTTGCAATTTTAGTAATAAACATATCTACATTTTGTGTCAAAATTATGCGTATCAGTAAACCCCGTTGACTATATGTTACATTCTCTGCTACTACTAATTTTAATATAGACATTTGATTTGACTAAATAATTCTTTTACGATGACACAAGTACAATAGTGATTTCATGTGTCGAACTATTGAGAATTTTGAAAGAATAAACTAATAAAAAATAGATTTTTTTTTGAAAGAATCAACTAATAAAAAATAGAAAAAGTACTTAATCAAAACGCAAGAGGGGACACCAGACTTGCTTATCCTCATGGGTGGACCCAATTCTAGGGGAAAAGGAGACGAAATAACAAGAAAAATGTGAAATTTGAAACCCAAGCTTTGTTCTTAGGAAAAAGGATTAAACAATAAGACAGACGTGGGATTTGAACTCTCAACTTCACTTGTAAAGGTACACCTAAATCCTTATAGTCATTTCACCATAGGATTCTTTGAGCTTTAACACACACATGCATATTTAAGTAGTTATAAAATATATAAATATTACTATACATAGTATAGGAAAAGAAGTATGGGTTCACATGAACTCACACCCATCCACCTAGATACGCCTCTAACAACAATCGTGTCGAATATGGTACCAACATATTGGGGATGTGACCGGGGAAAATATGTTACCTATATCATATTACGTTTAGAAGAGTTCAATGTTGTTTGCTTTAGAGATAAGTTAGCAGAAATTAGTAATATAGAGATTAATAATGTGCAGATTAGTAGTGCACGATTTTAATCTAAATATTAGTAATGCAGGGATTAATAATGTAAAAATTGAATAAAACATAAATTATTTTTATTTCTTCTTTGCTTGAGAGAATTAACGCTTAGTGGTATGAATATTCACATTTACTTTCACTTTAGGACAATGTGCAAAGGTGAAGCTACTGTTCGAAAGATGTCGGTCAAAAGTTGTGTGACCAAATCTGGATATGGCAATGGTTTTTTGGTAGAAGAGAGTGATGATGATGAACGTGTTCATGGAGTCACCGCTACCAAGAGTGGTGGGAACAAGCGCTCACGAGAGACTGAGGATGTCAACTGGGACAAGAGGAGAAGGTTGAAGATGTAGTTCTATCTTGCAGCAGAAGGCCTATATCTGTCCCAGACAAAGGATCCGAATAAGGGTAAGGAGGAAATTGACACTCAGTCCGGTGAAGTGACTGAAGTGGGCCAGAATCCGAAATTGGGATACGTAGTTTTTCTTACTTGTCAAGAATAAATATTAAATGATTTCTGATTAAAATGGCTTAAAGTAAGGAGGAATATCAAAATGTTTTCACAAAATAATTTATATTCCTTACGCTTTAAAATCAGAAGTTTAATCTCTTCTTCTTTCCCGTTTAAAGATTGGATTTTGTAAACGACTTAAAAAGATTCGTTCTTTTAAGTGTAATTATTAAAAGTGTGTAAAGTATGTTCGCACATACGAGGGAGAAAGATCCACTAACTGTGCGAAAACTGTTACCACTCTTAAGTAAGCGCCAAGAATTATCCGGGCACCAATCATAACGGAAGAAGACTAAAAGTTAAAGACGTTGAGCCTGTCACACTATTTGGCAGAAGATCCTTCATAGGATAATATTGGACACTCAGTCATACAAAGCCTCCGGGCGACTGGAGTGGGCCAAAATTCATTTGATATGATGATATTGGACACTCAGTCATATAAAGCCTACGGGCGACTGGAGTGGGGCCAGAATTCATTTCATAGGAAAAGTAATGGACACCTAGTAAGGTGGGCCAAAGTTTCCAGGTCTTAAATGATCTGAAGGCCTAAAGAAAGGCAGTAAAGAAATTGGACACTCAGTTTGCCAAAGCAACTGGAGTTGGCCAGAGTATCCAGATCACATATGATCCGGTTACGCCCTAACCACGGGCAAGAGGTTGTTCATGTGAAGCAACGCCGCCTCTAAAGTAGAAGGGGTTGGAGAGGTTGTCCTCAATAGGACTTTAGGGAATGGGATCACTCTCAGATGAGGTGGTACATGTCCCAAACTTGGTTAAAGGGACGCTGTTGGTCAAGTTGGTTTGAGACTAGTCCAACAGGTCTGTAATTACTAAGAATGGTACAGTATGTCTGTAGCAAAATGAATGATATATTTGTAATCCGTGCATCTATGCCATCATAAGACACGTTAAATAGAAAGTCATTCAAAAGCTAGCGAAGTTGATATTGTTGCCTTCTTTTGACATAAACCCTCAAAATGAATGTGAGGTAGGCGAAGAGGCAAAATCACCTTTCCAAATTCTGTCAAAGGAATAGCGAAAGAAGCACCGCTCCTCTAGAACTTAGTCACACCTACTTGAGTGATTTAAAGTTTATACAAAATAGAGGGGGGAGACAAGTACTTTGTGACCTTCATTGATGATGGTACAAACGTATGGAATCCTTTGTTTGTTGAAAAGCAAAGATGAAGTTGTTGAAGCGGATAAGCGCTACAAATCAGAAGTTAAAAATCAACTAAGCCTACGGATTGAGAAATTCGTAGTGATAGAGGGGGAGAATGTGAAGCATCATGTATTAAACGACTGCTCATTACTCACCTCAGTCTAACGATGTTAGCCAAGCGCAAAGCCGTACGCCCAAATTATGTGGGGCAATGTGATCCTTACCGCTAATGCGATTCTCAATAGAACTCCGCATAAGGATAAGGAGAACTCTCCGTGTGAAACATGGAAAGGATCTCACATACAAATGTTGTGATGTGGGGTGGCTTGGTAGAAGTTGGACTACCGAAACAGGTCAAGTTCGACCTAAGACTGTAGATTGCATATCCACTGGATCTGCAAATAACAATAGTGTTTATCGCCTTTTGGCGTCAAAAAATGCTGAATTCTTTGGAGATAACTTTCCTTGGAAAGGAAAAAAAAGAGTAATTGCTCAAGGTTAACAAGAACCCGCAAGGGCCTGACTGTCCGGAACTAGACGTTCCGTATCTACAGGACTCGGAAGTTGCTGTCTATCCGAAACTTAATATTCCAGATCTACAGAACTCAGGGATTCTAGATGTTGAACCGAGACGGAGCAAAGAGGGGACAAAGACTTGTTTCTGGCGTTCTAGCATGTATGGTTGAGAACGAACCATGGACAATTAACAAATAATTGTTATCTCCAAAAGCGCTGCTTTAGAAAGAAGCTAAAGAGAGAAATAAATTCTATCATATAGAACCATACTTGTGTAATGGTTGATCTTCCTCCGGAAAAAGAACCTTTGGGTTGTAAGATGTGCTCCCCTGTGAGTAGCTTAACATATATGGCCATTGCAGTCTTGCGTGACATGGATGTTGAAACAACCTTCCCAACCGGAGAGTTGGAAGAAGATGATCAGAGTTGGTTTGCTGAACTGTTGGGCTTCTTCCTGAACTTTCATTTTGGTCCCTGAAATGTTTACATTTTGGTCCCTGAAATGTTTACATTTTGGTCCCTGAAATGTTTACATTTTAGTCCTAAAAGTTTCAGATAAGACGGAAACAATGAATCTGACCACATAAATATTGACTCTGAAGTTAGAAAGCCAACAGTTAGAGAATCAACAGTCTGAAAGTAAAAGTCATATTGAAACAAAGTCTCGATATGAAAGATATGGGTATCACAGATGACATCTTAAGAATTGGATTTCTAAGACATCTAACGGACTGGTCGATAGTTGACAGTCTCGTTGAAGCCATCAATGGATATGAATCATAGAACTGATTGGAATAATGGTGCACCCATAAACAAGGAGCGATATGCACAGATCATGTGTAGTTCAATGTATTGTACACACTACAACCGATCTGGTATCGTCCTACAAACAGATCAGTTGAACTAAGGTTCACTGATGATCTTAATACATGATCAATAGAAGACGTTAAGTCGGATATGACGATATCTGAATTATTCGCTTATCTACGAATTATAGTATTCTGGATGTCCAGCGGTTCTAGGAGAACACAGTAATGCAAACTGGACATCAGATATGAAGAACACCAAAGCCACAAGTAAATGTGTATGATGGGTCTTGGAAAATCCTCTAAGAAAACTTGCATCGACCGATTCATGATGGGATCAGAGTTTATCGCTTTATATAAAGCATGAAAGAAGTTGAGTAACTTCATGACTCCTTAGAGGACGTCCCTTATTAGGAGAAACTCGTGCCTTCAGCAGTTATACACTGTGGCTAGCCGATCGGCTTCATGAAGGACACAGATGAGGGCGTCTGGACATATCTGTCAGGATCTGTCGGAGACATAAGACCGTATGGCAGTTGATCATCACGAGTGTCACTTCCTTATTTACTAACTAAGGGACTACCCGAAGATCAAATGTTCTGCCTGTCTAGGGGAATTGGCTTAAAACCCAAACAATACGAACCTTTGCGGTGGAAACCCAACCATACTGATTGGAGATCCCAAGAATTTGGTTCAATGAGAAAACTAAGCGGCAAAAGGTTTAGTTGAGCGCTTCGGTGGAAGCAAGAAGCACTTCGGATGATGATTTCTGTACGGAAACATGAATCCAAAATTATTCTCGCGATAGACATTAAAGTGCTACATGCATGGTGGGTAAAGATTAAGCTTCCAAGCCTTTAAACGATCCTCAAATGGTTGAGGTTAAGGTTGGGGAAACTTTTAATAATTCATAACACTCGTGAAGTGGGGTATAGCAGGATATCTTGTAGAAGATCACCTATTTAAGTGCGAGGAAGACCGCCTCAAATGAACGCACTTAAGAATTCAAGTGTGTCCATGGCCACAACGGACAAAAACGTAAGAATGAAAATGAATAAGAAGAGTTATTGTGTTGGTATCATTGTCTTGGCTTACACTAAACATTGACGGTTTAAGACATCACGTTCACCGCTCAGTAAGTAAGTCCGATGGTTTCAACTAGGGAAGGTTCAAAGTGGAAGCTACCTCTCCTGATGCAATATCTTTTCGCTGAAAGATTGCTGAAAGTAGACACCTTGTGTGTGCGCCACAATCTCTCTTTCATAGAGGGGATTGTTGGAAATTTGCCTTTGGCGGGGAGGTGCGTCCACCCATATTTAATGAATTAAATACTAGTGTTCCGCATGTTGGAGGCTTTGTTTCTTCGCACATGCATGATCTACGAAGTGAGTAAATGACCGTAGGGCCAAGAATCGTCAAATTTCGTTGAGAAATGAAAGAGATATTGGTCCACGAAGTAAGGTGTTTGAGGCATGGAAATATGGTGTGGGACAAATCTACCACATCGGTGGGAATATGAAGAATTGCTCTCTATATAAGTCTCTAATGTGGTAAAGGGTTTGGGACCCCAAGGGGTATCCTATGTGTTTAAAGGAGGGAGGACCTAGATGTGCTTACGTTCAAGGCTAAGCCCACACGCGCGCCGCCGCCGTCCGGTCCGGTCTCGGTCTCGGGTCATGGGTCGTGGGTCATGGGCTGTGGGCTGTGGGGACTTTCTGATATTATCTTTTTGGACCCCAAATTACTTAATATTTACAGTTTGGTCCCTAGAGTTTTTGGAAAGTTGATATTCGGAGTGACGGAAGGCAGAAACTTTCTGCTTACCGTTTGGACTGTTTTTGGAGCATTAACCAGCCATTACTTGGATGTTAACTACTCCATTAACAGCCCTCCTTCAATGACCCTAATTAACCCTCCTTCAAGGCCATGAACAACCACACTAATGGCATTAAACCTGCCATTTACAGCCCTCCTAATGGCCATTAACAGCCATGTTTTGGGCAGTTGAACATCCCCTCCTCCATGCTATAAATTGATGCCTCATTTGGCTCAATTCGTGACTAAAATAACAGATGTCTAAATTGTTGGTACTCTATTGTACTTTATAAAGCAGTACAGGAAGTAAATAACTATTACAAGTGTTCGAAAGGATAAACAAATGGTCAATATTCAGAAATTGAATCTTGTTGTACAAATAGGCCAATCTTCAAAATTGCCGCAAGCTTGTTGTGTCTTGAATCTTGATAACCTGAAATGAAGAAACAACTAAATCTGGATGGTTACAACATTGTGTGTTGAGTCGAGTGATTGGCCTCTGTCCTTAAGATAAGATTGCCCCGTATATATGCTTTTACGTTAGCGGACAATAGTCTCCCAAGATAAAATAACACTTTAATCTCAACGCTACAAAGCCAATAGGTTGAGTCTGATGAAGAAAATAAATATGAATCAACTTGCTGAAGATATGGAAAAGGAAGGAAGAGTTTTTGTTTTCTCTTCTGTTTTGTCTCTGTGTATATAGTGTGCCTCTGTTGTGTATATCTTGTGTATATGTGAGTGTTTGCTCACTGTTTTGCAGTGGTTTTCATCACTGTTTTACAGTGATTTTTCATGTCTGTTTGTGGTATTTTCTGTCACCTATGGTGACACGAAAAATCACTGTAAAACAGTGACGAAAACCACTGCAAAACAGTGAGCAAACACTCACATATACACAAGATATACACAACAGAGACATACTATATACACAGAGATAAAACAAAAACTCTTCCTTTCTTTTTCATATCTTCAGCAAGTCGATTCATATTTGTTTTTTTCGTCAGACTCAACCTATTGGCTTTGTAGCGTTGAGATTAAAGTGTTGTTTTATCTTGGGAGACTATTGCCCGCTAACGTAAAAGCATATATACGGGGCAATCTTGTCTTAAGGACAGAGAACAATCACTCGACTCAACACACAACGTTGTAACCATCCAGCTTTAGTTGTTTCTTCATTTCAGGTTATCAAGATTCAAGACACAACAAGCTTGCGGCAGTTTTGAAGATTGACCTATTTGTACAACAAGATTCAATTTCTGAATATTGACCATTTGTTTATCCTTTTGAACACTTGTAATAGTTATTTACTTTCCGTATTGCTTTATAAAGTACAATAGAGTACCAACAGCTACTACCGCGCTGATTTGTGGTAATGGGGTGATACGACTTGATTGTCGTATTTGAGTGCCAAATGTGATTGACTTTAGGATACTTATTCTTAAAGAAGCGCACATTCCATGGTACTCTTTTCATCTCGGGACTAGACTTGAAGAATATTTCTACCGGAGAAAGATGAAGATGGAAATAGTTAACCATGTATCTTGTCGATTGAATTGTCAATAAGTAAAATATAAGCGTCAGAGACTGGGTTGATGTAGAGGTTGGTTATTCTCAAGTTGAAGTGGGAGAGAGACATTATGGACTTTGTACTAGGCTTACCGCATACTTTGAGGAAGTTTGATGTAGTTTGGGTGATTGTTGGCAAATTGACTAAGTTTGCGCCTTTCATACCGGTAAAACTACCTATACTTTGAAGAATATTGCACAAATTTATATCAGGGAGATAGTTCAATTGAATAGGTTACCTATTTTTATCATTTGAGGCAAAAGACATAGTTCACAGCTCGCTTTTAGTAATCCATGGAGCAAGCTATGGGTACTCAGGTTGAGTTGAGCTCGAGGTTTATTGGACTGTTCGAGGTTTTGGTGAAAGTTGGAGTTGTAACTTATAGACATACTGCGTGGGTTAAGTTGAGCTCGAGGTTTATTGGATTGTTCGAGGTTTTGGTGAAAGTTGGAGTTGTAACTTATAGACATACTTTACCATCGGAAATGTTGATCGTTCATCCGATATTTCATGTATATATGCTTTAAAAGTATGTTCGGGATGAATTAGATCTCTAACTTATATACCTACAACGTAAAATGCAAAAAAAGACTTAAAAGCTCTCAAGACTCTTGTTTTGCATGAAATTTTGCACATCATGTTGGCTCTTTCGCTTTTCACTGATGCCACTCTAAACTGCGCATTTTCAGTAAAATTACTAGAACTTTGTGTTGCAAAGTCTAAATGACGAACTACTGTATTGTTGGACACTAAACTTTAAGACTAAATTTTGTCTTCTGGAGATCATGTCCAAGTTTGTTATTCTATCTGTTTCAATTTATATAATATTATTTCTTTATTAGCTTATTTCAAAATAATAAAATATTTTTATTTTTGAAAATAACTAAATTTAAACTTTCTATTTAAGACCACGGATTTCGAAAGTTTCACTTTCTTTCTTAAATGTTATGTCTAAGTTAAATTATGTAAAGTAAATTGAAACAAAAATAGTTGAGTAGTGCATCTTTACAGTTGGGTCTTGTTTTACTTGTTAAACATGTTGCACTTCACTCTCATTTTCTATTTCTCTTGTTCCTAGAGCACTTATTCCGAGGTCAAGTGTTACACCAGAGCTAACAAAATACCTTAAGGGCTGATTTTAAATGGATGCTAGAAAGAGTTAATTAATTGCAGCTCAAACTAGGCATATATTAATAGGCTTTGTGTGTTTTCTTTTTTGTTCTTCCCTTTTTACTAGGTGTGGGACAAAAGACAATATAGAAGTGGGACCGAAGAGAACAGTGAAATTGGTTATGTGCCCACAAGAGGTAGCTGAAATATTATCCCCACAACATTTAAAGTGAACATGCCCATCTTTAATCCTGGCTTCCTTTCCTTCTCTTCCTTTTTATATTTGCAAACACTACTCTACCATTCTAAACTCTTATCCACATCTTCAACTAACCTTAGATATGTCATATAACATATAGTATCACATTGTTAAACTTTCAAACGTAGCATTATACGAATGTTCCCATAATATTTTTGCTAATTGACCTTTTGGCAAAAAAAATTCTTTATTATTTCAATATGGAAGAGTTTAAGCTATTAAATTGCCTTTATTTTCTGTTAGAAAAGTTCTGATAAAGCTCATATATATTGATACTCCCCCGGTTTAAAAAGAGCGTCCACTTTAGTCTTTATTTTTTATTCAAAAAAAGTGTTTACTTATCAAATCAAGAAGGAATTAATATTATTTTTTTAAAATATGCTCTTATTAAGTGTTAAGTGATTAAATCTCAATATCTATTTAATTAGAAAATAGTTTAGTCAAACTATCTATTTTTTTAGAATTTAACATTTTGTTAAGGGGTATGTAAATGGCTGGAAACTCTTTTTAAAACGGATGGACTAGGGAGTACCAAGTACCAACATCGTTTTGCATGTGAGGAAGACGGCGGATTAATTCCACATATAAGATGCATTCATGGTCAAAACATTTGAATGTTACTACTCCATCAGTCTCAAAATACTTGTCACATTACGTTTTTTAAGAGTCAAATTATATCAACTTTGACCAATATTTTGAGATATATTTTTTCATCATATTAATATGAGAAAAATTGCAACTTATAGTACTTTTCGTATATTTTTCGAATATCTAAATTTTAATTTTAAAATTGAAAGAGAATAATCCCTTGATTATTTTCATTAATGAAATAGGTTTATAAACATGATATATAATAGTAAATCTAGCCTATAACTACGGAAATCAAATATATATTTTCCTAATACTACAGATTACTATCATAATTACATATGTACAATATCACTAATAATATCAAGGAATATACGTAGTATATTAGGAATATACTATGTATATTCTATCATAAAGGAATATGTTCCTTGATTTTATTCATCAATAATGTACGGTATATATACTATATAGTAGTACAATAATATTTAAACTAGGTAACTAATCAACCTAATTACAATAGAAAATATAATTCTACCTAAAATAGGAGACCTAATTAAAATAGGAATACAATTCTACCTAAAATAAGAGATATACAATTAATGCAAGAATATTTGGTGAATATTCTATTACACCCCCGCAGTCGAAGCTCACGAACACTGAGACTGGCTAAAAAATTATAAAACAGTACGCACGGAAGTTCTTTGGTGAAGATGTCGGCAATATGATATTTAGAAGGAACATGAAGGACACGAACTTGACCACGAGCTACTTTTTCGCGAACAAAATGAATGTTCATCTCAATGTGTTTGGTGCGCTGATGTTGGACGGGATTGTCGGAAAGATATATCACACTAATATTGTCGCAGTATACCAATATTGCCTTTTAAATCGGGCAGTGAAGCTCAAGTAGAAGGTTACAGATCCAACAAGATTCAAAGACGACGTTGGCTACACCTATGTACTCTGCTTCAACACTGGATCGGGATAGTGTAGGTTGCCTTTTGAAAGATCAAGACATTAGGCTATCTCTGAGGAAAATGTAGTAACCAGACGTAGAGCATTGGGTGTCAGGACATCCACCCCAGTCCGCATCAGAATAAGCAGTAAGACCAGTGAGCGCGGACCTGTATAGATGTAAGACGAAGTGAAGTATGCCTTAGAGGTATCGTCAAATACGTTTGAAGGCATGCATTTGTGCTTCCGTCGGATTGTGCATGTGCAAACAGATTTGTTGCACGACATAGGATATGTCTGGTCTCGTGAATATGAGGTATTGCAGGGCCCCAACCAGGCTACGATAGTGAGTCGGGTCTGAATACGGAGGGTCAGAATCAACGCTGAGCTTGGAATTGGTGTCCACTGGCGTGTGGGATGGCTTGCAAGACGTCATGTCTGCACGGTCAATGATATCTTCGGCGTATTTCTTCTGACATAGAAATAGGCTGACATAATAGAGAGTGATAGATATGCCCAAGAAATAACTAAGGGGCCCAGATCCTTCATAGCAAACTCATATAAATGAGAGACATAATGGACCGGCGGAGGACATCAGATGATGTGGTGAGGATGATGTCATCAACATATAATAAGAGGTAAGGCATGTCTGGACCCTTGTTGTAGATGAACAGGGAATGATTAGATTTGTTGTGTGAAAAAATAATAGAGGAGACATAATCGGTAAACCGCTGGTACCATGCTCGAGGAGCCTGTTTTAGTCAATACAACGATTTCTGCAATAGACACACATAATCCAAATGAATAGGATCCCTGAAACTCATAGGCTGATGCATATATACCGTTTCATGAAGATCCCCATGTAAGAAAGCATTCTTGACATCAAGTTGATGAATGAGCCAAGACTTAGATAGGGCAATGTTGAGGACGGTCCGGATGGTTGCGGGCTTTACGACTGGACTAAACGTTTCATCACAATCCACTCCCACCTGTTGAGACCTGCCATCACCTACAAGACGGGCCTTGTGCCTCTCAAAAGAACCATAAGATTTCTTTTTATGTCTAAAATCCACATAGAATGAATAATGTTAGCATTAGGTGGACGAGATACTAGGTCCCACGTCTTATTATCAATAAGAGTATTATATTCGTCAATCATTGCGGCTTTCCAATTTGGATCGGATAAGGCATCCTTCAGATTACGAGGGATAGGGGAAGGGACAACTAACATAGATAGGTTAAACAGACGTTTAGGTTTGGAAATTCCGTGCATGAAACGTGTTTCCATCAACTGAGAGCGTGCCTCGGGACGCGGGATGGGAGGAGGGGGGGGGGGGTGCCGCGGAACTGCCGGGAAGAGGAGGAAGGGTAGGGGTGGCAGGATCGGCTGGCCGGGGCTCATTTTGCCGAGAGGTGGCTGCGATTTCACCCTGAGACTGGTTGTTCCGAGCCACCGTCGACGAAACCGGGTGTGTAAATGGCTAGACACTCTTTTTAAAACGGATGGACTAGAGAGTACCAAGTACCAACATCATTTTGCATGTGAGGAAGACGTCAGATTAATTCCACATATAAGATGCATTCATGGTCAAAACATTTGAATGTTGCTACTCCCTCGGTCTCAAAATACTTGTCACATTACTCTTTTTAAGAGTCAAACTATATAAATTTTTACCAATATTTTGAGCTATATTTTTTCATCATATTAATATGAGAAAAATTGCAACTTATAGTATTTTTCGTATAGTTTTTGAATATCTAAAATTAAAATTTTAAAATATTGAATTAATATAATTTTATTTAACTTTGAAATTTAGTTAAATTAATTTTTAAAATAAAAAATATGAAAAGTATTTTGGGACGGAGGGATTAGTATATATCACCATCGAGTCACTAACAAAAGCATCAATCTTGATTGATAAAGCAAATTAAACAATTGGCTACTCTAGTGTTTTGTGACAAAAGTGTTGATTAGATTCATTTTTGGGAAACCACATTATCGTGTGATTTAATGTGTCTAGCTGATGCAACACATTTTAGCTTTAGATTGAAACTTCCAACAGCATAATTATTAGCTAAAGGATCAACTAACCTAGACATTGATTCCTCGTAATATTTATAGTGATCATGATCTCCTAATATATAATAGGTCATTGATATTGACTAAAGTTGGCATTTGATCATGTCAATTCTAAAATGAGTTTCCTAAAATCAAATCATTGCACGTATATTAGCAAATAAGCAAACAAAATAGACCTCTTAACTGTTTATTGTCTCTTAATACGTCAAGATCGTCAAATAAACATGAATTTTTCAGTCAGTTTCATTCCTTTTGCCTCGACCAATAAAAGATGAAATCGCTGTCGTTGGCCATTAAAGTATTTTCATATGACTTAGAATTCTAAGATGAGTTTTAAAAATAAAAAGCATGAGCAAAAAGGGTTAAGTAATAAGAAAAGATATATAATTTCCAAGTCTATCCTATCCTAGAAAATGAATCTAGAGCAAACTACTCATCAATTAAAGTCAATTACGCCTAGATGTTAGAATTACTCCATCTGTCTTAATCTATGTGTCATTTTTTGTTCTGGAGATTCAAACTATATATAGTTTGATTAACATTTTAAAATATATTTTTCATCGTATTGACATGAGAAGAATTGCAATTTATAGTAATTTTCATATAGTTTTTGAATATTTAAATTTTAATTTTAAAATATGAAGTTGATCTAATTATATTTAGTTTTCAAAATTAGGCAACTTGACTCTCGGGAACCAATAAGTGTCACATAAATTGGGACGGATGAAACACTAATATTAGTAAGAAATTTAACACTTGTAATCACAAACTAGTGAAGTATGCTAGTGAACGGTGTTTCACGGAAGGATAATAAAGTTGCTTGTAAATGAGGCATCTATCTTCTTTGTAAATTTGAATTATCCTTTTTCATAATAACTTGTTAATTTTCTAGGAAAAATAAATTGATATGCCAAAAAGCAATAAAAAAAAATTATAAGGAATATCAGGGAAGCTTCATAAATATCCTTATGGATCTCTCCCACTTTTTTTGGCTCATTAATCACAGAAATTAGAATTTAAAGAAGAAAGAAAACAATGCAGAAAAGCCGTCCCACTCTTATTTTAGAATGTAAGGAAATAACTGGTCAAGGCAGTTTTGCTTCTGCAGTAGTGGTCCTTTTGGGTTCATTATCATGACCATCTACTGTACTATCTCTTACACTGATGGTAGTAGCTAAAGTTAGAGCTAAGTATTTATTGAGGGTTTCACTCATGATTCACTACTATATAATGGCTTAGTCCATCATTCTTGTATTTACACAGAAAATTCATTTCTTTTTAGGCCAACAAAAAAATAAAGAATTATATTGGTCTCTCAAAAATCATGAGTAACATGATGAGTAGCTCATTCTCTTCTATTTCATGTATCGTTTATTTAGTGCTTGCATTTTGTGCTATGTCACTTGATCAAGCTGAAGCTCAAGCTCGAGCTTTTTTTGTGTTTGGCGATTCACTAGTGGATAGTGGTAACAACAACTACTTAATTACTAGTGCCAGGGCAGATTCTCCCCCTTATGGCATTGACTATCCTTCTCACCGCCCCACTGGTCGCTTCTCCAATGGACTCAACATACCTGATATCATAAGTATGAACTTTAATTTCTCTAATTTTCTATTCCTGTTGTCGATTAATTAGTAGCTAGATCATTTTTTAAACACTTGTGCTAAGTATTTAAGTTATATATGCACAGATCGTGCGAAATGCAGTTTAACCTATTACAGCATATCAGTTATCATTTTTTACAGAGTTTAAGTTATAGTACACACTGACAATATAAAGAATATTTTGGTTATCACGGGTTATTATTCTATTGTTTAGGTTACTATATCACGTTGGTTTGATAAGAGTACTTACTTGTTGATGAAGGCAAACTAAACTTGATAATGTGTAAAAAAAAATGTTAATATCAGCGCACAAAACACAAGCTCTAATTTCTTATAGACCATGCACCAAATTACTGCATCTCTTTCAATTTATATAGTGGAGTCTGATTTGACATGAAATTTAGAAAGACATAATTAAGTTGCCATGACAATTATGTGACTATAAAATCATGACATGATTAGAAATATAAAGTTACATTACTTTCAAATATACAAAATATTAAAATATTTCGTTCTCTTAAGAACAGACTAATATGATAATAGTGATACATAAAATGAAATAATTAAGAAAGTACTGTAACAGTTATCGTAGAGATTTACGGGTAATGTGCTAATAGTGTGTTGTTTTTGTAAGGTGAGCAATTGGGTATGGAGCCAACGTTGCCATATTTGGCTCCACAGCTCACAGGAGATAGGCTTCTTGTTGGGGCAAACTTTGCTTCTGCTGGAGTTGGAATCCTTAATGACACGGGAATCCAGTTTGTATGTGCAATTAATTAAAGCCTTTAAATTAAACCTCATACTTTTCATTCTTGTCCTTCTAATGTTATTTTAACTCCATTTTGAAATAAACTGCAAATGGAGAGTGATTGACTGAACTTATCAAACACACATTTCATCCATGTCCTACTAGCTAGGCTACTACATATATCACTGTTCTGCTAGTCTCTTTTCTTTTTTTACAAGTTGGAAAAGACACATTTTCATTGTTTACCTAAAATTAAATTTGATTTATTTGATTGCCTTCATGATAGAGAGTCTCATCCAACTACCAAACCCCGTATATATTACTATTGTCGTCGGAGGCAAGTTGTAGCATTATCTAATTCCTATTTCTCGTCTAAACTTAATTGATGGATTCTTGAATTATTGGATAGCATGCACATAGAACTAGAAAGATTTTTGTCATGTCAACTATATATTATAATATTCATTGGCAATAAAACAATAACGTACATTTAAAGCTCTATGTCATTTAATATGTATAAATATATTAATAATTTTCTATTTTATAGATTTTATTTATTTGAATTGAACCGGATTGTATGACATTTTCAGTTGAATATAATCCGAATTGGGAAACAATTGGAGTACTTTCAACAATATCAAAGGAGGGTAACAGCTCTAATTGGAGCAGAGCAAACTGAGCAGCTAGTGAACAGCGCCCTTGTCCTCATAACCCTTGGTGGCAATGACTTTGTTAATAATTACTATTTGGTCCCTTTCTCTGCAAGATCTCGCCAATTTGCTCTCCCAGATTATGTTCGTTATCTCATCTCCGAGTATAGAAAAGTATTACAGGTGATGAAACTCCTCTCCATATAGCTCTCACTTTGTTTTTCCGGGTTGCATACTTTAAAGGTGGGGTGGTGGGTTGCATGTATTATTCATGAAGAATTGAAGTTCTAGCTATATGTATTGTCGCGTAATTACATGTAATTTTTTATAATAAACATTAACTGACTATCTGATAAAATGGTAACTAATTTGCTATCACGAATTAAAATTCACTAGCGCTGAAAAGTGAAATCCTTGTGAATTAGTCAAGATTTAGTAAAATTGCAAGGAAGAGAGTGGAATAACGAAGGGTGGCGCAGCATACTATATATATAAAAGGGGTTATGCATTTTATGCAACAACCTGTAGTAGAGCCATAATATGATGTATAGCTTGGTTGGTGCGACAGACTAGCATTTCACCCATCATTATTTAAGACCCCTATCTGAAAAACATGCATTTATTAGAGAACATATGTGCCACCGACACACCTAGGTCCCCTACGTACGAGAAAATTTTCGACATATTAAAATCAAGGCATAAGAATAATACTAGTTAGGTTATTGTTTCCACAATAATATAATCATATTTTGAAATAATTTCAAGATAACATTTAACTTATGGCCTAACACTCCATTTCCGAGCCAATATCACCCAAAAGATTTGCTCTGTCGTTTTAATTTTACCATAGCCACTAATAAAAATGAAATATATAATACGCTTTCAGATCATCTGTCACTACAATAAAAAAAATTGTTACTTTAAAAATTAAAATAAAAAGACATTAACTGTCTCTTTTTAAACTTCACCTCGACCACTTCAATAAGGCATATAGTCTTTAATTACTCATCTAAGGAACATATTAAGGTTCTTTAATCAAATACTCCTTATGATTAATGCTATTAAAAAGGACTGGAGGGAGTACAATATAATGCTAGCTAGTATTTCCAAAGAAGTTGTTACGTTATAGGTGTTTTTCCCCCCTCTTTTTGGAGCTTCTTTTTTTCCTTTCTATCACTTACTAAAACAAGAAACTAAAAATGCAGAAGCTGTATGACTTAGGAGCAAGAAGAGTGTTAGTGACAGGTACTGGACCATTGGGGTGTGTGCCAGCAGAATTAGCACAGAGGAGCCCAACTGGTGAATGTGCAGTGGAACTGCAGCGTGCAGCGGCTTTGTTTAACCCTCAATTGACTCAAATGTTGAGTGATCTCAATAATCAACTTGGTGCTAATGTCTTTATTGCTGCTAACACCTATACTATGAACATGGATTTCATCTCTGATCCTCAGGCTTATGGTAATTAACTCAAGATACACCAATTCCCCCATTTTTCTGTTATTTATAATATATCCTAATACAAAATGTTTGAGAACTCGAAAACTCCGGGGCCAAGTAACCTTGTTAAACGGAGTCAATTGACACCTCTTCGTCGAAAAATTATATTGTGTCTATAGGTCAATTATATTTTATGTTGTGTATATAATTATATGTCGAATTCCTTTTACATGGTAGATATATATTTTTTTATATTTTGACCCTCCTTAGTGAACATTGACCATGTCACTGAATGTTACCATTCACAGTCTAATGTACCGGAATTTATCAAACAAAATAGGTGTGGATTTAATTTTCACAATTCCCTTTTTCGTTTCCTTTCTCCTTTTCTGGTCCTCTTATATAATTAAATAAAAAAAAGTTAAAAATATATAGTGGCGTTAACTTCTTGAAAAATATTGGCTAACATATGGATATTTGACTTGAGCAGGATTTGTGACATCAAAGATAGCATGTTGTGGACAAGGACCATACAATGGGATAGGGCTGTGCACACCATTATCAAACCTGTGCCCAAACAGGGACATATATGCATTTTGGGATCCATTCCATCCATCTGAAAAGGCCAATAGGATCATTGTGCAGCAGATTTTGACTGGTTCTTCCAAGTACATGAACCCAATGAACCTCAGCAGCATTATGGCTTTGGACTCTAGGACCTAATTAAGTGTCCTCTATATACGTTTCTCCCATTTATCATTATTTGTGTTGTGCTTCATTTTGAGTGTGGTATCTTAAACTATTATTGGATCGTTATTATTTTGTTATATTTATTAATATATCATAAAACTAGAGGAATGATGTTTGTTTAATATATGTATGTGCGGAATATGGTTCTTGATTTAAGGCCTTCATTGTTAATGGAATTTCAGTTTCATTCTGTGCTCAAGTTTTCCACATATTAAAACTCTCTGTCCTTTTGGAGTGTAAGCGTGTGTTGAAATGAAAAACAAGTTTCTTGAAGTTTTCCTTCTCAAATTGTATTCTCACACCCCCCCCCACACCCCCACACCACACCCCAAACCCCTCCCAAAAAAAAGTTGGTTAATTTATTGAAGAATCAAACTAAACATGAAACATTAATTCAAAGGAATATGAAGCGCATGGATACGAGTTATGCCTTGGAATAAAAGACAATTCTAAATTCTTTTGTCTATGTACAAGAAAGAAATCTCACAATTGTTCCAGAGCAATTAAAAAGAGATTCTTTTCGAATGTAGGATACCTATCCAAAAGTTTTCGCAACTCAATCATAGATGACGAATGAAACTATATTTGTGTCCTAGAGACAATCTGTATTAGTACAAATGTACTTTATACACATTCGTATAATTATTAATGGAGATTAATATTTTGGCAGTTGCAAATTATTGAATTATTAATTGATTGTTTATAATATTCTATAATATGCATCCTTGGAGGTTACGCTGTTATTAATAGTGTGAGATATTAATATTATAACGTAACTCTTAAAATAGTCTCGACCAATTATCATCGAGAATGGGATATCGATGATATGTGATAAGTCGACATGTGGTCTGCATCACATCCTTAGAGGATGTAGTATGTCTCACCTGCTACGAGTAATGGCTACTCGTGATGGATACTTTGGAAGTATTGGTATACCCTGCTGATATACTGTTTGTTATACTTGTCTAAAGTATGATCAGCGTGTGGGATATAGAAGTCCTTAGACTTGAGGTCAATACACACCTTGTCTACAAAGTAATATACTTTGATCATGTCCTAAGATCAAATGCCTTATAGGTTGAGATATGACTTGTATTGGGTACATTACGATGTGGATTAAAGGTAGTAGTTGAGCCAAGATTAGGATTCATTCCTCGAATGTATATTCGAGAGAACACTAAGATTCTCAGCGATATTAGGTTAACTAAGTCGTTGGCCAACGCAATAGACATATTTAGAATATGGTCTAGTTGTCAACTAATATAGATGAGATACAATGATCAATCCATTTGGATAGACACTTGACAAATCCTAAGCTTGGTCGGGTGTGTCGTGAATGAAAAGATTTTATCTTACCACATAGAGGTTAAGTTTACTGAATTCGTGTAAACATACTTCACAAATTGAGTTCGTCTTCCGGCGCCGTCTAGGAGTTCCGCGTAGACCTTAATTTGATTAATTTCGATATGAGAAGGCATGTAGGGTCACACTATGTCGATTGTCTTTTCGATCTAAGGATGTATTGAGAGAGTATTAAATATTCAATTTAGAATCAAGATATTTAAATGAATAATGATTGTTTTAATTAAGTCAAAATTGGATTTTGAATTTAATTAAGAATGTGCAAAAAATAAATCGAGATGGTGTAGGGCCACGTCGAGCGTCGCCCACACCATAGGGCCGCGACGCTAATGACCTAATCTGTCTCGATTTATGGGCTAGGCCCAAGGTCAAACCCTTATCCGATTTGACCTAATTTTTTACCTATAAATACAGACATTCATTTCATTATTCAATACACTAATTTCAGATTATTATTCTAAGTCTTAGAGACTTAGAATCAAAATACTCTCTCGAACCTCTGCTGGATTTTCTAGCTTTCCAAAAGAGAAATACATTGAAGTTTGAAGCTTGCAATAGAAAGGGCTTTCGCGTGCGAACCCACAGTTGATAAAGACTCCAGATAATATAACTTGTAAGTGTTCATGTTTCATGTTACAGGTCTTTGATTGTCATATAACCATACTAGAAGTAATTGTTGGGGTAAGTAAGAATAAAATTTTAAACTTCTGTTATACCTTACTTATGTGTTTTGAACCCAACAAAACCCTACATTGGTATCAGAGCCCAGACTGGTTCAATGGTTATATAACAATTGAATAACATAATAATATGAGTTAAACATAAAATTAGATTAAAACAAGGTTTCTTGAAATCCTATATGTCTTGACCGAATGTTAACCTTTTGATATCACCTTAAATTATCTCATACGCTAACTCGAGGAAGTCATTCCACTCTAACTCGAACAAAGCCAAAAGTGCGTTGTCCGGTTCATTGCACGGTGCACGGCAAAGAATGGGTAAAGACGGATGATGATCGATGTGTGTGTTATTGATAATGGTGGGTGGTGATGAAGGATCTGTGATTTGGTCCCTAAATTGGATTTAGGGCTCGAACGATTTTGAAAAATTAATATAGAAACGTTTTGTCAGAACGTCGGTGCCGCGACCCTATGGTAGGGCATCACGGTGCTTGCTAGGGTTTCCAAGGCGGCGGCGTGGCTCCATGGTGGAGCGTCGCGACCTTAATGCTTCATCTTTTAAGTTCCGGACTTTCTAGACATTAGGCGCCGCGACCCCATGGTGGAGCGACGCGGCCCTAATGTAAGTCGAAGGTTTCTGCCTTGCAAGCATCGCGGCCCCATGGTGGAGCGCCGCGGCGCTAATGCATTGCAGAAGCAGAAATTTGATTTCTGTCTCACTGGTGCCGCGGCCATAATAATTAGCGTCGCGGCCCCATCGGTCCGGAAAAAAACATTTGTTTAGAATGTTTAACTCATGATTATTATTATACAGTATATTTGATAAGTATACTATTTATGTGCTAAATGTCAAATCGTTACATTTAAATTACTATAATAGCTTCCGCTATAACTGTCTGGGCAGGCGGCACCCAGTATTTGATTAAACCATCTTATATCATGCATATTGGGTTGACGGTTCCCAACTATATGAGTCATTAGTTTTGCATGATATTAAGATGTCATATTGGATATGGCGTAAAAGAGTTGATCTTGGTTAAAACCCTGAATTAAAATGTTCCCCAAAATTTTGAATACAAGTCTAAATTAAAATGCATCGTCCATTATAATTGTTAGAGTGCAAAATCCTTTTCGGCGATACGAGTATTTATGCCAAAGCATTTTCTCTAAGTCTACGAGGACTCAGACTCTTTCATAGATGTGTTTTAATGTAAAGGTAAATGATAAATTTTTGTGGGTATTTACACCAAAGTGTTTGCTCACAAAGGCCAAATTTACTTAGATACATAAACGCAGTCGTGTAATGAGGTTGACTTGCTTAGACAAATCTTGGCGCCAAAGTGTCGGACTAATCTAAGGACGCAAGATTAAATGTAATATTTGATCAACCAAGAGTTGTAAATAAGTTTTGAAATTGGTTTAGAATCTATCAAGATGTGTTATTGAAGTTATCAACCAAAGCAAACGTGGAGATAGCATAGGCTTGGATCTTGGCCCATTATGACCTCAATTAATTTAGGTTCGTATTCTACCATGGGGTCATAGAAGTATGTTAAAATAGTAGGAGCTAATTAAACAAAATGCCATGTTGATTAGCCTAAACGAATGTGTGTAAGAGGAAATAAATTTTGAGTTTGATTTACAGTCTATCTAATTCTTCAGATTATCAAAGATGTTGAGCTTATCATTGAAAATGTTGATTGAAATGAACAAACTTACTGGACCAAACTACCTTGACTGGCTAAGAAATTTGCCAATAGTGTTGAGACAAGAGAAAATAGAATACGTGTTGGACATGGTGTTCCCAACAGTCCCTACGACAGACTCTGTTGAATATGCCTCTTTTGATAAGGATGCTTACTAAAAACACCTAGATGATGCCACTCCAGCACAGTGCGTGATGTTGTCTTCCATATCTATGGAACTTCAGAGACAACATGAGAACATGGGTCCCAATGAGATGCTCAAACACTTGAAGAGTCTCTATGACTCACAATCCCAGACTATGGAATATGAGTTACTGATAGAACTTTTCAAGTGTAAGCTCAATGAAGGGGGCCAGGTCTCGCAGCATGTGTTGAAGATGATAGGGCTGATAGAGAGGCTTGCTTCAATTAGAACAAAGCTGGAAAAGAATGTCGCTACCACCCTCATCCTGAACTCTCTCCCTCGTTCCTTTGAAAACTTCATAGTGAATTACAATATGAATGGAACGAAGGCGAGTCTGTCGGAGCTGCACAACATGCTCAAGACCTTTGAGTATTCCACTTCCAAAGGCAAAGTTGTGCTCATAGTGAGCTCTACTAGTCGACCCAAGCCGAAAGGTAAAGAAGTACAGAAGAAGAAGGGAAAATCAATTATTGCGCCCTCAGCTATGAAGCCTAAGGGAGGTGTGAAGAAGAAGGTAAATCCGGCTAAGGATGAATGCCTCAACTGCAACAAGAAGGGGCATTGGAAGAAGGACTGCACGACTCTAGGAGGTGGAAAAGCACCAGGTGTTTCTACCTCTTGTAGAAAAGGTATGTACGTCATTGAAATAAATATGTCTATAAATAACTCTCATTCATGCGTATTGGATACCGTTTCTGGCTCACACATTTGTACAAATGTTCAGGGGCTAACTGATAGCAGGAAGGTTGGACCAAGGGAGGTAGACCTATGCGTTGGAAATGGAGCACGAGTGGATGATGAGCGCGTAAGAACTTATAAATTAAATTTGCCTTCTGGATATTGTTTAGTGTTGAATGATTGTTACTATGTACCCTCGTTAACGAGGAATATCATTTCTATCCCTATTTTGGACATGTAGGGTTTTTCCTCATATATTTATAATGGCAGTCAAATACTGTCTTTTGATAATGTTATATATGGAACCGCTCCTCTTGTGGATGGATTATATACACTAAACTGTAGTCGAGAAATATTCAATGTACAAAATAAACGAGCTAAGATAAGTAATAGAAACTCTACCTACCTATGGCATTGTAGACTTGATCATATCAACGAATCAAAGATAGCAAGGTTGAGGAAGTTAGACTACCTCAAACCATTTGACTTGGAGTCTTATGGTAACTACGAATCTTTCTTGAGAGGAAAGATGACCAATAAGCTATTTTCTGGAAATGGTGTGCGAGCCAAGGAAGTGCTTGAGTTGGTCCATACTGATGTATGTGGGCCATTTTTTACTCAAGCTAAAGGAGGCTTCCCATACTTCATCACTTTTACTGATGACTTCATAAGGTATAGATATGTGTATCTTATGAGACACAAATCCGAGACTTTTGAGAAGTTCAAAGAGTACAAGTCGGAAGTAGAGAAGCAACTTGCAACAAGTATCAAAACCCTTCGATCGGATCGAGGAGGTGAATACTTGAGCAAGGATTTTCTAGATTACTTAAAGCTACATGGAGTCCAATCAGAGTGGACACCTCGTGGAACACCACATATGAATGGTGTTGTCGAAAGGAGAAACCGAACCTTATTAGATATGGTTCGATCCATGATGAGCATCTCAGCTCTACCGACATACCTTTGGGGACATGCTATACAAACCTCAATATATGTTCTGAACAGGGTTCCTTCCAAGTCAGTAGAAAAGACACCCTATGAGATATGGTGTGGTAAGAAGCCAGCTCTTAAACATATGAGACCCTGGGGGTGCCCTGCATATGTTAAGAAGATGCTCACTGACAAGTTGGAATCCAAAAGTGAGAAATGTTACTTCGTTGGGTATCCAAAGGAAACTAATGGATACTACTTCTATCTTCCTGGAGAATGTAAGGTCATTATTTCCAGGAACGCAACTTTCCTTGAAGATGAATATGTCTACAAGGAACATAGTTGCACAAAGATAGAACTTAAAGAAATTCAAGAACCACAAGATAACACATAAATTGAACCCTTGTCGAATGACCTAAACAAGGATTCAGTGGGAGTATCTGGTGAAGATTGGGTACTTAGAGTACGCCCTTCAGCCAGTGGGAGTGTTGTGAGAGATAGTGCAGAAATGCAAGGCTCTCATACACAACCAATGGAAGGTGATACAATGGTTGTACATCATTCCATTCAGGAAATACATGAGAATGACATTCCTGAAAGCTCTCAAGGTGATGGATTGTCCAGCACATAAAGACATTCTCACAATCGTAATGCAACAAATTCTGAAACGCAGAATAATCAACTCCGTAGGACCACTAGGACTCATCATCCGCCTGAAAGACTTAATCTCCTTGTTGAAACACACAATGAGATAGATATTCCTGATGACGATGAACCTACAACCTACAACAAAGCTATGTTAGACATTGATTCGCAGAGATGGAAAGAAGCCATGAAATTTGAGATGGACTCGATGTACATAAATCAAGTTTGGAACTTGGTTGTTTTGCCAACAGGGGTTAGACCCATAGGATGCAAATGAGTCTTCAAGAAGAAGATTGATGCATATGGCAAGGTACAGACTTATAAGGCAAGATTGGTGGTTAAAGCTTATAATCAATGGCCTGGGGTCGATTATGATGAAACTTTTTCATCTGTTGTAAAAATTAAGTCCATTCGGATTTTGCTTGCAATAGCTACATATTATGACTATGACATATGGCAGATGGACGTCAAAATTGTTTTCCTCAATGGTAATCTAGTTGAGGAGGTGTTTATGAAACAACCTGAGGGTTTTTCGCTTGAGTCCAAACCAAATGTTGTATGCAAGCTACAAAAGTCCATTTATGGGCTTAAGCAAGCCTCAAGTAGTTGGAACATTTGCTTTGACAAGGCTATCAAGTCATTTGATTTCGTCAGAAGAAAAGAAGATCCAAGTGTTTATAGTAAACGCAAGGATGGGATTATTGCCTTCATTATCATATATGTAGATGACATATTGATAATGGGAGACAATAAGTCTCTCCTACAGTCAGTCAAGGAGTGGTTGTCCAGTACCTTAATGATGAAGGATTTAGGTGAAACATGCTATACTCTAGGAATTAGGATCTATAGAGATAGACCTAATAGATTGTTGGGGATGTCACAGTCAGTCTACATAGACAAAGTGCTTAGACATTTTTCTATGGAAAATTCCAAGAAAGGCGGTTTATCTATGGGACAAGGCATCAAGTTATCTAAGAAGGATAGTCCTTCTAATACTATAGAACTTGAACGCATGAAAAGGATCCCGTCTGCTTCGGCTATAGGATCGATCATGTATGACATGACCTATACTAGGTCAGATGTGGCCTTTGCACTTAGTATGACTTGCAAATTCCAGCAGAATCCTGGGGAAGAACACTAGAAAGCAATCAAGAGTATTCTTAAGTATCTTAGATGAACTAAAGATTACTTCTTAGTCTATGGTGGGGAAGAAAAGCTAGCTGCTACTGGGTACACTGATGCTAGCTTCCAGACGGATCTTGATGACTTCAAATATCAGTCTGGGTACACGTTCATTTTCAATAGTGGAGCAGTAAGCTGGAAAAGTTTCAAACAAGTTACAACTGCTGATTCGATAACAGAAGTTGAGTACATTGCTGGATCGGAAGCTGGTAAAGAAATTGTCGCGATTTTTGAGTTCCTGAAGGAACTAGGGGTTGTTCCAAGTGTCATTTGTCCAATAACGATTTATTGTGACAACACTGGTGAGATTGCGCAAGCTAAGGGACCAAGATCAACCAACATAAACAAACATGTACCAAAGAAGTACCATATACTCAGGGAGATGGTGGAGATTGAAGAGATTAGATTAGACTATGTTCCCACATACGATAATCAAGCTGACTCATTCATTAAACCATTAAGCTTAGTCAAGCATAATGGTCATTTTGAGAATATGGGCGTTAGATATGTTGGAGTTTGGCTCTAGGCCAAGTGGGAGATTGAAAGTATATTTGTGTCCTAGAGACAATCTGTATTAGGACAAATGTATTTTATACACATTCGTATAATTATTAATGGAGATTAATATTTTGCCATTTGAAATTATTGAATTATTAATTGATTGTTTATAATATTCTATAATATGCATCCCTGGAGGTTACGCTGTTATTAATATTATAATGTAACTCTTAAAATAGTCTCGACCAATGATCATCGAGAATGGAATATCGATGATATGTGATAAGTCGACATGTGGTCTGCATCACATCCTTAGAGAATGTGGTATGTCTTACCTGGTACGAGTAATGGCTACTCGTGATGGACACATGGATACTTTAGAAGTATTGGTATACCCTGTTGATATACTGTTTGTTATACTTGTCTAAAGTATGATCAGTGTGTGGGAGATAGAAGTCCTTATACTTGAGTTCAATACGCACTTTGTCTACAAAGTAATATACTTTGATCCTGTCCTAAGCTCAAATGGCTTATAGGTTGAGATACAACTTGTATTGTGTACATTACGATGTGGATTAAAGGTGGTAGTTGAGCCAAGATTAGGATTCATTCCTCGAATGTATATTCGAGAGAACACTCAGATTCTCAGTGATATTAGGTTGACTAAGTCGTTGGCCAACGCAATAGACATATTTAGAATATGATCTAGTTGTCAACTAATATAGATGAGATACAATGATTAAGCCATTTGGATAGACACTTGACAAATCCTAAGCTTGATCGGATATGTCGTGAATGAAAGGATTTTATCTTACCACATAGAGGTTAAGTTTACTGGATTCGTGTAAACGTACTTCACATATTGAGTTCGTATTCCGGCGCCGTCTAGGAGTTCTGCGTAGACCTCAATTTGATTAATGTCGATATGAGAAGGCATGTAGGGTCACATTATGTCGATTGTCTTTTCGATCTAAGGATGTATTGAGAGAGTATTAAATATTCAATTTAGAATAAAGATATTTAAATGAATAATGATTGTTTTAATTAAGTCAAAATTGGATTTTGAATTTAATTAAGAATGTGCAAAAAATAAATCGAGATGGTGTAGGGCCACGTCGAGCGTCGCCCACACCATAGGGTCGCGACGCTAATGACCTAATCTGTCTCGATTTATGGGTCAGGCCCAAGGTCAAACCCTAATCCGATTTGACCTAATTTTTTACCTATAAATACAGACATTCATTTCATTATTCAATACACTAATTTCAGATTATTATTCTAAGTCTTAGAGACTTAGAATCAAAATACTCTCTCGAACCTCTGCTGGATTTTCTAGCTTTCCAAAAGAGAAATACATTGAAGTTTGGAGCTTGCAATCGAAAGGGCTTTCGCGTGCGAACCCACAGTTGATAAAGACTCCAGATAATACAACATGTAAGTGTTCATGTTTCATGTTACAGGTCTTTGATTTTCATATAACCATACCAGAAGTAATTGTTGGGGTAAGTAAGAACAAAATTTTAAACTTCCGTTGTGCCTTACTTATGTGTTTAACCCAACAAAACCCTACAACGAAATCATCAAAAAATTGACCTTTCAAAGAACTTCAACACAAAATTTACGACAAATCTTACCATAATTCAAGTTCAGTTTTTCATATTTCTCTGACAACATTCTTCATCGTGGTAAACTGTAAGGGGTCATTTGGTTCGATAAATAAATAACGTTGGGATAAGTTATGTTGAGATTGGTTATGTTGGGATTAGTTATCCTAAAATTATTTCTTGTAGACTGTTTGGTATGTTGTAGTAAAAGTAACATACATTGGATAATTTCTAAAAAGAAGTTTCTTTACAATCTAGGATAGCTTATTCCACCCTATGGCAGAAATAAGTTATTCCAATACTATTTTTTTTCCTGTGATAACTTATCCCAGGATTATTAACCAAACAAGAGATAAGAAATTGCTACATTCTTATCTTTCGTACCAAACAACCCCTAAAAGGTAAGTTGCAAGGAAAAACAGATACATGGCCTAATGGTAGGACCTGTTCAATGTACTATAATACGTGCTTGAAAATTAACTATTTAAATGATATGGAAAAGGGCCTAGAATGCTCTTGAACTATGAGATTTGATATAAAAATGCTCTTCATTTATCTTTCCACTCTAAAATGCCCCTGCCATCAACGTATCAGGCCTAAATTAACCTTATTTTTAACGGTCCCATTTTAAAAAATAACTAAATTTTTTATTTATTACGTTGCACGTTTTTATTGGTTAATTTTAAAATTAACCTAAACTAATTATATCTCAATCCAAAATCCGGATCCACCTAATAACCCAATACCGCCCCGACTTAAAATGGTGCTTGTAGCGCCATCCCCGTCGGTGAGCCACCGTTAGTCTCCACCGTCCATTTCCTCCATTGAAAGAGCCCAAACCTCCAATAAAACGACAACCATAACACCCCTCATCCAAACGACCATCGAGCAACCATTAAATAGTCATTGAACCACCAGCCAAGAATGTCTGAAACCAAATGTCAATTCCTCCATTGATATAGTGACAATTTTACACTTATTCATTTAACGGGTTCAAGAGTTGGTGCTTAGAATAATGAACAAGTGCTTTGGTATATTGATCTGAGAGAGAGAATATTAGTTACAAGTGTAAGCTTAAAGAATACAATGTGTTCTTCTTTCTCTTCTAAGTCTTGCATATATAAGACAAAACTAGACTATTATGCCCCCCTAAAGTTGTGACGACGTGATCGTGATGATGTCATTGTACCCACATATGCCACGACTCTTTGATCTAGGAGTGCTGATGTGATGGGGGTTCTTTGGAGTGGGAGAAAACTATATAGAGACTCGAGGCCGTTGGAGCTCCGGATGCATCAAATATCCCGGGGGCATTTTCATCCAAAACAAATAGTTCCCCATTTTTTGAACCCCTCATTTCATGAGTCCGAGAAGTGGATGAGTCCGTTTTCTTTTATGAAACTCTTAGCGGGAACCAAAATGTCACATAACACAGGCTTTATCATTTATCATGTCCCAGCTGATCAGGTGGTCTTCGTATCCCGTTTCCTGTCCCCAATATACGGTCTCGGGTAAAACATGAATGCAATGCAAATAAAAATGCATGAATAACAATAGCACATCCTAGGGGACACAATATCCTTGTACATTCGGTTAACGCTGTAAATATCAACATCTTTTCTGTATGCCTCAATAAGGACTGAGGAACATATATAGACATGATTTTAACATAAGAATCAATAACATGAATATTCTTAACTTCCAAGAGTAGAACAATTAATGGAACAATATCACGGTTACGTTTCATTACATGGAACGTGCCAAAAGAAAGAAATAATTTGCATTAACATACCATAGTCATTTGTGTCCACAATACAACTAAAGCAGCCCGTGATACACCCCAATCTTATTTTTCAAGAAACCCTCCGACACTATCTCTTCGTACACCTCATTTGAAATACTAAATGAAACCACGAAATTATTCACTGACAAACCAAGCCAATGAAATGGTCCATGTACAAATTCCAAAGAGTCCACATTCGACAACACAATGTAAATGGAGAATTACGTCTGAAATTGGGTGTTCAAGAAAAACTGAGAATATCTCAGTTCCAAGAACGACCATCTATGGGAGACCACCAAATGGTTGATGTATGCATAAGGTACTTGTGAACAATATCCATGAACACGAGTTCATTAAAAGTGGTATTATCCCATAAAGTTTTGGTACCCTTCTAACGTGATATAGCAAGATTAAATGGTAAGCTCCCAGATTAGTGTGCTCCCACTTTCCACGTGTCATTATCCCATATTATGTTCCTTTGAATCATCAAGTCACTTACTTAATACTATTGATAAAATGATTGCCACATGGCAGCTTGTAATTCCAATATTATTCTCATTACGTACGAGTAAAAATTTGTTGTCCGCGCAATATTTATCCAATAATCTTAATTAATTTCTTGGTCCCAATTCACTTAAATCTTGATAACTTATAAGACTTTCATATACTCGATGTCATAGTTTTGTAATATGACACTAGTCCATGACCCCTTTACGCACACACCAAAATTTATTTCTGATCCCCGTTGTCACACTTGTTACGTCCAAAATTATTTTGGAATTTTATCCTTTTATATGCTAAACTATTTATTAGCACACGTAAATATGATCCAAAATTTTCTCAATGCTCGAGTCTATTTACAAACGCTTAGCGATTTTACATACGCCTAGTGATTTAAACCGTGACCCGAAAGTACGGGATGTTACATCTTTCCCCTCTTAGAAACATTCGCCCTCGAATGTTGGAGTGACATATCTGATCCTTGTGGCATAACCAGCGAATACAACTACCTTCATACATCACTGCATCAGACCTCTCATACTCCATTCCTGAACACTGGAGAATCGCCACCTTTGACCAAAGAGTTCCTTCTGTCCCTCCTCCACCATTGATCCTTACGTCGTTCTAGAATGATCATACCTTTGTAAGACCTGCATAACCATAATCTCATTCACCTTTATCCTTCTTGTTGTAATTCTTCATTCTATTCGTCACTGAGCGAAAACATTTCTACCTTGGTATTTAATCATATCATTCCATTAACTGTTTTCATATTCCCTACCACCATCATTTGATTGTGCCATACTTCTCATCCTCAATAGTCAGCATAACACTCGTATTTACACTCAATCCAACTTCAATCTCTTTGCTAATCATAATCCTCCTGAAAGGAGGTACTGCTGTATTTTAAATATGATAAAGTCTATAAAGAAAAATCCTTACAATCTCCTGCGTTCCGATGCTGAGTACTTCTTTTACCTTACTAAATATTTCTCTTTCCAGCTTGCATTATTTCTTCCATATTCCGTATATGAGTGAGACAACTTCTCATAATCTCAAATTTTAACAATAAGACTGCCCCTTCTGGCGTATCCATAGTCTTGGTAGAAATCGCTCATTTACTGGCTACGAGTATAAACTAACCGAAGTCTTTTTGGTAACCGGCATTCTTGAATCCGTAACAGGCACGAGTTAACTCAAATTCCTAAGACTCAGCTCTACTGCACGATTTATGAGATGAAAGAATAGAAACCATCCCTAAATGTCAGATAGCCTCCTGTTTATAAGTATGGTGCACAACATACCCATAAACAAGACTCTACTAGACACGACTTGTAGACTTCCTAGGACAGACATGCTTTGATACCAAGTTTGTCATGACCCAAACCGTAGGGCCGCAACGGGCACACGGACCCTACCCACCGGGTATCGCTAATCGTACAGCCAATTTCTAATCACAATTCAATACGGATTAAGCCGAAAAAAATTATAGAAAATGTTAAACAGAAATCTAATTTCCATACATACATACCCATACCAAGGCCGACAAGGCCACACATGATAACTAACCACAGGACACATGTATACAAGCCTCTAAAGAATACATGACATCACAAGGATGGGACAGGACCCCGCCATACCCATATACGGATGCAAAAATATTGTACCACTGCCAACTGCAACTCTAAAAAAAATAGAGTGCTCCAACATCAGCTGAACCAGCAACCTACTAGCGTGAACCATCACCCTCTTTAACTGAACCTGCGGATATGAAACGCAGCGTCCCCCGACAAAAGGGACGTCAGTACAATTGATGTACTGAGTATGTCAGACATGAACAATAGTATAACATGGATATAACAACAACTGACCAGCAGTAAATGCTTCTGAGGGCCCTAATACATATACCTAAATGTTATGCACAATGCAGTATATATATACATCAGCCTCTTCGGGCATCTTCCTTACCATAACAGCCTCTGTGGGCATAAGCATCTCATATCGGCTCTGTAGGCATAATATGCCTAAATGTCATGCATAATGCGGGAAATACATATATACTGGCCACACAAAATCATATTCCTCCAGATCATACATATATATATATCAGCCCTTAATCAGGCATCTTTCTTCATTAAGCCACATAGGCTTTATTATTTATCATATCCCAGCTGATCATGTGGTCTTCGTATCTCGTTTCCTATCCCCAATATACGGTTTCGGGTAAAACGTGAATGCAATGCAAATAAAAATGCATGAATAACAATAGCACATCCTAGGTGACACAATATCCTTGTACCTTCGGTTAACGCTGTAAATATCAACATCTTTTCTGTATGCCTCAATAAGGACTGAGGAACATATATAGACATGATTTTAACATAAGAATCAATAACATGAATATTCTTAACTTTCAATAGTAGAACAATTTATGGAACAATATCACGATTACGTTTCATTACATGGAACATGCCAAAAGAAAGAAATAATTTGCCTTAACATACCTTAGTCATTTGTGTCCACAATACAACTAAAGCAGCCTATGATACACCCCAATCTTATTTTTCAAGAAACCCTCCAGCACTATCTCTTCATACACCTCATTTGAAATACTAAATGAAACCACGAAATTATTCACTGACAAACCAAGCCAATGAAATGGTCCATGTACAAATTCCAAAGAGTCCACATTCGACAACACAATGTAAATGGAGAATTACGTCTGAAATTGGGTGTTCAAGAAAAACTGAGAATATCTCAGTTCCAAGAACGACCATCTATGGGAGACCATCAAATGGTTGATGTATGCATAAGGTACTTGTGAACAATATCCATGAACACGAGTTCATTAAAAGTGGTATTATCCCATAAAGTTTTGGTACCCTTCTAACGTGATATAGCAAGATTAAATGGTAAGCTCCCAGATTAGTGTGCTCCCACTTTCCACGTGTCATTATCCCATATTATGTTCCTTTGAATCATCAAGTCACTTACTTAATACTATTGATAAAATGATTGCCACATGGCAACTTGTAATTCCAATATTATTCTCATTACGTACGAGTAAAAATTTGTTGTCCGCGCAATATTTATCCAATAATCTTAATTAATTTCTTGGTCCCAATTCACTTAAATCATGATAACTTATAAGACTTTCATATACTCGATGTCATAGTTTTGTAATATGACACTAGTCCATGACCCCTTTACGCACACACCAAAATTTATTTCTGATCCCCGTTGTCACACTTGTTACGTCCAAAATTATTTCGGGATTTTATCATTTTATATGCTAAACTCTTTATTAGCACACGTAAATATGATCCAAAATTTTCCCAATGCTCGGGGTTATTTACAAACGCTTAGCGATTTTACATACGCCTAACGATTTAAACCATGACCCTAAAGTACAGGATGTTACATTTCGTCAATCGATCATTAAATGCGTTCAATCACTCATTCGACGGCGCCCTTTCAGAGACATTAATTGACGCTTATTGATAGGGCACACCGCTTCATTTTCCGAGGGCAATGATTACCCCAACCTGCCATATAAACCTATGACAGTGATCACTTCTCTTCAGTCTCAACCTTATCTTCCCCTTTTCGAGTAATCACAACTTCTTGCTTTTTTCAAACCTCAATTCTTACTATGTATACTTCTCTATCTTCTTATAGTTCTTCATATGATCTTACCTTCGCCAGAATGAGGGAAGAGCTTGGTGACACTTCAGTGACTTCCGTTCATTGTCGCCCCTCGTCCTCCGTCATCACCCGAGCTATTGACTTGGGTTTTACTGCTTTAGAAATCATCCCCTCTAACTTTAACTTTTGAGAGGACCTTCGCTATGAGTCTGTGGAAGGTATATCTTCGCTGATCGACTACTCAATTGTTCCTCATGTCCGCATCAACTGTCGGTGGGGACTAGATGTAGAAATATTTCCTCCCCCGTCAATGCAAGTATTACATAGCACATCCCAGGGATGTCGCTCATTTACACTTACCATTTTACCATTGTATTGACCTTCCAGTCCACCAGGTCATTGAGGCCTTCTACCGCCGATATGGTGTCAGTTTAAGGAAGTTGGCCCATTAAACCTGGAGAATAGTTTGTTGCATACAGTATTTTGCATATCGTTCCCCCTTCCTTTCACTATGGATCACCTGATCCATTTTTATGCCCCCTGGGTGCTTCACAAGGGGATGATAAACTTAGCTTTCCTGGGCTCCCGAGCCCTAATTACCAACGCTGAATATGATCACGACCGGGGATGGTGTGATCGGTTCCTGATGATTCATACCCACCGAGCTCCATGATGCTGATCTTGGTCCCCTATCGGAGTAGTGTAACATTGCCCGTGAGCATCCATGTCTTAACTTCTCGTATTGCTTCTATTTCTCTTCTAATCGTATTATATTTGTTTTTTTCAGCGGCCCTGGTAATGCCCGAACCCTTGCCCGATATCTTCTGTTGGGTGATGGACCTGCTACAGGTTACCTATAGGGCTGAGCGGACTCGGAGGGTTATTTCAGTCGACAAGTAGAGAGGGAAGAGCCATGGTAAGTTACTTTTAACTGTCTTCGAACCTCTACTGGTCAAATTTTAAAGCGTCATTCTCATTTTTCCCCTTTTTCTCCTTTAACGTCTTCCGGCTCACAAATGTTCTGCCAGGAACGTGCCTTCCCAAGATAAGGCACGGGCCTATATCGCCAAAGCTGCTGAGGAGGCAATAGAGAGCTAGAAGAGGGCGCTCCCTGATAAGGCTGGGGTATCATCCTTCGGAATTGGCTCGCGTGTTAGAACAGGCCTCCGATTCACTGAGTATTGGAGGAAGAAAATGCAATGGGTGGTCTATGTGTAAGATATGAAGGAGAATTTGCCGAAACTGAGAACGCATGGTCACTTTCCACCGAAGCCATCATGGAGCAAGGAGTGAACGAATGATAGCCTAGGAGCACATAGGGTAGTGACACGAGTGCTAGCCCTTAGGTACCTCCCTCTTCCGCTACTGGTTCTGGCCTTAGTTTGAAGTCTCTCTGGGTCACCTTGCGGGCATCTTTCTTCAGGTAACCCGAGTCTTTTTTCCTCGCACCATCTATCTTTAGAGTGAGTGCATGAGCTAAGTTTATTCCATCAGATTTTCTTTCATGGATATGCCTCATGTCTTCTCCACCATCGAGTTTTTCAAAGACATGTCTTCCTCTTGTCAGGACGTGGAGAGGTTGACAAAGGAAAATCGGTGCCTCCGAGATGAGATTTCCCAGCTCCAGTCCGAGCATAGAGATCTCCTAAAATGAAGGACCACCCTAGAGGGTAGGTAGGAAGAGGCCGAGAAAGCTTTGGTAATTCAGGAAGAGACATTTCGGACCATGACTCAGGCTTGTCAATTGATGGGGGAGAGGTTGGTCCAGGCTGAGCTTGACAGTGATGCTGCTCGGGCATGGGAGCAAGCACTTGAGGCATCCCATGCCCGGATTTGAGTCTGAAATCAATGGCATATGCTTCACCGAGAGGGTGACCAATAGAGGGCTATCTTGCTTCGAGACTATGTTATCCACCAGACCCGGTTTAAGGTTTTGCAAGGGGTAGATTTTGGAGCGAATGATGTCTCTTAGGCCCTTGTAAATGCAGAGGTGGATTTAGGAGTAGCTGAGACAGACATTGATGAATTACGTGAAGAGACGCCTCCCTCCTCAGATGCTTCTATTGTCTCCTCTGGTGGCGAGGATGTTCCCCTCTCAGCTTAGCTTTGTATGTCTTTAGCCTTTGGTCATTGGTCGGGAGGCCTTTCAAAGGTATGTTCTTGTGGCGATGATCAGTAGTGATGCTGGTGGCTGGTGCCAGTTTTTTCAGCTCTAGTGATTTCGTGATGGGCTTGTGTGCCATTTTTAATGAATGTTTCTATGATGGGCCTACGTGCTCTATGGTGAATGTTTTTTGTTTTTATATGAGCGAAGGCTTTTTCATTTTCTTTTGAGATTATGAGGGACGATTCGTGCGAATACATGATCCCTCTTTTAGGGTTTTACAAGTTTGAAAAAAAAACTGGGCAAGTGCAGTGACTGCCAGTAGTCCTAGTTCGGGGAAATCCATTCTTGAAAAAATTGAGCGGGTGCAGTGACTGCCTGTATTCCCGGTTTGGGCAAGTCCGTCCTTGAAGAAACTTTGCCTTTTGAATATATAGATTCATTTTCTCCCCACGGAACTCGAGTGCGAGGTATCGAGGGGTCGGATTTCAGGATGTGATACACTAAGCCTGACGTGCTTGTGAATTGTTGCCTCATTAAAAACCTTGCCAGGAAAATCCTATTGGGACAAAACCTCAGTCAAGAAAAGAGTGCAATGCATATCCGTCCTCCCGGGGATCCAGATTTCATAAGCAGTCCCTGTCAAGGAAAGAGACAGTTAACCGATAATAAATATTTTTCAAGACAAATATACCTGCCTCCTTTCAAAGGTAAAATCTCTTCAGGTGACTAACGTTTCGGTTGTTTTTCAGTTCTTTCCCGAAGTCATCTTTGATCTGGTAGGATTCATTTCCCGCAATTCCTGTTATTTGATAATGTCCTTCCTAGTTTGTTTGCAGCTTATCCACGTTCGAATCCCGCGTAGCAGAGTGACTTTTCGGATGACGTAATCCTCAATTTTAAATGGCTCAAATTTGTCTTCCTGTTAAAGTACCTCTCTACCTTTTGTTTTTTGTGCAGCCAAACGTATGAAAGCCAACTCTCTATGTTCCTTCAATAGCTCCAGTCCAACCGACATAGCTTATCTGTTAGATTCTTTGGTGGCCTGGGTATATCGGAAGTTGGGTTCCCCAGTACTTGTTTTGGCCGTAGTCATGTAAGCCTAGAATACTCTGGGTAACTCTTCTGGCCACTTTCCCTTTGATCTTTTCAACCTTTTCTTGATGCTTTGGATGATGGTTTTGTTGTTCGACTCAACTTCTCCATTCACGTACTGGTGATAAAGTGATGACGTGACTCTTTTGATGTTCAATCCTTCCAAGAATTCAGTAACCTTTTTTCCTACAAATTGTTGACCGTTGTCACAAGCGATCTTTTTCGGTATTTCGAATCGGTAAATTATGTGATACCAAATGAAGCTTATGATGTGATTTTTGTGAACCTTTTTATACGTTTTGGCCTCTACGCACTTAGAGAAATAATATGTCAAGATCAACAAGAACCTTACCTTCCCCACAGCGCCCGACAATGGTCCCACGATGTCCATCCCGTATTTAATGAATGGCCACAGGAACACCACCGAGTGGAGTGGTTCGACGGGTTGATGTATCATAGGGGAATGTTGTTGGCATTTCTCGCACTTGCGAACGTAGGCCTTAGCGTCATCTTCTATCCAAGACCAATAGTACTCGGCCCATATTATCTTTTTTACTAGCAAGTCATATGCGGAGTAATTTCCTCAATTGCCTTCGTGTATCTCATTCATCACGTACTCGGCCTCCATTGGTCCCAAGCATTTAGCCAAAGGCCCGAGGTAGGACCTCCTGTATAACTTTCCCTCGTGTATGAAATACCTAGCTGTCTTGGTTCTCAAGGCTCGAGCGTCCTTATTGTCTTCCGAAAGAGTCCTGATCTGTAAATAATTAATGATGTCATTCCACCAGTCCCATGTCATGCTGGTAGAATTTACCTCGTGCAGACTAAGATCTAGGACGGAACACAAGAGATGGACTTCGTTTCTCCTTTAGTTTCCCTAGATGAAGAGGTTATGTTAGCTAAGGCGTCAGTTTCAAAGTTCATTTCTCGAGGGATTTGCATCACTTTCCATTTCCTGAACTGAGCCAATAAAGCGGCGGCTTTACTAAAGTATTTTGCATTCAGTTATCTTTGGCCTCGTATTTGCCTAGTATTTGATTAACAATCAACTGCAAATCACTTTTGAGCTTGACCTTTTTAGCTTCGAGTCCTCGGGTCAGCTCTAAACCTACAATTGCGGCCTCATTGTTAGTTAAAGAAATATATTTAATGGCTTGCTTAATGATAGCCCCTGACGGAGCAATTAGGACAATCCCTAGCCCTGTACAGTTCATACTTGTGGTCCCATCCGTATACAAGACCCATTCCCCGGACACTATTTTAGTTTTTCGAACTGCCTCCGTTTGAGCTCGAGGCATCATGCCCGGACTGTAATCATCCACGAAATTGGCTAAGGCCTGAAACTTCATAGTGGTCTGGGTTCGATAAGTGATATTGTACCCGCAAATTTCAATCGACCGACTTGCTAGCCTGCTCGAAACTCAGGTGTGTGCAATATATTCCTCAAATGGAAAGTGGTGCCACACATATGGGGTGACATCAAAAATATCGCCTCAACATACGAGACGCAACTACCACGGCCAAAGTCAACTTCTCAAGGTAAGGTTAGCAGGCTTCGACCTCGGTTAAAGCCTTGCTAGTATAATAAAACATGATATTTCATACATTTTTCTTCCCGAACGAGCACAACACTTAGAGCGGTTTCAGACACGGCAAGATAAATCAACAAGAGTTTTCATTCATCCGATTTTATGAGCAGGTGTGGATTTGTCAAGTATCTCTTCAGATCCTTCAGCACTTGTTGACATTCCAAGGTCCATTGGAAGTTTTTCTTTTTCTTTACTAGGCCAAAAAATTTCTGACATCGCTTAGACGACCTTGATATGAATCTCCCCAATGTTATTATCCTCCCGATTAGACGTTGCACCTCTCGAGCATTGTTGAGTACCTCTGAGATTTACTCAATTTCCCGGATATGATCGAGGTTGGTCTCATTGCCCTTGTTCGATACCATGAATCCCATGAACTTTCCCAATCCTACTCCGAAAATGCACTTTTTCAGATTCAGCTTGAGGTTATACTCACGGAGAATCTCAAATACTTCCTGCAAATGTCTAATATGTTCCTCTATTTTCAAGGACTTAAATATTATGCCATATAAATAAATCTCCACACTCCAACCCAACTAATGTTGGAACATCCGTTGGGTCAGCTAGTGGAAAATGGTCCTTGCATTTTTTAAGCCGAAGAACATGACCGTATAACAGTAAGTCCCATACTCCGTTATGAACGAAGTCTTTTCCTGGTCCAATGGGTCCAGCCGTATTTGGCCAAACCCTGTGGATACATCTTGGAAATTAAGCAGCTCATGTTCGGCCACCGCATCGACAACATGATCTAGGCGAGGCATATGGTACGAGCCCCTCAAGCATGCTTTGCTTAAATCTTTTAAATCTAAAAACATTTGAAAAGTTTCAGGTTTATTAGGAAGTACTACCACGTTTTCTAGCCAATACGGGTACTTTACCTCTCAAACCGCCCCGGACTGGACGATTCGAATCACTTCCACTTTGACATATTGACTCCACTCTACAAACATCGAACGCCTTTTTTTCTTAATGGGTTGACAATCCGGGTCGATGTCCATCTTGTGAAGGGCCAGCTATGGGTGTACATCTGTGATATCAAACATCGACCAAGTGAAGCTACAAATATTGTCATTTAAAAAAGTAACTAAATTTTCTCGGAACCCAGAATTTAAACCCAAGCCCATATATACATGTTCCAACAGGTTGTTTGGACGACAAGGGTCAGTCTCAACCTTATCTTCCCACATCTGATTCCTCCGGCGCCATGAATCCCTGAGGTATTTGATCCACCGGTTTCTTCGGGTAGAAGCCCCCCGATGTTTCCTTGCCTTGCTCGACTTCAGAGTTGACCTTGGAAGCGAGCATCTGGGATTGCTATATGTCATGCCCGACCATCTCATCTTTCTTGTCAACCAAAGTGATCTCTGCTTGATCAGTTTCAATGTCTCCATGTACTCCAGCTACTCCCCAATGTGTTGGGAATTTCATCACTTGATGAAAGGTAGACGGGACTGCCCTCATGGCGTGTAGCCAGGGTCTCCCGATCACCAGATTATAAGGTATTCCTCCTTAAATACATCAAACAAAACTTTCATTAAAACTCCCTTCACGTGGATGACCAACTCAATCTGCCCCCGAGTTATTTCACTAGACAGGTTAAAAACGTTCAGAACCTTTATTACCGAGATCATTTGCCCAGTCAACTGCATCTTCTTGATTCTGCTGAGTTGTACAACGTTCACAACACTACCTGGGTCAACGAGTGCACGCTTAATGTTAAATTGAAATATTTGGATAGAAATTACCATAGCATCGGCGTATGGGCTCTCAAAGCTTTTCCTTTCCGCTATGTTGAATTTGATGGGATCTTCAGGCTCATCCCTCGCCATTTTTCTGGACGGATGTATCCCCTCGTGTTGTTGTATTTGATACATTGCCCTGACTATTTTTCCTTCAGCAATTATGTTGATCGCTCCCTACTATGCTGGGCGTTCCCGTGAAGTCCCAGTTCCTTTTTCTCTGGCATATTAGGATCGACTACTAAAAAATTCACTCAAGTGCCCCCTTCTTTGTAGGTCTTCCACCTCATACCTCAAGTATTTGCGGTCCTCTATTGAATGTCCTGGAATCCCGTGGAACTCTTACCAGTGCTCCACGTTCGCACCATAATTATTTAGGTTGGACCAAATCACCACTGGGAACCAGCCTTCTCCCCTCTGACATCAATCCCGGCGTCGGCCCTATGATCATCATTTATCCTCATCTTGGCGGTATATCTGTTATTCACTTCGTTCAAGGACTTAGCCGGGAACTCCCTTAAACTTTCCTTCAGCTTTCTTGATGCGTTCGAACTATTGACGTTCAGGCTGTCGGTAAATGATGCGGCAGCCCAATCCTCTGAAATTATTGGTAACATCATTCTCTCTCATTGGAAACATTCCATAAAGTTACGGAGTAACTCGTCCTTCCTCTGCTTTACGGTGAAGATATCCTCCTTCTGAGTTTCGACCCTCTGGGCCCCAGCATGGGCTTTTATGAATACATTCGGAAGAGCAGCAAAGGAATCAATAGAGTTTTCAAGTAAGAGAGTACTCCCTTTTGTGAGTGTTTGGCTGAAATTTTTCAACATGGCGAATTCGATCTGGTGTTGCTGCAAGTCATACCCGGTGACTGCAGCCTCAAAGTTCACAATGTGCTCGTCCAGGTTTGTGGTGTCGTCATACTTGGGTATGTCAGATATTCTGAATTTCTTCAGAATGGGCTCTTGAGCCGCTACTTCCCTATAAGGAATCTTTTTGTACTTTCTCGCTCCGACCCCTTTCAACACAGGGGGGCCCTGGGTATCTGACTCATCAGTTCGTGGAGCTCCATCTCTAGCGCAACGAGTCTTGCCAAGTATGCTTTTGGTGCTGCAGGCTCCGTTCTTTCCTTATTTTCTACGGATGCACCAGGCGCTCATGTGGCTTCCGTATTGTCTGGCGATCGACTATCCGGTGTTGCCTCAGATAAAAAGTTTTAAAAAGTTTACATGCGCTCCATTATGGCACTGTTTTCTGTTAAGACTGTGGCTAGGGCAGCTTCCTAGGGGGTACCCTCTCCTTTGAACATCCCCTCCAGCTTGGAGTGTGGGTGTGTTTTTCTTTTCTTGGGGTACCGCTTTTTGGGTCGTGCTTCATGGCTCTCCGCCAAGTGGCTTCGAACGTCTTCCTCATCTGAGTGTTTGTTAGGGTTTGCTTTTTGGGGAAAATTATTTCCTCCGACTCTGTTCATAGCATTTCTGAACTATTCGACTCCGTAACGGTCTGCCAGGTCCCGTGTTCAATGGGTACCTGCTCCTCTCTGAGTTTTTGCGGTCCGTGAGCAATGTTGTTTTGTCCTGACATGTTTCTCTCTTTCTAAGTGTCGTGACTTCGTTTAGTTTTTTCAAGGAGATCAGCTACAGATTGAGACAACACCACAACTATTTATCCCCACATACGGCGCCAAACTATTTTTCGGTGAAATTGACTTTAATAAAAAACACAGTTAGAGATTTATATTTTAGGGTTTGAAGACAAGTAGGTTGTATCCGATCTAGAGAACTCCTTAATGAGTCCGGTATCACGACCTAGGTTACACGAGCAAAAAATTTGAAATTCACTAAGTAAAATGATAAGCAAATAAAATGGGTAAATAAGCTAGATCTGGAATGAATAATGAACAAGTGCTTTGGTATATTGATCTGAGAGAGAGAATATTGGTTACAAGTGTAAGCTTGTAGAATACAATGTAAGCCCACATACGGCGAAAACTTTTTGTTGCCGTTGGAAAAAGAATAAGTCCCGCTCCTATTAACATAAGGACTGGAAGTGGAATGAAAGGTATGATCCACGCATATTCATATGTATGTCCTTCCTTCTCTTCTAAGTCTTGCATATATAAGAAAAAACTAGACTATTATGCCTCCCTAAAGTTGTGACGATATGATCGTGCTGATGTCACTATACCCACGCGTGCCGCGACGCTCTGATCTAGGAAAGCTGATGTGATGGGGATTGTTGAGAGTGGGAGACAGTTGTATAGAGACTCAGGGCTGTTGGAGCTCCGGATGCATCAAATATCTAGGGGCATTTTCACCCAATACAAAGTCCATTTATTTTACATTAGCCTTTGAATATAATTTCATATGTGCCTAGTGTTAGATTTGTTCATGCTTTAATCAAATTTTCAGCATTGGTATGTTTTGTATGTTGATTTGATCTCAGTTCATTGTGGTCCTTTCAATTTGATACTTGATTTTGGGTGCAGTTGAAACCTCTTGCAATTCGGAGAAGGTTTCCACTCCGTTGGTATCAACTTGAGTTCCGCTAAGGAAGCTTTTCATCGAGGAACGTGAAATTGTGTCGTCTTGTTCGTCGTTGAAACCTCCTCCGAGAACATACTGCGTGTGGAGGCCTTGGTTAAATGGGATTTTAATCGCGGGGTGGGGATTGGATATAATAAGTTTAGACTAATTTTAAAACTAACCAAATAAAAAACGTGCCACGTAATAAATAAAAAATTAATTATTTTTTTAAAGGGGGACATTAAAAATAAGGGCAATTTAGGCCCAATAGGTTAGCGGCAATGATATTTTAGAGCGAAAAGGTAAACAAATGATACTTTTATTGTAAATCCCATAGTTCGAGGGCATTTTAGGCCTTTTCCGTAAATGTTATTGACATTGATTTGACAGAACCTTCTTGGGACGACTTACTGAACAGAACAGCTTAAACAACATCATCGTCTCACAGACATTCTTCAAGAAAGGAAAAAGAAAAGGAGCAGAAAAGAAATTCAAGGTCCACGTTAAAGTAGGGGTAATGTTGGCAATACATGTTACTTTTTCTGATGATTAGTGGAGTCCTTTTTTTACCTGTGGAAACAGTTGCTTACCAAGTGCAAAATCCAGGTTCTTAACTCTTCTTTGTAGTCACACATAATGCACCAACAATATCTTACATTGACAACACCCGCATTGTTGGCATATCTATTGCAGTTGGCTGTTCTCTTTGCAATTGAATTAGCTTTGGGAATAACTGCCTCGTCCCGCCCTATTGTCATTCATACATTTCAGATAGTTTAGAAAACATATAGCCTTCATTTACATCACATTCTCTCAAACAAGCAAGATGAGCTCAAAAAAAAAAAGGAACACGAAGAACAATGTAAAAGCTTCTCTTCCTTGATACGATGACGTTTGATTAATAATGATGATCTATCATGTACAACTGCAAAAGATTAGACTTTTGACAATCGGAGCAACTACAAAGTAAATGGACATGTCAAACCATGCTCCAGCATATATCAAGCTCACTAGTCCTCGAATCAACTGTTAAACAGAAGGCTTTTGCTAAACCGGGCAAAGCTCCCCAACAAGATGGCTCTAAAAAGAAAGCTACTTCGTCCTAATCAGCGGATTCTCAGCCCTCCGCCAGATATGCATTAACAACCAGTTAACGAGCATACTAGGTCACAGAAGTAAGGGGAACACATGACGCTTCAAGAAGTGCCAGACCCAAGGTTTGAACTGTTGCTCAAAGGGCTAAAAGGACTCTCTGTGTCCTATGTTTTGGCATTCGCGCCATCTCTGACAGCTAATTCATTCCCAGGAGTCGGACAAGTCGCAGGTCCACTCTTCCCATTTGGCATCATAGGATTGCTTCTGGAATCCCGCTTTGTTCTGAAAACACCCCAGAGGTAGTACTTACCCTGAAATCCTGCCAATTGATTTTCTCAAGCGGCTTAACAACAAATCTCAGATAACGAAGGTAACACAAACCTAGAAGATATGGTCATATTTAATCTGATACACCCTTAATTTAAATTTATATTAGTCTCATTCGAGTTGGCACACTTATAAAGGTAAGAGTTAAAATTTTATTATATTATACTACAAGTGGGTCCAAACTTCCAGGTAAATATTTTTTAGGAGAAATAACCTCTGTCAAATTTAAGAGAGTTTTCAAAGAGCATTAACCCATAGGCAATATGACACACCTTTATCTTTGATAAGCATGAAAGATGCTGTGGTTTAATTTGTTCGCTTTGCTGAAATGATACAATAAGAAGCAACTTTCTAAATAAACTGACTTGATCCAATATGAGCATAGCTCACTCTGCCCTGTGCTTTGGCATGAAAAATGAACCTATTGAAGCCTCCCCTTCTCAAAGCCACAGGAAGGCACTGTCACTCTGGATAAACATTTTTTTGGAATTCCAATATATCCACTGACCACCAATCCTCGATTTCCAATCCATATCTTCTATCAATCAACGAACAAAATTCTCCAAGTTTTCTTTCAGTTTTTTCCCCATTTAGTTAACTTCGTCATCAGTTTGAACTTTTACTAGCATAGAAGTGGACCTAAAGCGCTTTTTTAGCAATAAAATATAGACTTAATATTGAGAAGCACAGACAAATGGTCTCATTTTTAGCAAGCATATCATCTTTGGGACAAACCACAATAGAAAGGACATGTAGACAGAAACAAAGATCAAATAAAAACTCACTCCAGTATAGCAGGGGCAGTTCCGTGGAAGCGAAAACCAAAAGCTCAGCATTTGTTACGATTGCTCGTAGAGAAAGTTCTTCAGTGATCATCTGATCCACCAACAGATCGAACTCCTTTTCACATCTAAAGCAAGAAAATCAGGAGGACAATAAGCCAAAATTTGATAAAATGAACCTGGTCAATGGTGAATATATAAAAGTAATTACCTTGTGTCTGATGGAAAAAAATACAATGCGATGTTATCATCAGTGGGCTCTGATTTAGTGAAACTCTTAGGCCATACATCAAATTTTGGAAGCATTTCCAGTCTAAGCAAAGCTGGAAACAAGCTTGCTTCATCATAAACCTTTTGACATGCTTTAACTGATAGGTGAGCTACAAGTCCATCAAGTGTCTCATACTCTTTGTTCCATATGTTAAAGCTACCCCTGTCAGGACACCATAAAGGATAAGTTTTCATTAACACCACAATAAATCCATCAGTTAGATTATCTCTTGAGCTAAAATTCATGAGATATCTCCTGACCTCCAAATGAAATCGACAAGAGGCATCGCTCGTTCCGGGCGAGCATGTTTGGGTTCATTCGGCTGTTCACCTCTCGGAAATTGAGAAGGATCTTCATTGAAAACAGTTCTAGTTTGGGGTGTTACTCTTATATCTTTTGCAGACAACGATTCCTTTTCATGATGATTGCCAGACGACGATATACTATTTGTCTTTTCAATCATGCCAGAAGAATTACCCCGTGTGCAAGGCTGAATATCTCCTTCACAAAGTTGATTCAAATGGCGAGCTTGAAAATTTCCTCTTGCTAGCTTAGCCGGTGGGACAGTAACTTCCTCCTTTGATCGCTTAGCTGGCAATGGAGAAACATTAGCTGATTGAGTTCGTTCATTGCACGCAATGCTTGTCTGTGACTCGTGGGATTGCTCAGAAGAGCTATGTACTAGTCTTGGCTCATATTTCTCATCTCTCAATGAAGTAGGACTACATTTCTCCTTGACGCCTGAAGTATCACCCGCTATCTGACAATGCTCTACCAAATCAATCCCAGCAGGTGGCTGATGAAGTTCCTGAAGCCTACCATCACACCTCTTTAATATTGTCTCAGGAACATCAATCTTTTCGGAACTCGCTTTACAATGTCTTGAACTAGTGCAATCCCCATTTTCTACTGTGATGGCATCAGATTTCTTGATGTTTAGTTCGTCTGGCTCCTTTACTTCACAGTCATCACAGATCCAATACACATCTCCATCAAACGTCACATTTTCAAGGCAGTACCTGAAAAGTAAGCAAACATCAAAAAACCATATAAAGAAACACTAAAGGATAAACTGTAATCCATCTTGGTTTTCAATTGCTCTTAACTGTTTATCTGGTTACCGTTGACTAAATTTCTTAGGTAATCGACTAGAATTTTGAAAGGGCTCACAATCTACTTCCCCTCTTGTGCTTTCAGAAAATATTTGATTTAAGACAACCATCCATAAAGTTACTAGGAGAAATATGATTCGGAACGAAGTTATACAGGACAAGGTCGGAGTGGCCTCCGTGGAGGATAAGATGAGGGAAGTGAGGCTGAGATGGTTTGGAAATGTGAATAGGAGGTGTGAGGATGCGCCAGTTAGGAGGTGTGAGAGACTGGCGGTAGCAGGAGTTAAGAGAGGTAGAGGTAGGCCGAAGACGAACTGGAGGGAGGTGATTAGACAGGACATGGCACAACTCCAGCTGACTGAGGACATGACCTTAGGTAGGAAGATTTGGAGGTCGAGAATTAGAGTAGAAGGTTAGTGGGTAATTGAGCTTTTGTCGCATTGTGTGGGCGAGGTAGGGGGCTAGCCTCTTCATCTCCCCTTCTCCTTTTCTTAGTAGTATTATTTAGGTATCGCGTAGATCCCTACTCTTTATGTGTGTATTACTATGTGTTGATTCATTTGCTTTGTATCTTGATTTGCCGTCTTATTTTCCTCGCAATCCTACATCAACTACTTTCCTTTTGAGTTGCGGGTCTAGCGGAAACAGCATGTCTATCCCACAAAGGTAGAGGTAAGGTCTACGTACATTCTACCCTCCCAAACCCACTTTGTGGGATTCACTGGGTATGTTGTTGTTGTTATCCATAAAGATAGCAACCAAAGCTTGAGAGAAACAGGGGCAGTTTTTTTCACACCAACACATTGAAGAATATCCGATGCAGAAAAAGTAAATTAGTATGAACTATCAAGTTTAAGTTATATCCGAGTTGATAAAACACAAAGGAATATCAGCTTGCTCAAATTAAAAGCTAGCAAAAAAAATCAGTACAAGTACTTTGGCTCCCTCATTCTGAACAATACCCTCCGTCCTTCTTCATTTTCTCCAAAAAATCTCTAATAACATTCTCTCTCTCTCTCTAAATTTGCTAATCAACTACTCTAGTGCTATCAATTTCTTTGTGTGAATTTGGAAAATACTTGGAGCAAATTTCAACTTTCAACATTTATTTACAGCTTACAGTTATAATTTTCTGTTTTATGCAAACGTTTGGCATACTCGTTCCATCTCTTTCTTTAATTCTCGTATTTAATTTCTAATATTTCAATTAATTCTCGTATTTAATTTTATTATATTTGTTATATTATAGCTCCTAAAAGGTTTTAAAATGTACCCATCAAAACCCCATTTGGAACGGGTAATAAGAAAAAAGGTTCTAGTTCTAATAATCCTATTTCTAAACCTAGACAACATATAGAGGATTTTACTTAGGTTACGTAAATCAATAGTTCAAACCGCACTCAAAGGTAGGGCATTTTCCATTATTAGCCAAAACGCCGATTTTGATCATAATTCTAGTGAGCCACTAGATCACGAATTAATCTAAAGGAAATTTGGAGATTATGGTAATTTTGAATGAGGAAGAAGAAGATGAATTAGATGAAACACCCACTAGTCCAGTTACAGAAGCTCCAACACAGACTCAATCTCAGTCTGGAGCTCTTTTACCTCCTAGAAGAGGTAGACGAGAACATAAAAAAAAAATCACTTGTATGGATTTTGTTTGAAGACAAAAGGAATGTAAATTTAGCTATTTGTAAATTTGTAGAGCTAGGTTCCAACATGGATCTGGCGGAGGAGCAGGCGGCGGGGGGTTTAACTAGACACATGCAGAACATTCACAAAGATGTGAGGCAAAAAGACTATGACCGGTGCTATTGCTAGTCTTAGTGGATCTAGGACTTCTACTTTTGTCCAACAACAAATAAACCTACGGCTGGTGGAATATAGAGAGCAATATTTTTTTTGTATAAATTAAACAGCCTCTTGCAGAAATGTGAGGTAAGGCTGCGTACAATAGACCTTTGTGGTCCGGCCCTTCCCCGGACCCCGCATAGCGGGAGCTTAGTGCACTGGGCTGCCTTTTTTTTAAAATATAGAGAAGTTCCAAAAGAAGTTGTCACTGGGTGGAATCCTTTATACGAAATGCTAAAAGTTACGTAGGACTATCGGCAGCCTATACAAATGGTATTTAATGCACATAATGCAAATTTTATTGATCGAATTGTCAAGGATCATTCGGAACAAAGTAATGAGCTTACTAAATTAAAAACAACATACTCAGTGTAATTCCACAAGTGGGGAGTGTAGGATATATGCAGACCTTATCCCTACCTTTGTGGGGTAGAGAGATTGTTTCTGATAGACCCTCGGCTCAAAATAAAATAAGACAGCAAAATAGCAAGATACAAAACAAATGCAGCAATAGATAGTAATACACATTAAAGAATAAGAAACTATGCGATAACTAAATAGTACTAGAATAAGAAACTACGAGATAACAAAATAATTCTACTAGAAGGCTAGCCCCGTCCTCTCCCACACAAAGTGCTATAACACCCGGCTATCTACTAACCTTCTACCCTAATTCTTGACCTTCATACCTTCCTATCTAAGGTCATGTCCTCAGTCATCTGAAATTGTATCATGTCATGTCTAATCACCTCCCACAAGTTCTTCTTCGACCTACCTCTACTAACTCATACTATTGCCAACGTCTCACACCTCCTTACTGGCACATCCTCGCACCTCCTCTTCACATGTCCGAACTATCTCAGTCGCACGTCGCTCATCTTGTCAGTCACTGATGTCACTCCCACATTGTCCCCCGTATAGCTTTGTTCCTAGTCATATCTCTCCGAGTAAGCCTACACATCCATCTGAGCATCCTCATCTCTGCAACATTCATCTTCTGAACGTGTGTGTTCTTGACTAGCAAGCACTCTGCCTCATACAACAATGTTGGTCTAACCATCACTCTGTAGAACTTACCTTAAAGCATTGGTGACCATTCTTATAGCACAATACCTCGGAGGCAAGCCTCCATTTCACCCACTCTGCTCCAATAGAATGTGTGACATCACCGTCAATCTCCTTGTTTTCTTGGATTATGGACACAAGATACTTGAAGCTTCCTTTCTTGGATATGACTAATGTCTCGATCTTCACTTCCACTTACGTCACTGAACTTGCACACCATGTACTTTATTTTGGTCCTGCTTAACCTGAAACCTTTGGACTCGCATCCCAGCCTATCGTTAACTCCACGGCGCATCTCGTCAATCAATATTATGTCATCTCATACACCACAGCACCTCCCTGTGAATATGGCGTGTCTATTCGTCCATCACTAAGGCAAATAGAAACAAGTTAATGGTTGATCCCTGGTGCATCCCCATCGCGACGGGAAAGTGATGGGCTTACAAAATTATTAGAAAAAATTTATTATGCTACAAAATATTTTTATTATCTTACTATTACACAAATGTTATGGTATATATGTGGAATTTCACGTGTATTTTCTATATATATGTAAAGCAAAAGATGAATGTAAAGAAGTCGTCGAAGAAATGATTTCGAAATTTTAAAAAATATTTTTTCACATTCCTCACATTTATTTAGTTTCTACTTTACTTAACCCATCTTTAAAGTTACAAGGTGCAAAAGGACTTGTTCATACAATTTATATGAGTTTAGAAATTTCTGAAACAGAACAGCCAACTGCCGAAAGTTGTTCTGCTAGCATAGTTGTTAGTGCAAAAATAACTTACGAAAAGTATAAAAGAATGGCAAATTCTGAAAGTGAACCTTCTTCTTCAGCTGGAAAGGCTAAAATATCAACAGTGTGGGGAAATATGAGATCTATAATCGGTATTGACTCATACATGCATTCTAAAAATGAACTTGATGCTTATCTTATTCATGGATTGGTATATATTGATGACAAAGCAGGCAATCCGCAACTGTTAAAGTGGTGGAGAGAGCGAAAAGAAATTTTCGGTACTTTTTAGAATGGTTCGAGATTTAGCGCGGTAAGTTTCAAATCGAAGACCACAAACATTCATTAGTAGAGGATAGCTCAGAGATTTCGGTCTCATACAGTGATTAGATCAATGCAGAAAGAAGAAATTTTGGTCAATAAAAAGTAACTGAAGAAGAAGACTCGACCTACAATGAGATACTCAGCACAGGAAGCCATGGCGGCATGGAACTCAAGGAGCAACAAGCATTTTCAATTCAAAAGGAGCTTTCTCAAGACATATTATGAAATTTACAAAAAATCTGCCACCTTTTTATAATTTGTAACAGTTCAACTTTAAATTTACCTTTATACCCTTAATTAAATGATTTCTATCCACACAAATTTCCGTGGGTTGTTTTATACCACAAGTTTCAAAAGTCTTTCTTTATTTCTTGAAATTTGTGCCAAGTCAAAGACCTTCATATAAAATGGGATAGATGGAGTACAATGCACCACATGCAAATTGCAAGTTTAGAATTAGAAGTAAGATAAAAGACTTGCAATTGTACAACTTGTGTGAAATTTGAAGAAAGTTCTATTTAATAAACTTAGAAGCTTAGCCTTGAACTTTTTAAGAACGTCCTTAATTGTAGTATTGTATCACACTACCATCTTTTTATAATTTTTTAGTGCTTAAATATTTTTAAAAATCCCACTAAGGATTGCATCTCGTCCCATCCCATTAGCTTAGTGGATGGAAATGAGGATATTGAGATGAATGTGTGGGCATACTAGGAGAGATAGGACCAGGAACAAAGATATCCGAGACAAGGTGGGAGTGGCGTCCGTAGTGGACAAGATGAGGGAGGCGAGGTTGAGATGGTTCGGGCATTGAAGAGGAGATGCAGAGATGCCCTAGTGAGAAGGTGTGAGAGGTTGGGTATGGTTGGTATGAGAGGTAGAGGTAGGCCAAAAAAGATTTGGCGAGAGGTCATTAGAGAGGACATAGCACACCTGCGACTTACCAAGGACATGACCCTAGATAGAAAGTTATAGAGGTCAAGTATTAGGGTAGAAGGTTAGTAGGTAGTCGAGCATTGTCTAGTTTCCCTTATCAATATTGTTATTATTTATTATTACTCTCCTACTATCTTATTCTTAGATTTTATTAATATCCGTTATTTCCTTTGCTTCGGCTATCTCCATTGTTTTCAACATGACTTCTTCACTACTGTATTTCCTTTACAAACTTTCTTTTGATATGCTTTACTTGAGCCGAGGGCCCAAGACACTATCGGAAACAACCTCTCTACCTCCACAAGGTAGGGGTAAGGTTGCATACACATCACCTGCCCAGACCCCACTTGTGGGATTACACGGGGTATGTTGTTTCGTTCCCTCTATCCCGTCCCCCCTAAGGCTCGGTCCCCTTAATTCAATCCCCGTCCCATCCCTTTGGATAGCCTAGGTAGAGTCCCACTTATCGATGTGTTTCCGACCACATTTATAATTGAAAGACCATAAGGACGTTTAGAAAAGTTTCTCCTCTTCTATTCTAGATCGTGCGTCAAAAGTTCATAATGAAAGTCAAAATCCTAAATCCGTCAGTTACATAGGACATTGACATATGGCACGATTGGAGGTAAAAAGCAGTTATTTAGCTATTATACTGCTAGTAGTGGCTATTCTTTAGCTTGAGTTTTTCAAATATAGCATGCTTCGGAAATTCTTTCTTGTATTAACATAGTTCGTTGCATTGTGGCAAGTATTATCAATAATATACTGACAAATGAGATATTTTGATAATATAGCCCAGTTATGATGTATACATATTGAATACTCACATGAGATATGATTTACGGTTGTTATATGTTATTATGGTGTTATCACCGAGTGATTATTGAAGAATACATGTAAGTAAATTGATATGCATATATATGATCTATGTATATTGAGATACTTGTAATGGGTAGCAACATTACATAGTGTTATCTAATGGCAGAAAACGGCAGACCTGGTGCACCTTGTACTAGAGAACAAGCAATAACAACAACAACAACAACGACCCAGTGAAATCCCACAAAGTGGCGTCAAAGAGAACTAGCAATGTATTTCAAACTAAGACTTGACTAGACAGCCATGGTGATGATCACAGAGTCTGATATTGATTCAAACTCCCCCATAACATATGCAAAACTTATTTTGATAAACTTGAAAGTTGGACGATCTTATATGTGTTGTGGTACTGGAATGCTCTTGGTACAGAGGAAACTCTACCAAATATTCGCCATGAAAATGGGTAGGATTGCTAGGTAAGTCAAGCCTCACTTAGTGGCGGTCACGACTCAAGCCGCGACCGAAAAGATCAAGCAAGAGACTAAAATTTCAATAAAGAGATAGTACAATGTTTGAACTATAACAATGACATTCAGTTGTTGATCTAACTTACCGGTGCACAGGAACTTCAAGGCATTTCACACAGAAAACATATGCGTTAGTGAAACCTTTGTCACCACAATTTAAACATACTGTGCCCTGCAGTGAATCGCAATAAAACCAATTAAAGATGCACAATATGATTATGCAAGAAATATACAACTAGGCAGAGAATCCAAGTCTTCTTGATAGAGGGGACAGAAACCATAGTACGCAAAGATGCAGGCTTGAGGTATAGAGCACTGAGTAGCCAGTAGCCTGGCTCATCTATTTTTTTGCTGATTTCAAGTTGTGTAAAATGTGTTCCCAGCTTGAAGTTATATAGCACAGCTCACCAAGCTCTCGAGCTCAGCCAGGAAAAAGTAAGATTTCTCTGCTATCTGTTTAATTTTTATGTGGAATTTTTTCTCCTTAGGATGTTACAAAAAGAATGAAACTTTTCTATATTTTTTATGACATAAATAATTTTACTGAAGTGTTTGGGGAAAAAACCCACCGAGCTGGACAACTGCCCTCCTATCCTTTCCTCCTGGTATTCCTTTAAATCTATGATCACAAACCATCCTGGAAGAAGTAGGTAATCCATGTGGCAAGTGAATCGAAACGATGGAGGAAACTAGCATGAAAAATCATCTCAGATAGGCTAGGATCAAAGTTTATATGCCACCAAAGAAAATTCCAAGATACATAGAAACCAAAGTTGGAGTTTATGTATTCACTATATTAATCTGGATTGAAATGTATCTTACAGTAAGAAATGACCAGAATCATGTCGCCGGCGCATGTGAAGAATAAGGAGCGATGAAAAATGCTAAGCCATATTGCCGAGGAAGACAGCTGAAATCTCATCGCCAGAAAAATTAGTCCAGCAAAGCCCCACCACAGACCAGTCAATTCGGCCTAAAGGACCATGAACCATCGGTTAAAAGTATTAATGGATCTGGACAAGTGACAAACCCCAGGAATAATTCAAATTTGGAATTTCAGTGGCTCGATGAGGAAACACGTGTTGGGCATGCAAGTCCGAAAGGCCTATTAATTTTCAAGGGTTTATATGAAGGAACCTCTGCACCAGCAGCCAATTTCAGGGATCTTTTTTTAATCAAGTAAAAGTATTCTCATTCATAAATATGGTCAAACTGACCATACAAGGGATATACCAAAAGGTAAAGAATCTACCAAATATGATTCTTTACAAACTCCGCCCAATCATCTATATAACAAGGGACTTTCTGTTCACACCAAAAGAAAATAAGGGAGCGCAGACTACTCCTTAACTGAGAGAAACTCGATTCTACTCCTTCAAAAGCTTTTCTATTTCTCTCTCCATACTACCCACATTAATGCAAGCGAAACCACATTCCAAGCCCTTCGCCTTCTCCTCCTTCGCACACTCTTCCAACTAAACATCAAATCTTTCACCGTGCTTGGCATTGCCCAAGAAGTGCGAAACCACTTAAACATATCCCACCATAATCTCATAGAAAGTCCGCAATGTAGGAGAAGGTGGTCCACATCCTCGCCCGTCTCCTTGCACATGTAACACCAACTGACACATACAACCTTCCGCTTTCTAAGATTTTCCGCTATCAAAATGACCCCTCTAGTGGGTAGCCAAGTGAAAAAAAACACCTTCCTCGGCACACTTGGAACCCATATTGCATTACATGGGAACTCAACCTCCTCCCTAACCAAAAGTTTCCCAAAGGACTTCACAGAGAACACTCCATTATTTCCCAAGCCCCACCTCCACCCATCGGGATTGTCTACTGCATTAACTTGCCTATGAAGTAAGTCTATCAACAATTGAAACTCACTCACTTCCCAATCTTGAAAACCCCTTCTAAATCTCAAATCCCAAAAAAAAATCTCCACCTTGTGTCCCCTAATGTCAAGTCTTTCTGGCAAGATATTTTGTACAAACTCTGAAATTCAACATTCAATAATATGTTCCCATAGCAATTATGTCCCCAAAAATATACTCTCCTCCCATCTCCAACCTTGAATGAGATATTTTCAAAGAAATAATGTCATCCCTTCATGATATTTCTCCACAAACCACAATCGAAAGGCAAAAAGATATCTCTAGTTTTCCAACCCCCTTCCATAATCTCATATATATCAACTATCACCCCCTCCACAAAGCTTGTACCTCTATCGAAACCTCCACAACCATTTGCCCAATAAAGCTATATTAAAAACTTTTAAATCTTCCACTCCAAGGCCTCCCAATCTTTTAAGAGATGTGACCGTCCCCACCGCACCAAGTGAAACTTTTTTGTCCCTCTGAATCTTTTCCAACTTTTTAGTGATCGAAGTTGGAGCAAGAAATAAAGACAAGTAGTAAGTGGGAATGCTCGATAGTGTGCTCTTAATAAGCACTTCCTTTCCGCTTTCTTCTGCCACCCTGCTAGTCTCTTCTCGACCCTCTGAATAACCGGATTCCACACCGTCTGATCCTTGTTTGAAACACCCGGCGGTACTTCAAGATAAATAGTCGGAAGAGACCCAACCCTATAATTCAATACTCGAGCAAGCGATCCAATGTCACTCACCTCCCAAACCGGAATAATCTCACATTTCCTCAAATTAATTTTAAGTCCTGAAACCAAGTGAGAACTCGTCCTAGATAATCTAGTTATGTTTCAACTGCATCACAAAAAACCAAGGTATCATCTGCGAAAAACAAGTGAGACATTGATATTATCCCTTCACCCCCAATTGCCGCATCGAAAACCTTCAAGTAGCCCCCCAAAACAGCTCTATCCATCATCCCACTCAAGGCTTCCATGACTAAAATAAACAACATCGGTGATAAAGGATCCCTTTGTCTCAAACCTCTCGAGCTCCCAAAGAAACCACACGGGTTATTATTCACCAACATAGAAAATCTCACCGAAGAGATGCAAAAATAGATCCATTTCCTCCACTTTTCCCAAAATCCCATTTGGAGCATAATGAAATCTAGAAATTTCCAGTTCACATGATCATATGCCTTTTCAACATCAAGCTTGCATAACACATCTGGTACTCCTTGCTTTCTCCTTGAATCCACCACTTCATTTGCCACCAACGTTGCATCCAAAATTTGTCAACCCTCCACAAAAGCATTCTGTGAAGTAAAAACAGTCGCATCCAACACCTTCTCAAGTCTAATAGAAAGCACCTTAGAAATGATCTTGTAGATGCTTCCTACTAGACTAATAGGTCTATAATCCTTCATGCTTGTAGCTCCCTCCCGTTTAGGGATAATGACAATGCATTCAAACTTTTTTCAAATTCACCACTATTTTGAAATTCAACAATAGTATCCATCACATCAGTTTTAACTGTATTCCAGCAATACTAAAAAAAAGCCAAAGAGAAACCATCCAGCCCCGGAGCTTTGTCACTCGCACAACACTCCATTGCTCTTTTCACTTCCTTCTCCTCGATAGCCATCTCCAACCACTCACCCTCCTCCCCTCTTATTTGGTTGAACCCTAAACCCCCCACAGTAGGCCTCCACTCCGCTTACTCTCTAAATAACTTATCATAATAATCTACAACTGCTCCCTCTACTTCCTCATTCCCCATATGGCTCACCTTATTGACCTCTACAGATTCTATGAAGTTCCTTCTTCTATTTGCAACTGCTACCCTATGAAAGAATTTCGTATTAGAATCTCCCTGTTCAACCACAGCGTCCTCGATTTTTGCCTCCAACTAACCTCTTGGGCCAAAGCCAAATCAGTTAGCTCCTTTTTTAACCCTTCTTTCCTCTCTTTCTCCTCTCTTCTAACTCCCTCCCCACTTCTACCCTCTCCAACACCCCTATTTCGATCATAGTCTCCCTCATCTTCACCTCTACCCTCCCAAACACCTCTTCATTCCACACCTTTGTATCTGTTTTAAGAAATTTCAACTTCTTGGCTAACCTAAAAGATGGCCTCTCCTCCACTACATAACTACTCCACCAGCTAGCCACTCTATCCCTAAAATCAGCCACACTTAACCACATATTCTCAAATCTAAAAGGAGGTCTCATATGTCTTCCTCTACTACCATCCAACAAGATAGGTGAATGATCCGACAATAGCCGCGGAAGAGGAACCTAGATCGCATTGGGTGCCATCTCCTCCCAAGAAGTAGACACAAGAAATTTGTCTAATATCGATCTAGAAGATGAGTCCTCCGATCTGGACCAAGTGAAAGATGCACTTTTTAAAGGCAAGTCAATAAAAAATTGATTATTTATAAACTCTGAAAACTCCTCCATGGCCCTGGACACCACCCTACACCCAAGCCTCTACCCCGAAAATCTTATGGTATTGAAATCCCCCCCCTAATACCCAAGGTATGTCCCATCTCCCCATGCCAGTACCTAATTCCTCCCAAAGAATCTCCTTTGAACTCTCCCCCATAGGTCCATAGACACCCCCAAACCCCCACTCTATTCCGCTATCCATATTTTTGAACCGCATTCCTAACATGAAATTTCCTTTAATAACCTCCATACACTCCACATTTCTCTCATTCCAAAGGTAAGAATTCCGCCTGCCCTTCCCCGAGCCGGGATGTAGTCATACTTCACTCACCTACCCCCTACCCCCACACACACACTTATAATACTATCGGTCAACGTCTCCATTTTTGTTTCTTGAATACAAATCACATCCGGTCTCCATTCCCTAAAGCCTGTTTAAACGATGTCCCCCTTTCTAGTCATTCATCCCTCTAACATTCCAACTAATTATTTTGCAGTCCATCAACACTCTACTTTATCCTCTCCCCCCTTGGCCCCTGTCTTGCCCCCTATTTCCCCATTCGCTTCCTTTTTTCTCCTAGTGTACACCACAACCTTCCCTACCCCCGCTTCCTATCTTAAACCCTTTTCCCTACCTCTTTGGTCTCCACTATTATCTCTTGTTCAATGTCTCTCAATAGTCCTAGCACCCTTGCCTCTTTTCCCACAAACGACACTCCTAAGAATTCCCCAAATCTAAGAAATTTCACTTCCACCCACCTTGTAAAAATTATACCATCTTCAAGGCTAGCTAGCGGCATCACATCAGCACCCTGAACATCCGTGCTACTGCTGCCCATTTCAAGAACCCTTCTGTGCAAGTGTGGTTGTGAAAAATTAGTACCTCGCCCCCTCACAAAGTTGGTTTGGGGACTACTAGAAGTCCCCCAGACCTTTTCCATTCCATGCTTGGACAAATTCTGATTAAAAGGCACCATTTGTGATTTTTCGAGATGAGCAATGTCCTTTTCTGGCTCTGTTACAGTTAATGTATCAACCTCGACCCCTGAACCATCCAGATATGCGTCACCCACAAGCTTTGTAGGCACCAAATCCTTCGTTTGGTCAATCTGAGATTGTCCCCTCCCTGTAATATCATTTGTGTTCTCGCCGGGACAAAAATTACTAGAATTACCCAAATTCAAAGACTCTGAAGCTCTAATCAAGCTCCCAGACCTCACAGAATAAACTCGCCCCCCACCCATGTCATGTTTTCCAGATTGAAAATTGCCAGAGCCACAAATCAGGCCAGTAGCATCGGTGGGAGTAGTGTAATTGGAGACTTGGCCCTTCTGCCCCGTATTCTTCTTCAAAAACTGCAATTTCTCTGTAGAAATAGGTTGAGAAAGCAATTCTGAACTTGCTGGCAAAATTTCATATGAAACGGAATCATCTTCCACTGCTGGCAAATATGAGAACTGAGTTCTGGAATTATTGGCAGTGTGGGTCGCGTCTAAGATGACTCTTTTCTAGCCCAACTCTTCTGTTAGTGGGTCTGTTCTGGGCTTCTCATAAAAATCCATACGATGGCCTGGAATTAAGTCCAAAGAATTGTCCCCTTTTACTGTCTGGCTTTTAGGGCTTCTAGCAGCTGGGCCCACCAGGATCTTAAAAATTGTCGAGCCTTCTTGAATAAACAAAAACTTCGGGCACGAACAAGGATTCTCACCCATTTCAAGTGGGTTCTTGCTTGGGTGTCACGATCAAGCCCCACACCTGTCACCAATTTGTCTGAATATGTTTACAGACAATATATAGGCTGGGAAATTGCACAATCGAACCCATTTAGTGACGCCCACATCACTGTTCACTGAACCCTTTAAAGAAGTGGACCATTTGTCTAATCTGATTGTCCTCCCATTCCATCTCCATTCTCCAATAGTTATTCTAGCTGTTTCAGTTTCTGAGGGAAATTCCAACAGACACTTTCTGTTACCCATCTCCACTATGTTCAACTCATATGACAACTTCCAGCTTTTTCTTGCCCATACTTTGAATTCTGGAATGTTGAAGTTATGGTCCACAGAGCCTTCAACTGTTGCTAGCAAACATGTATTCATATATTTCCTTCTTTGCATTAATGACTTGCTATCTACCTTCATTACTTCAGCAGACAACGAAATTTCTGAATCATTCCATTTCGGGACTATAGTTGTATCTACAAACGACTTCTGAAGAATGCGAGATTGATTGCTTCTTTTATCTGCAAATCTCTGAATCCTACCTGCTAGGTCAGCCCAACCAGAATTCTCCTTAAAACTCACGGAGAATTATTTGACTGCTCCTTCTGCCCTGCATAGCAACAACTCTAAGAAAGCGTCCCTGACTATTGAAGTTCTGGAAGATGAAATATTCATATGCCTGCTGACTCTTCCTCCATTTTCTGCAGATTCCACCAACACCAACGGAAGCCAGCCTCATAACTTGGCATATCCACAAGAGAATATCACCACTGATATGGATGCTTGTCATGAATCCCCTCTTTCTTTCAACCCACCTATACCAATTGGCTCGATCATCTTCCACTATGTCAAAGGGCTTCCTTCCTGAAACAAATAAATAGCTACGATCCATACTCAGAAATTAGAACCTGATCAGACCAAACTGACGTTAATCAAACCAGCTAGCTAACCCACCGAAAAATCTAGTCAGAAAGATTAAAACAGAGGCTGGAAACTATCACAGAAGGTGATAGCTTAGGTTGAGAAGACAAGGAAAATAATTTCCGGCTGAAAAGCCACCGGAAAAAGGTATTCTACCCCCTAATAACTAGGAGAGAGAAATATCTTGGTAACTGTGCCTGAGAGCATTTTTTTTAGATTATTACCAGAGTAAAAAGGCATAACTGTAATAATTGCCTGCTCATTCTTTTTCAGGGATCTTTTTTTATAATGAAAAATATAAACAGATAACATTTCAGGGATCTTATAAGCCCATCGCACATGGTAGAATTAATTTGGGCCCAAACTAAAAATTGAAGTAAGCACTAATCTAGACATCCTATATGACCCTCACTCTGTTGAATTACAGCTAACAATTGTTACAGCAATAAATGCTCAAGTCTTGTGAAGATAGTGGTCTAAAATGTACCTCGAAGAACAACAAAATTCTCTCACAATCAAGGATAACAATGTAACGACAACTATTATTGCTATCGCAAGCTAAGGGAAAGAATTTATATTAGTTGATGAGCAGCCATAATCAGAAGAGGAATTCGAACAGCATGATATAAAGAAGATGTTTGTACAAGAAGCATAGTAACTTCAAAGACAACAAGCTGAGATGGAGGCACCTTTATGGTCCACAAGAATTTATTGTCTTTGAGAAAAAACTAAGGTGTTGAATTTCAAGGCTATGAATATGCATCACTGAAAATGTTCATGAATATATTGATAAGAAGAGACAAGACAAATACTACTTCATATCAATCCTGGAAGCAAGCAGACCAAGGGGAAAATGAGCTAAGAAATTTGGAGTTTGTCAATGAGTTAATTTTCAAATGGTAAGAGGAACTAGAACTTATTGATCCACCACTTATGGGGGAAAATGAAAATACACATGGTTCAAAGGAAACTGCCAAGAAAGTGTTTCAAGAATTGATACACTCCTATTATCCTCTGAATGAAATGAGGAATTCAGAATGATCATACGAGAGTTAATACCAAGACTAAAGTCGGATCATGTCTCTTTGCAATTGTTCTGTGGAAATTGGGAAAGAACCAGATCACACTTTAGATTCAAGAATTGGTGGTTAGAGGTGGAGGAATTTATGGATAAAGTAAAAGAATGGTGGACAACCTTATAGAATGAACGCAGACCAGAATTTATTTTGTCAAATAAGCTGCTGCTAATATAAGGGAGATGAGTGAGTGGAATAAAAGTAACTTTCAAGCTTGGGTCATAGGAAAAGTGAGTCGTTACTCATCTGGACAGTGGATAAGGAATATAAAAATAGGACATTGCAAGAGGAGGTTGTTATGTGAATTTACAAATGGAGTTGGAAGACATAGCTAAATATGAAGATGTCACTTGGAGATAAATCTCAAGGATGTTATGGTTGAAACAAGGAGATAGAGATACTAGATTCTTTTCACAAGGTGGCAAATGCTCATAAAAGATACAACCACATTGGGAGTTTAGAATTAATGGAACAATTAAGGAGGATCCTGAGGATATCAAAATTGAGATTTTGAAGTTTTATCAGAACTTGTATGCTAATGGGGAAAACATGAGAACTAGGTTCAGCATGGGTGACACTCAAAAATTATCAGGGAGGAAGAATTATGGCTTCAAAGACCATTTGAAGAAGATCAAGTCCAGGAGAAGTGGAGATTATATAAACCATATGTGAAAATCTATGTTTCGAACCCATATATTCAAAGATTTATGGACTTTGAATCCATAAAGATCAAATCTTGGATCCGTCTGAGTTAAAAGATATATGATTTTTTGACACATCCAGGTCCACTAGAGAGCAGAGGGTCTATAGGAAACAGGTAGGGGTAAGGCTGCGTACACAACACCCTTCCCGAACCCCACTTGTGGGATTACACTGGGTATGTTGTTGTTGTATCCAGGTCCATTGTCACTCCATTACATAAAGGAGGTTGTATTGCTAAAGCCTTAACAACAAACTGTCTTTTGCATGTAGTCAGACGGCATACAATCCATGGATAACATCAATGTTGGAGTCCCACATCGATGGACTTAAGGGTGCATGGTCTCCTTATAAGTCTGATAAAATAGGGGGCCCTATACCATACATCCTGCTGCCTTGGGACGACTGCACGTTACGTCTTGGGCAATCCTCCCCTCAAGAGCTAGATTTTAGGCTTGAGTTAGGCCCAAGGTCCATTTCTTTATCAATCAGAAAGAAAGTTGGCCCGGTTGTTTCTTGAGTAAAGCTCATATATCTCATTTTCAATCAATCAAAAAAACATGGATCTAAGGATATTTACTATTTACGAACCACTAATCTGCATATTATATCTCAATGCTATTTCTTAGCTGAGGGTCTATCAGAAACAACCTCTCTACCTTCCAAGGTAGAGTTAAGATCTACGAACAGCCTACCCTCCCCAGACCCTACTTGTGGGATTACACTGGGTATGTTGTTGTTGTTGTTGTTGCTGCTGCTATATTATTGCACTACCACACAGCAGGTAAACAAAGAATTGTTTTTTTTTTTTGTTGTTCATAAGTAGCAGGTAAATAAAGAAGTTGTTGCCAATAAATGCAAAAGTCCAGTTAACAACAAATCTTTGTTCCTTTTCAATGACATGCAACACAGGTCAAGAAACACAAAAAAAAAAATTCTCTCTATGTGATGGTATGCAAAACTAAAACATTCAAGAAAACCCAAATCTGGTGGGTGATCAGTAGATAAACACAGCACTAAAAAGTAAGAAAAACTAAAATTCCAACTCATTCTTCCGCTTTAACTTTTTTCGCTTAGGGTGTGTTTGGTATGGAGGAAAATATTTTCCAATTTTCTCATGTTTGGTTGGTCAAAATATTAAAAATATTTTCTTTAGGAAAACAAGTTACTCAAGGAAAGGTTTAAATTTATCATAAGGACATCATCTTCACTAGGATTACTACCTTTCCCTAGCAACCCTATAAAGTAGTAGTAGTCGTAATAAGCAAAATGGGAAGAAATTTCTGAAAGAATAAACATTACGGAGTAGTTTAAAATTGAAGTCGGTGGAAGCACCAAGAAACTTACCATGGTAGAAAAGAAAATCGATGCAGATGGGCAGCAGCACTTTGCAAAATAACTTTAAGCCCAGCAACAAGTGAATCGTGTTTAGATGGACAATAATAAGTACGTTCACAAATGTTTGATCCTTTCAATTCATAACAATTTCTTTTTTTCCTCTTCCGAAGCGGCAAAGCTGAAACCAGTGGCAAAACAGAAATATATTTGAACTTCTTATATAATGGCTTTTTAAAAATAAATAAAAACAAAAAGTTTGCCATTTAAAGCATAGGAGAGAGAGAAGAGGAGAATCTAGCTGAATGTACTTCGGAAAAAAAAAAGCTCAAAAAATAGTCTCTTATCTTTGACTTTAAATTTAACGAATCCTTGTTTTTCCACATAAAGCACTATTAGTCCTTCATATTTATAATATTGGTTAGTCTCGGGCATAGTTGGATGGCAAAGTAAGAGAACTTAAAATTCAGTTGGAGACCTGCAGCGTATGTTTGAACATCGGTGGTAGCAATTTGCTCTCTTCTGGTATGGTAAGACCTTGTAGGTGATATCAGTTGTTCTGTTCTCAAACACTGGTCATTCAGGCACATTTACTGGTAGTAGTGCTGAGGGACCGGGACTACTATCTCCAGGAATAATCTGGCGTAAGCCGAGAAGCTGAATATCAAAAAAAATATTAGTGCACTTTTGATCTTTTTTCAAACTTTCTTTATTTTTTTTATGTTGAGAGGTTGATTACTTCATATTTCAAGTGCAACAGTACATAATTTTCTTTCCGAGGCTATATCATTTGTCTACAATAAATTGTATATAATTTAGAAGTAGGAAATATATCATAAAATCTTTTTCCTTCACGTGAAAAATAGAAGAATAATTGATTGGCCTTTGGTTGTTCTTTTGGATGAAATGAACTCAAAGTGATTCATGATCGAATGAGAATTAATACGAGCTATGGATTTTGTTAAGATTAGGGATTACTAGGAGCTCGTTCACTATACTTATTTTACGTTTACGTCCTACTTCGATCCAAAGTAGTTAATCGATCTTATCTTGTTGCGTCACCATTATATTATTCATTCTTCATGAATTGAGATTTGAAATTTGTCTTCCATAGTACTTGTGAGAACTCCATACGATTTAAATGTGAGTGAAAAAAATAATCTCTTGATTATTTTCATTAATGAAAGAGTATATATACCATTTACAATTTTCATAATATGGAAAATCATATTTTTATTCTACTCCCAAATCCCTATTCTAGTTGTACAAGAATCCTACAATTATGGTAAGTGTACAATGCTAATTATATACAAATAATATGTTACCAAAATAGGGATATACACGGCTGTGTATACCGTGTATATCACGGTCTCTCACTTGTGATGGGTTTTCGTGATATACACAGTATACACAAGGTATTGTATACCGTGTATATCCTTGTATATTTTCACACACCCGCAGTCATAGCGCGCGGGATTCGTACGCTGAGATTGTCCCTAAAATTTTCAAATAGGACCGAGAGACGACCCTTAGTAAAGATGTCTGCAATTTGATATCTGGAAGGAATATGTAAGACACGTACTTCTCCACGAGCTACCTTTTCGCGAACAAAATGGATATCCATCTCAATATGTTTAGTGCGTTGGTGTTGAACCGAATTTCCAGAAAGATATACGGCACTAATATTATCACATTATACCAAGGTAGCTTTTTGAATGAGAAAGTGAAGCTCCAAGAGAAGATTACGTAACTTACATTATTCAGAAACCACATTGGCCACCCCTCGATACTCGCCCTCTGCATTAGAGCGTGATAAGGTAGTCTATCGTTTGGCAGACCATGAGACCAAGTTATCACCAAGAAACATGCAATAACCAGACACTCCACGTCTGGTATCTGGACAGCCACCCCAATCAACATGCGTATACGAGACAAGTGTAGAGGCCGATGATGGATATAGATGTTAGTCATAGTCAAGTGTCCCCTGGATGTATCGGATAATGCATTTGAGCGTATTCATGTGCTATATGACATACGTAATATCATGCATAAACAAACACACCTGCTATATGGCATACGTAATATCCGATCTCGTGAATGTAAGATACTGAAGAGCTCCAGCAAGATTGCGATAGTGAGTGGGATCCTCGAAAGGTGAGTCAGTCGCAGCACCCAGCTTGGGCTTAGTATCAACTGGAATGGAAGTAGACTTACACGAGGACATACCAGCCCTTTCAATTATCTCAGAGGCATACTTCTGTTATGATAAGAATAATCCACCTGCATGACGAGAGATAGCAATCCCCAAAAAGTAACTCAAGGGCCCCACGTCTTTTATTGGAAATTCAGAACTGAGAAGTGACATGATAGACTTGCATAGATTATCAGATGAAGTAATCAATATAATATCTACGTATAATAAAATGTATGCCAGAGAGGTACTACGGCGATATATAAATAGAGAATGATCAGACATGTTGTGAGAAAATCCAATAGTAGATACATAATCTGCAAATCTCTTATAGCAAGCCCGCGGGGCCTGCTTAAGCCCATACAAGGACTTCTTCAGCAAACAGACATGATGATGATGATTGGGATCTTGAAAACCCAAGGGCTAATGCATATAGATTGTCTCCTTAAGATCACCATGTAAGAAAACATTCTTTACATCCAAGTACAAATGATGAATAAGCCATGCTTTTGAGAGAGCCAAACTAAGAACAGTGCAAATGGTAGCCGGTTTGACTACCGGACTAAACGTCTCACCACAATCCACGCCAACCTGTTGAGTTTTACCACCACCTACAAGACGAGCCTTATGCCTCTCAAAAGAACCGTCAGAATTATCTTTATGGGTAAAAATTCACATAGACCGAATAATATTAACACCCGAATAATGGGGGACCAACTCCCACATCTTATTTTCAATAAGAGCATTATATTCATCGTTCATAGCCAATTTCCAATTTTGGTCATTTAAGGCAGACACTGGGTTACGTGGTAGATGAGATTTAGAGACATTAGAATTGATATTAAAATGTCATTTTGGTTTTAAAATACCCCTTTGACTACGAGTAACTAGCCCTTGACTCGAGAAGGAAGCGAGTAGATTTTGGGCAGCGGGTGGGTTGGTGACGGACTGGCCAGCAAGCAGTGGCCTGGAATGGAGACTAGGGCAGTGGGCTAGACCACTGGAACAGTACCGAGATCGATACTAGGCCGAGTGTCTGGCCCACTGGGCAGATTCAACGGAACAGATAGGCCAGCGGACAGTGGGCCCGCTAGCGGATTTTGGGTGCGTGACACGTCCGATAAATGGTAGATAATATACGGGGAGACCTCGTCATCCAAAAACTTATACGAACTAGGCCTAGGACTACTCACTTTAGCAAACTGAAATTGGGTTTCATTAAAAATAAAATGTCGACTAATTATGATTTTATTATACGAGAAATTAAAACACTTGTAACCACGATGATTAGATGGATAACCCAAAAACACACAAGGGGTAGAATGGGCTTGAAGTTTGTTAATAGTAGTTGACGGAAATAGTGGATAACATAAGCACCCAAAGACCCTAAGATGTGAATACGAATGATCTTTATTATAGAAAATTTTAAGAGGGGGTGAATATGCAATCCTTTGGTAGGAAGTATGTTAAGGAGATAAGTAGCCATTTGTAGAGCATGATGCCAAAAGGAAAGAGGTACGGAAGTATGGACCAATAAAGTGCGGACAATATTATTAATGGTACAAATTTTGCGTTCGGCTTTCCCATTTTGTGAGGACGTATGATGATAAGAGAAATGAAAATTAATGCCATTAGTATCACAAAATCCCGAAATAACCCATTATCATATTCTTTGCCATTATCACATTGAATATTTTTTATTTCTCGTTCAAATTGGGTATGGATGAATGCTCTAAATTTTAAGAAGGTGAAAAACACTTGTGATTTTTTCTCTAGCGGAAAGGTCCATAAAAAATTAGAATAATCATTCAAAAATAGAACATAATAACGATGGCCCACAAAACTGAGAACGGGAGAAGTCCATAAATCGCTATAAATAATATCAAAAGGCATCAAAGTACGAGACGTAGAGGCTACAAATGGTAATCTAACATGTTTTCCTAAAGGACATGAATGACAACTTGGAGCACTATGCGTACCCTTACAAGATATAAAATTATTTTTATGTAAAGAAGAAACAGTAGACGACCCAGGGTGACCCAAACGTGCATGCCACAATGGATGAGCTAGAGCTGCAAATGTCGATGGCATGGCTGGACTCGAGAAACTTGAGGTGGCGTGAGTGGATAAAGAGCTCCCCTACTATTGCATCTCATGAGAGGTATCCCTATTTTGAAATCCTTCACATAAAACCCAAAAGGATCAAAATTAACAGAAACCCAATTATCAGTGGTAAATTTACGGACAGATACCAAATTTTTAATTAAGTTCGGGGCATGAAGGGTATTTTTTAAGACAAGAGTTGGATGTGGGGGAGACACAGTTGTAGTACCGTAACCATGAATTGGAATGGTATTGCCTTTACCAACAATAATGCCACAATTTTTGCTCAAATTAGAATAAGATGAGAGAGTACCTTTATCGGACGCCATGTGAGAGGTGGCGCAGGTGTCCATGTACCAATTCGGGTCTGGAGGATTCAATCCAAGTGTATGCATTGTGGCCTCAATATCTGTCAGAGTTAGTGTGGGGCCCACTGCATTAAAGGATTGTTGGGGCCGAGGCCCAAGTACACTGGACTGTTGACCCGAGAGATTGGGCCTGTGAGGAGGCCAGACCAAGGCCCAAGGCTGCTGAAAATAAGGGGAGGGCAGTAGGCGGGACTAGGCCACTGGCTACTGGTCAAGGCCCACTGCCAGGGAGCCCAAGGCTGAGACCAGGCAGGCTGGGACCCAGAACCTCGAGGCCTACCCCCGCTGTTGTTATTGTTCCTGCCGGTGGTGCCAGTATTTCGACCATCACCGTTGTTGCCGCCGCAATTCTTGCCATTATTTTTATGATTTTGACCATTCTTACAGTGACAGTTGTTGCGGTTTTGGCCCAAATTGTCAACAAACCCATTAGAGTTATCGGACGAAGTCATCATTGCCACGGAACTGGCGCCGGTAGTCGCCTTTTTTGCCAAGCCGACTTCTTCTAACGTGAGTATTGAGCGGGTTTGATAAAAAGGGAAAGCGGATTACTTTGATGGAAGAGAGTTCCAACGCCATTATAGGCCTCAGAAAGGCCGACAACCATTTGTAGAACAAGACGCTTATTGGTAACAGGTGCCCCAACATTACGGAGTTGGTCCGCCAACTCTTTGAGACGTTTACAATAAGCTAAAACATTCGGAAAATCTTTCATGCTGACTTGGGAAAATTCCTGCTCAAGAGTGACAACGCGGGAATGTTGGTTATCCTGGAATATATCATGCAATCTATTCCATATAGCCATAGCCATAGTATCCGGCTCAATAATCGTCTGTAAAAGGTCGGTAGAAATAGTGGAATAAATCCACTGAATGACGGTAGCATCAAGAGTAATCCATAACTGAGGATCATCTGCGGGAGTAGGGGTAGCAGGAGGAATTATGTGATGGAGAACTTGATGTGAGATGGCATGAATTTTGAACAACTCCGCCCACGTCGCGTATTGGACGTTTTCCATCTCAAGAACAATAGGGATGTGGTTCTTGATGTTGGAAATAATAAGGGCAGGATGAAATATGTTCTTTGATGTTGACATAACGAAAGAACAATAGGTGATTTGAGGGATTTGGAAGAAAATTTGGAAAGAGAAGAGGAAGAACTCGGCACGAAAATCAAGGAAGGGCTTGGAACTCGAGAAAACCGAGACAAGCAAAAGCTTTGGAGAAGGAGGTATGTGAAACCTAGACTTCTGATACCATGAAAGAAATAATTTCTTGATTATTTTTATTAATGAAAGACTATATATACAATTTACAATTTTCATAATATGGAAAATCTTATTCTTATTCTACTCCCAAAACCCTATTCTAGTTGTACAAGAATCCTACAATTATGATAAGTGTACAATGCTAATTATATATAAATAATACAAACAATATGTTACCAAAATAGGGATATACACGACTGTGTATACCGTGTATATCACGGTCTCCCACTTGTGATGGGTTTCCGTGATATACACGGTATACACAAGGTATTGTATACCGTGTATATCCTTGTATATTTTCAGTGAGAAATGGTTTGAAAAGCATGTGCACTCTTAATTTAGCTAAGATGATGTATGGACTAATTAGAACAAGGATCATTCTTCTTCTCACTTTCTCTCACATGGAGTTATTATTTCTACTCAACAACGACATTGGCGAGTGAACATTCTATGCACTATATTGTGGACAAAACCAACGTTAAATAATAGATGACAATTTGGGGAGGACAAAAAATGCACCAATTTTGCAAACATGAAGGATTATTAGCACTCCATGTGAAAGAATAGGGATGACTTTGAGTCCCAACCCAAAGATAAGGGACTATTTTGGGCCTTTTCTCAATCAAAGGATTTTGGCATCCAATGTATGATCTTTCATCTATGATCTTCCATCTATGATCTTCTATGAGCTCATGTGAGCATTTATGGTATGTTTTCCTTAAGAACTCACGGGACAGTGATGATCGGAAATTGTGAGTTCAAGTTACAATAGTTATATAAAGTTATTAAGGGTTGTTTTTATGTGCTATGGAGTTTGGGAAGGGTTGTATAGATTGTGTGGAGCTAAATTCTTCCTTCGCCACTACGATGACCTTCGGTCTTATGTTTCGCTTATATGAGAAATAAGGTCTAACGATTACAATATTATGTCATCTCCATATTAATAGTTTCATCCATCGATAAAGAGTTACGTTACGTGCCTACGTGTCTGTACCTTATCCAATTATTTTGCTCTTAGGGTCGATAAACGTTTTATGCAAACGTTTGGCATACTCGTTCCATCTCTTTCTTTAATTCTCATATTTAATTTCTAATATTTCAATTAATTCTCGTATTTAATTTTATTATATTTGTTATATTATAGCTCCTAAAAGGTTTTTAAATGTACCCATCAAAACCCCATTTGGAACGGGTAATAAGAAAAAGAGTTCTAGTTCTAATAATCCTATTTCTAAACCTAGACAACATATAGAGGATTTTACTAAGGTTATGTAAATCAATAGTTCAAACTACACACAAAGGTAGGGTATTTTCCATTTTTATAGGAACTTCTGTACCAGAAACCATGAAACCCCTATTAGCCAAAACGTTGATTTTGATCATAATTCTAGTGAGCCACTAGATCATGAATTAGTCTAAAGGAAATTTGGGGATTATGGTAATTTTGAATGAGGAAGAAGAAGATGAATTAGATGAAACACCCACTAGTCTAGTTACAGAAGCTCCAACACAGACTTAATCTCAGTCTGAAGCTCCTTTACCTCCTAGAAGAGGTAGACGAGAACATCAAAAAAAATCACTTGGATATGATATCGATAAAGAGTAAGATTATTCAGTTGTTATGAAATAAGGTCTAACGATTACAAAATTATGTCATCTCCGTATTAATAGTTTCACGCATCGATAAAGAGTTGCATTAAGTGTCTACGAGTCTGTACCTTATCCAGTTATTTTGCTCTTAGGGTCGAGCTTTTAGATTACCATCATTAGGTTGTAGTTCTTTACTTAAAATGAATCATATCAGTAAATCTATTCTAAGTCTTTTACGAGAGTAAGATTATTTAGTTGTTATTGCCAAGCTTTCATAGGATCTTATTATACTCCCAATTGTGGATAAGTTTCAACATTTCATATATTAATAGTAGTGCTTCATTTGAGATATCCATCAGTATGTCTATATAGTTGAAACTTTATTCCAAAAGATTTACGCTCCTAAATGAACTTCATACGTATCATGTGTTATCCTGACTTTGAGATCTTACAGTTGGACCTATGTAGTCTACTTAGATATGCTATCATATAGGCCACGTCTAGCCGGTTACAGAAGATAGTCCCAAGAACTTAAGAAGAGGACTAGTGCACAAATTCTGAAAGTTTGGAGTTTAAGAATCGTAAGAGCATCAAGCATGGGATGTTGAGTTTTCCATAGACATATATGCTCCTATTGAGTCGAGTTGTTCATAGAGATCATTATTTCCTTGTATTTGGGCCTGGTATAGAAGTTATGTTTCTGTCATGTCGAGCCGATATATGTACTATGCTCATATCATTGTCGAACCTCCTTAGAAATGTTACTCCTAGTGTGTTGAGTCCTTTATAAGTATTATGCTTCTATTGTTGTTGAGTTTCTTATAGGGATTATGCTCCTATCATGTTGAGCTTTCCATAGATATTGTGCTCTTGTGATTGAGCTTTTCATAGATGATATAGCTCATGTTGTTGTTGAGCTCTCATGTGTCCATTGAAGAGTTATAGTATCTCATATTGAGACGTGTAACAGCATATACATAAGTGGAACCTTTTTCCAAAGTATGACGACTATGACGAGTCCGTCATGCTTAATGAATCTAAGAAGATTATTGTGAGACTTTATGTTTGTAAGTAGTTTACTGCCCAACGTGGCTTTATACAACTTTGACCCTTCGTGGTTTATCTTTGTGTGTGATGAACCCACACCATACTCAACATATTTTATTATGGCGTACGACATTATGCCCTAGGTCGTATTCAGCATAATTTATTATGGCGTATGACATTATACCTCATATCATACCCAATATACTTTATTAGGGCATACGACTCTATGCCCTAGGTCGTACTCGGAAATAGGCCGTACGCGACAAACTAGTAGATCATATCTAAAAGGTTAAAAAGATATTGGTACATAATAGTGTTCCCCAAACGACATTTAGTTGAGTTCTAGTTCTTAGACATAATGAGTTCACATCGTGGATCACTACAACAACAACATACCCAATGTAATCCCACATGGTGGGGTCTGGAAGGGTAGAGTGTGCGCAGACCTTACCTCTATCTTGGGATCCCTAATCTGGTATAAAGTACTAAGTCCCTTTGTGGCGACGTTACTTCCTATAAGTAAAAGATATGAGCTAATGAACTCCAGAGTTTCAAGTATACTAACGATCCTACAACGTTGCTCTATATAGCAACCCAAAAGCAGTAAGTTTAAGAATCCAAAAGATGTTACAGAAAACATTATGAACAAAAGATATCAGATTCTATAGAAGGGTTTCCACTTTCATAGATGATTTGAATATTGCATATTTATATGCTTCATTTGTCTCTTATATGAGCTTCAGTATTTTCATTACGTTATTATTTTTGCCTTACATATACGAGTACAATTTTTCTGTAGTCACGTCCCTTTTATTGGGGACGCTGCATTTGCATTGCAGGTTCAGATGCACAGGTTGGCAGACCTCTTCGCTAGGCATTTGTGGGTGTTCAGTTGTTGAGTGGTGAGGTCCATTTCTACCTAGAGTTGACTCGATTCTAGTACTCATATGATGTATATAGATGTTTGGATAGGTCGGAGACCTGTCCTGAAACTTCTACAGTTCTTAGACCATTACATAGACTTTATAGACCTATGTTGTTGTTTTCATGTATGTACAGATGTTATAACTCATGTTTAGTCGAGTTTTATATCAGTCTTATGTTTAGGTCCATATATTTTATTCATATTTAGACAATTCTCTTATGGGAGCATGTTTGCTACCCTACGACCATATATGTTCCAAACCTATATTATGCTATATGTTTCATGTTTGCTCGGTCAGGTTAAGACACCAGGTATCATTCTGTCTCACCCAAGTGTAATGACTCATCCGGTTATTTTGGATAAAGACCTTTACTTGATCAAATTGCCCTTCTTGTAGACTCTATTTGGGATCTGTGACTTGTATGGATAAGTAGCACGGTTCCCAAGGTGCGTTGGATAGGTTTCGGAAGAATAACCTGAGTTTGATATTTGTAAAATGAAAAGAGTTGACCCAAAGTTGCCTTTTGAGTATATGGGTACGTTCATGAGTTTTGTCCCTTTCGGTAAGTTCGGGACATCGTTTGTGACTTAGCCGAGTCTTTCATTTACTTTCTGAGGCGTTCAGATTTATTTTGAGTCCTTAATTGCTAATTTGTAGAAATTGGGAAATTTGACTGGATTTGTAGAAAAGTGGACCTTAACTTGGTCATATGAAAATTATGAGTGAGCGAGCAAGTTTGTAGCGTTATTTACACTTGCGTACCATATATTTTGTGTCTGTGAGGTCTCAGGTGAGTTTTGGGTGTTTGATAGAAGTTTGGTGTCACGCCCTAACCTTAGGGGTGTGGCCGGCACCCGGCGCCTGTACGGCCCGAGCATACCACATGTATATCATAACCTGTATGCGTAACTATTTGGGCTGACAAGGCCTCAAAATGAAAATATGACATAAGCATGAATAGACAACATGTAATATAAGACAACAGCCCAACAATATATAAATACAACAGAGCCGACAAGGCTCTGACGAAGATAGTACAACTAGTACAAAAGACGACAAGGCCATACACAGACATATATACGTTGACCACCAGTCTGCAAGACTTTAAGAGTACAAACATATGTTATCACGTTGGGACAGGACCCCGACATACCCAAAATAGCCATATACTTAAGCAACAGTACGTACTGACTATGTACAACAACTCCGGAGAAGTGAGTGCGACTACCAACATCTGAAAATAGATATCCTACTGTGGAGGTACGTCAGTCTATCTATATGTACCTGCGGGTATGAACACAGTGTCTCAGCAAGGGACGTCAGTACGAAAGAATGTACTGATTATGTAAGGCAGGTAAATCATATAAATACTGAAAGTAATACAAGAGGATGGTGTAGAAATCAACCTGAAACTTAGAAAGACCACTGAGGGCACTCAACTGATATAACCATGATCATATGCATGAAAGTAAAATCAAGCCACTTTATGGATCCATATAATTTAGTATCAAGCCTTTCTGTGGGGAAAATCTCATCTGTAGTGGTGTGCATATATAAGTGTCATACCCAGACGACTATAGTGTGGCTCAGTAGAATATATATATATATATATATATATATATATATATATATATATATATATATATATATATAATGCATGCAAAACCTTAAAATAGTAACATAAATAGGACGGAGTGGCCTATTGTCGTTAGGCCCTGTCTATCGTTATGGAGCTATATACAGCGAACATTACAATCTAACATGAGTTCTTAGAGTCAATCGTACAACAAAGATATCATAAGAAGAGACTAAGAGCTCCAACAAGGAACATACAAGAATCATAAGCATTAACGAAATGGAATCACAAGGCCATCAAGCTATTAAGAATGGAATTCGATCAACAATGTTTTGTCTCATTTTTGCTTTAACCATGATCATGCCAAGAGAAAGGATAAACCTTACATACCTTCGTCAACCTCTTGCTCAACAAGCAACCGAGCTTATCTCGATGCCTCTTTGTCTACAATAATGAAAATGATATTATCGTTACGATTAAAGTGTCGTAATCTATTGTATAACGTTGACAACCTATTCTACGAAAAATAGACAGCACCTCCCCTGTTTATATGACTTCCCACAAGTTACAACAGCCACCAAACATCCCAAACAACAATAATAATACTCATGATAAGCTTCTCAAACAGTTCAACAAACACAACGAGCGGTATGCTCGATTTATGATTAACGAACTATTGTTTAAACCCTTTATCTTTCTTCATAAATATGTCAATAACAATAAAAACAATATACTCATATTACTACCTCAAATTGCTGTCCAAAATATCACAAAAATAACTTCCAAAACAGTCCAACAACTCACAACTACATCATATATTCTTATATAAATTCCATATTAAGATAAGGGAAATTTTACCTTAATCCAGCAGGAACAACACCATTTTCAAGCCAACTCAACCTAGAAAACTTACAACCCAACAAGACAACACAATTAACATTAAACAACTAGTTTACGACTTCTAGTCAATATCTCGCATATTCTCAAAAATACAACACATCTAGAACCTTAATTAATCCATATACATGAAGAATATAGAAATTACTATCTCAAACCAACAAGGAAAGGCTTTATCTCAATCTACTTCAACTCAAAGGAACATCCAAAGCAACCAAAACATGATAGAACTATGTTCTACTAGAACCACGGGATTCCTGACACTTGATTTAGGTGATTTACCTTTGGATTTAATCTTCGGAGATGAGAGAACTATTAAAGAACTTCTTAGAGAGGTATATGTCAGTTTGGGTCAAATAAATAAGGTTAAAATGGGTTTCCACCATTCAATTATAAGGGTGAAACTTTCCACCGCCTTAGTGAGTCCTAATGGGGTCTGCCTGCACAATCTCACAAAAACGCATATATCTCTCTACTCGGACATCGTATCGATGAACAGTTTAATGAGTTGGAAACTAGACTTGTAGAAATTCAATTTAATGGGTGGATCACCCTGTAATTCTAAATATATTAGGAAAGCTTGGTGAGATATGACTCATATTTCAGTAGAATTATGAACGTAACTTGTAGTGACTTTTGCCAACTTTTATTTTACAACTTGCTTGACTTTAAAGCTTAACATATGACTATTGTATGATCCAATACCTCATAACAAGACCAGTTTATCATATTATGCACTCCTAGTCTTACCTCAAAAGTACATGCTATTACAATTCATTTTCCTTCGGAGAACTTAGGCAAAAAGTATTTTCTTTGATTCATTTAGCTTTAAACTCTCGCGAAACTTACTTAACACTTGTTTCATACCTTTACTATCCCTATATGGAATCTTAAACTCCTCAGGTTCTTGTTACTTTACTTGCTACGCACACTGGCCCAAAAATACGGGGTGTAACATCCTCCCGCTTTAGGAACATTCGTCCTCGAATGTAGGGGCGTATGGATTTTACGAAAATTTTGATAGAGTATCTTCTTTATGATGAACTATATCCAACTTGTCATGCATCCAGAAAACACAAGATATATGCCACACAGTGCTATAAACTATTAACAATAAATCTTGGCTCTACACAACCATCAACGTTAATAAAAACATCATTCTTAATTTATATATATTTATCTCTGATTTATGATGCAACTTCCTCAACTTGAATATCTTCTAATTATACAATGAGGGTCAGTATGACATGTTATAACATGACCAAAAGCATTTAACTGAACGGTAATCAATGGAGGATATTTAGACTTCATCTTTTCATTGGTTCTGCACGTCATTTCCTTGACGTTCTTGCTCCTTTAGAAAGCTTTTACGGAAGTTATATATTTGATTCTCCATTTTAGGGAATTGTCAATCTAATATAGTATCTGGAACTTCATTGTAGGATAAGTCTTCCTTAATCCAAATGTTATTTACTAGGACAACTCGAGAAGAGTCCCCGATGTATTTATGTGACATAGATGTATGGAATACTGGATGGATGAACTTTAGCTCTGAATTTAAATTTAGCTCGTATGCCTCTTGGCCTATCTCTTGAATAATTCTGTAAAGTCAAATGTATTTCGGGTTAAGCTCACTGCCACTAATTTTATAAGATAAATGTATCTTGGGCTAGTCTTGACCTTCTTAATGAATCTCACCACACCTTTCATAGGTGATATCTTCAGGAAAACTCAATTATCAACGTGAAGCTTCTAAATCTCAACACCGCACCTTAGCTTATGATTTTCGATAATTGGCTATTATTAATCACCTTTTTTTATGGTCTACTATACTAAATCTGGTTACAATAACCCTTACTCTTCTCCTTCGAATCATCAAATAGGAGATATGTGCTTACGTCCACGCATGGCCTCGTACGGAGCTATCTTTATACTAGGATAGCAACTGTCATTATGAGCAAACCATAGAAGTGTTCTCCTTAAGTCTATCATGCTCAGTTGTGGCATCATTATGCGCTCCACTTGACTTTCGGTCTACGAACGGAAGGCCATGTCAAGATTTACTTATACTCTCAAGCCCTATTGCAAGGTTTCCTATAATTTCATTGCAGACTGTATCCCTCAGTCTGATATAATAGATAACAAAATGCCATGGACTTGCTCTATCCCTTGATGTATAACTTTGAGTGATATTTTATTTAATAAGTAGTCTTAATCGAGAAGAAGTAGTTGTTTCTATAACTCCATCAATGATTACTCATTAAGAATTAACTTTCCAATAGGAACGAGTCAATACTGTGATGAAATCCATAATAATCACTTCCCATTCTTGTATTGGAATCTCAATGGTTTGAGTCAACCTATCGGGTTTCTGATGCTCTCTTTTTTCCTGCTAAACGGTGCTATGAATTTGGCAATACTCTTTTCCATATTATTCCACCCATAAAGTTTTCCTGGCATGGTATATCTTAGTTGACCTCGGGCAGATAGTAGAGTGTGAATGATGTGTCCCTATCATGATCCGATTCCAGAGTTTAGCCATTTAGAATACTTAATCATACTTGATACCTTGAGTTCCCACTTTTATTTACCTTGAAGGCCTTTATAGGTTGTTACACTTCCTAATTGAACTATACTAAAGTAGGATCTTCATTTTGTCGTTCGTTTACTTCTACTACTAATGATGACTTTGTTATGTTCTGAATAATAACCCTGTCGTCATCTGAGTCCCACCAAATGGACCCCCCAACTAGCCAACTAATGCATCTCTTGAGCCAACTCTCTTTCATTTACCCCAAATTCAGTCAGGTTGCTTACAGCTCTACGGCTGAGTGCACCAGCTACAAAATTAACCATACTCAGATGGTATAGGATGTTTACCTTGAAATCTTTAAATTACTCAAGCCTTCATCTTTGTCGCCCATTTATCTCCTTATGCTTAATGGTACACTGGAAACTCTTATGGCCTGTAGAGTCTCAACACGAACAATATATAGATAAAGATGTCATATCTGAAACACATGCACCACCACTATTAACTTTAATTCATAGGTCGGACAGTTTTTCTCGTACTTTCTTACTGCTATTAATCGTAAGCAATTTCCTTTCCTTGCTCATTCTGACACTGGAAATTTCTTATTAGATACATGTAAATTTTTGAAAAGCTTGACGTTATAACACATTGTTCTATAATATCTGAATACAATCACTATACTTTGACAAAAACCTCCTTCTTTATCTCTTAGCTAACATTTTTTTCAATTGCACTCAGAAAATATTCCCTTGCTCTTATTAAACTGCGAGCTTATTACATCATATATCCCATAGAGCCTTCGGTCTTTTTTAATCGTCCATCGTGATTCTTACTTTCCCTTTGTCTTTGTTCTAATAATATTACTTCAGAACACAACGCTTTAATGCATGCCTTGTATCCTAGGTTCAATGGTCCCCTTTCGACTTTTTAAGTACTTATATCGAGTTTCACTTACCATTGCTTATGTCTAAAATACTTTCTGAGAGTCGTGCCCATGTACCTAGGGGACTGAAACTTTGCAAGTTTAGATTCAATATGTAGTTGTATGATCTAATGACTTGCCACTCTCCATAAGCGAATTATTGATTGATCAATCGATTTATCTTCATTTCTCAATTCTGAGCAACGTGGGGCTATGTCTTTTTTCTTGAAAGACCCCTTACACTAGCTTCCTAAGTATTGAATGTCCAGTTATATTTATCACAATTGACATCTCTAGCCAGGAAGTCCTTATTATCTCTTATCTACCATTGGTTCTTACACACTATTCCAAAGTCATTACACGTTTGTAGAGTTTGTATAAAATTATCCCATCCGCTTCTAACCTTTTGTCGCAATCCTTCTGCCTTTCTGTCATTAAGCGAAACACATTTCTTCCTCGATACTTCACCATACCATCTCCGCTTCTTAGTAGGATGATGAAAACATTATGCTTTAGGATTTCACTCATGTAAAAGTCGAATTGTTACCTCTTCTTCTCTTTATAACTATTCACACCCCTGATGACTTATAGTTTGTCTTAGAACAATATTCCCTTATTAGGACAATTGAAATTATTTGTATACATAAAGTGTTATCCATTCATACCGGTGTATCTGGTCTTGATGAGCATAATTTTGCTCACGTCATTCGTCTCAAGAAAATCTCCTTCTTACTGACCCTCAAAGGTCGTTCTTCTGTCGTTCATCCTTTCATTACTTAATCGTTCATGTTTGATAATATTGTGATGCCAACTACTGTAGATATTCTTTGAGACTTTGACTCGAATTCAATTTATCTTAGGTTACTTCTTAATACTGATACCTTAAAGTCCAGGGCTAAATCGGTCCTCTGATAATTCTCCTTAAGGTCACCGGTTCACCTTTCGTAATAAAGACATAATCTTATGACTTACACTTCTTTGTAATCCCAAAATTTGTTTTCTCTTATCTTTTCTTCTACTTGACAGTGAACCTTGTTATACTACCATACTTAGCTTATGTTCCCCAATGAATCCCTCTATCTACTCATAGTGTTTTAATTATCCTTCTATCAGTCTCTTGCTAATATTACCATCTCTTACCTTATTTCGGAAAACTCCAACGGACTCTCTTTTGCTTCTAGCTTCCTCTACTTCATCCGACCTTATTCTTTGGTCGATTAATATTCTTTCTGTACTATGAACAGATGCAAAATGCGACATAGTTTGCAATTTGCAAATGCAAACTGTAGATTTTACAAATCATTGTCTGAGTATGCGGTTCAACTGCATTTCGTAGGTGTGGTTTGCAGCACAACATGTGATTCATAACTCATGACTGTGCACAAAAACATTGATGACGTCAAAAAATTTTGGGACCCATTTGACTGACCACTTTTTTATTATTCCCTACTATTTTAACGACTTGGGCCCACTTTATTCAGATATTTGCTATTTTTGGGCCCCACAAATACTTTTCCCAACTTTGCACTTGAACTTTTGGATCAAAAAACCACTTTTTGCACCTTCTTCCTTATTAACTTATATAGATCCTCAAGAACATTCAAATTTTCAACTACTCCAATTCCAACACAATTTGCTCCCATATTTTAGATCTAACTTATCCTCAATGTAGAGAACAAAGCCCAATACAAATTGAGATCAATTGGCCACCAAATCAATAGACCCACTAGCTTGTTCTTCAAGTTCAACAATGGTGATTTTTCAAAAACTCTCCAAATTCCTTGAAACTTTAGATATAGGTAGATTCGACCTCTAGGAACTCAAATCTACACTCGATTTCACTCAAATCAAACAACACCACTAATTGTTTTTGGAATTTTCAAAAAATTTAGAATTTTTCTATTTTCAAAATAAGAACATAGGATTGAGAATTGTAGAAACAAATATATAGTCTAAGCTCTGATACCAAATGATACGATTTGACTTGGGATAAACGCGGAATTAAACAACACTAAGTAAGATAGATTGATTATATATGAGAATAGAAGAAAGAAGGGGTTGAAATCAAGTGAATTAATTATAATCCAAGAGAGAAGAGACTTGAACTCATGCTTGAATTATCACTTGGATAGATTCATAGAAAGGTTCAGTTGAAGAGATTAAAGATTAATCCTATACTAACCTTTACACTCCATTAGGAGCACTATCCTAACACTACAAGCTAGATAATAAGAGAATCATTCACAATCAATATTCATCAAAACTACATAATGAAATAACAAAGGTAGTATTTATACTGCTTAAACTAAGAAGACTACTAAGCTATTACAATTATACTTTTAATTAAATAAGGGCCTTCTTGAGTCTTCTTCATGGATGATGACTTGAATTTAAATGATAACCTCTTTGCATGAATAACCACCTTCTCTTTACACAAATAACCAAGACGACTCGTATCATCCATGATATCTCTCGTAGCTTGATCTTCCTCACACATGGGTAGCCCAATGGCCTTCAAAGGATCATACTTTATCATCAATGAGTGTGTAGCGTGAAGATACAAACTTGAGACCCCTTGAAGCTCCGCAAATATGGTGTAAATGATCCATGGACCATCATGGGTTTGAGATCGAACTCCATCACGAATTGTAGCTCTCATAATCACCCTCGAGTCATCCCATATTGTATCATCCTCCCCTTCTTGGAAAGGACTCTACCTAAAATTTGAACGTTGCAAAACTATAAGAATGAAATACAAAAACAAGGACCTCAAATCATGAGGGGTAGTGTAAGAATAAACACAACTACCAACATGCCAAGGATGCACAAACTTGTGGTATAACCAAGCATCGACCACTCTTACGAAGAACAATCTTCCCACACAAGTATGAGCATCATCAAATGCAAATAGATAATAGAGGAAAGAGGTACGCAAAACAACTTCGTCAATAGGATCCTCACAAGTAAGATCCTCATTGGACTCAAGACTATATTAAAGCATACTCTTACAAGTTGGAACACACAAAGAAGTAGTGTCAATAAGTAAGAAAGCACCACCCTCTTTTCCAAAACAATCCTTCCCAACGAATATGTTATGTCCTTCCAAAAGGAGGTTCCCATCACAAGGGAGAGGGTCAAAAAGACAAAAATATATCTCAATAAAACCCCTCCCAACATAAGATGTACCCTAACACAAGAATGAGTGTCATCATATGAAAATAGGTAGTAAAGAAAGGTGTCACACAAAACAAGCTCTTCATCTATGGTGCCCTCAAATGTAGCCTCACTATTAGGTTCAAGAGTAAGATCAAACATACTACTAATATTTTGGACACATCAGGAAAAAGTTGCAATTTGTAAACAAATTTCACCTTCCCTTTTCAAACAATCCTTCCCCGCAAGTGTATTATCATTCCCTAAAGAATGATCTTCATCATAGGGAAGAGTGTCATCCTTCTACATTGGATTCTCATGAACTTTGTAACCCTCAAATGTGGCCACATCCGCCACACCACAAGACAAGTAACCATGCACATTATCATCAACAATTATGTCATTATCAACTAAAACATTATCCTTGACGAAAGAGTAATCAACTAAATTTGGTGAGTGAAGGCACATAAGTTCGCTCTCAAATGGATCAATGTCATAACTCTCTACATGGATCATAATCTTGAGTCTCATCAAAAGTTAACAAAGTAAGATCAAAGGACTCATCTTCATATGTGTCAAATATGGGTGGCGTATCATATTCGTTCAAAGGATCAACTTTATCAGTATCATAACTAATCAGAGGTTCATTAAGCACATCACAAGGTTCCTCGAATACTAATTAACATTACAATCAAGTCAACCAACACAAATATCAACACTAGTTGGTAGCATGTCAAGCTCACAAGATTTACTCACATGATTACCATAAATAAAGTCAACTAGTGTAGAATCACAAGTGTACACACTAGGTGGACACAAATTAATCTCGCAAGAAGAAACAATTCGATCATCAAAAGGATCAACTAGTGTGTGAACACTCCTAACAAGGACATCTTCATTATTTAGCAAAGAGCCATTATGCTCCACACAAGACAAAACTTCATCCTTACCCAATTGACTATTAATCACAACATATTCCTCCAAGTTCATAGGGTATAAGGATTAGCTTTGTTACCTTGTCGCTCATGTACATAGCCCTCGCTACCTCGACCAAGTGCCTTGCATTGGTTTTCCTCTTTTGAGGAGGGTTGGGTTACTTCACTTTCCAAAGAGACTTGGGATTCTTTCGAGTATTCATCCTCATGAGTACCTACAAAAGGACCAAGACAACTAGAAGATGTAGAAAAGTTAAAAGGGTTAGCAATAAGTTGTGACAACTCCCTCACGTCACTCTACACAACCTCTCATTTTTCCACTCTAGAGTTGTCACATGGCTCTCCCTTACTCCTCTCAATTTAGTATCTATCATGTTCTTTAGAAGAGTGATGAGCTCACAAAATTCCTTTCGAAGTGTTAGAATGGCCTTTCACTTCAATCTTCCATTTGACTCCTTGGGAATTATCAACTAACTTATCCTCGCTCACTTTCTTTGCATGGACACGTTGCTCCTCAAACTTTGCTTTTCTTGCCACCTCTAGCATACGTAAGTAATTATCTCTCACTTGCAAAGGTGTCAATGGCACAAGAATATGACATTGACCTCCCAAGGTGATTGTATAATTGTTAGTCCTTCTATCATGTATAGCTCTTATTTTTATTCCCCAAAGGAGCCCAAGTAACAAATGACAAGCCCTCATAAGTAGGACATCACAAAATACTTCATCGTAGTACTTTCCCATTTGAAACTTTACCCAAGCTTGCTTTGAAACCTTTGATTCAACACAATCCTTTAATTTTAGAAGTCTATAGGGTTGGTAATGGTCTTGAGTTGGGCAAATTCAAATGCTCCACCAAGGTAGAACTTACCACATTAATGACAATATCCTCATCAATAAACATATACTCAATCCTACCTTCGATCTTACACATTGCGATGAATAAGTTATTTCTTTCTTGCATAAGTTTAGACATGTACACTTCATCACATTCATGACACTCAATAAAATGATCACCCGTAATCACGACACTCAACCCACCATCACACCAAGGCACTTCATTGCTATCGTAGACTTCACGATTAGTCACAACTTGATGAACATTCCCTTTAACCAAATCACCTTCATATCGAGAGTAAGCCGCATTTGCATCAGGGTAATGAGTACTAAACAACTCCCTAATATAAGTAGGCACTGTATATCCTCTCCTCCACATATGGCTATTTTCATTTCTCCCAACAAATGCATACATACCATCTTGATTAGGATACGACATAGGATAAGATAATAAATATTATCACACCCCGAACCATGACCTGAGCGAAACACGACACTCGGTGCCTAACTGCATGTGATCGAGTGAACCACATGGATTGATTGTCAATATGGGCATCAAAATATATTAAAGTAATGACTTTTAAAACATGTAAAACATATACTAAAAACATGGTCAAAATATATTACGGAAATAGTCTGAAAATATCATAATTATGAATAACTGGAAAAAAAACTGACATGACATGATACTAGACTAGTCTATGAAACCTGTGACAACATGAGTCTGCAAAACTATTTACCAGGACAAGGCCCTAGCATACCTCTACTAATAATCATGACATGTGAAAATAAATGACTAGCATCTCGAATAAGAGGGGCTCACCAAAAGCTGATGTTGAGGCAATCCTATTGAGTAGATCCGTCTCCCTGAAACTCAACACATGCACCGTGAAGTGTAGGCCCTATGCAAAGGGACATTAGTAGATTTGAATTGTATCGTATGTAAAGAAATTGAGGAGAGTAAGAAAGCACATGGAATAAAAGAACATAAACTGAAACTGAACATGAGCATAAACATGATATGACTGAGTATAAAATATGTATAAACTATGTGTTTATGTAAAATTATAAACTTGTATATATGTGTATCTGTGGAGAGAGAAGTAGCATAACCAACAACATGAATCACCACGTGAGTACATGGAGTCTGGTACCTGGCCCGACTAGCAGAGTTTTCCCATACTTTGTCGGGGTATGAGACATGAACTTGGCAAGAAAGGATCCGATCTGCAAATCTGAAGGTATCGTCCTCTGGACAGAGCGACCCTTATCCTATTGTGGCATATAATTTTCAGGCTATCTGAGTCTTCTCGGTAAACTATGCAACTCCCAAAACATATACTTGAAAATAGTGGCTTGTGAGCCCATGAGTTTCATGAAAACAACTTGTAAAGCATGGTTTGAAATCATAATTTATCATATGAACAAATATAACATATAACTTGTGTAAATTCATGAAAACATACCTATATAAGCTCATAAAATCTAATAGTAATGGTTCATGACTTGTAATTCTAGAACCCATATAATTCAAGGTTATGGGCATTCATGGATTATGCAAGGATTCCTAATAACCATAATGAAAAATCAAGAATACAATAACGAATTAATAATACAACATGGTATATCATGATACATGTAATTTAGGGCTATCATGAAATTGGGGTAAAACCTTAAGTTATGGAATTTCATGGATTTCATGGAAAATGTGGCATGGGGAAGAACATGGATGTTTTCACACGTGGATAGAAGTTCTACGTATTTTAATCACTCCAAAACTTGTCTTAAAATCTGAACTTGGAAGAAGGAACCCAAAGTTTGAACTCTATTTCATTTAGTTGAGGTTTCTTGAAAACTCTATGTTAAGAACAATGTATTTCACTTAGAATCCGTAAGATTGATGTTAGAAACACGTGGAATCATTTGAAATAGGCTTACCTTCATGTAGGAGAATAATAGGAGGAGAAGAACTTCGTGCTAGGGCTTAGGGGGAATGAAGAATGAAATAAAAAGACTGAAAATTGGAATTATATAATGTTCAGTCGTCGCGGATTTTTATGATGACTTTTACGGTTCGTAAAATACTTATGATGGGCTTTACGGCACGTAAAACTTTTACGGCCTGTAACTCCTACCCTAATCCTTAACAGTGACTTGGATTTCTGGGGTCTATTTTACTATACAATTGACAGTCCGTAAATCATTTTACGATCCGTATTTCTGGAATAAAATAGAAGAACGATGTTTTCGTCACCTTTCTAATTCTAACACTTCCAACTAGGTCTTAAGTCCCTGAATCATGAAAATTACTTAATATAATGGTACGAGGTGTTACAATATCTCCCCCTTAGGATCATTTGTCCTCGAATGATGGGTCATGGTTAAGAATGAGACTGGGTATGGCATGAGTACATGAATGTGAAGGAATATATCATGGAACATTAGAACTGAATGACATGATTGCATGAAAGCATGAACATGTGGACATAGAACATGAGTACTGACTACATGATCGTGAAACATGAGACATGGATACGCAAGGGTCATGACATGAATACTGAAGGCATTTACCTTGATCGTTTTCAGCTTGCTCCTCAAATAAGTGCGGATATCTGGACTTCATGTCTTCTTCGGCTTCTCGTGTAGCCTCCTCAACATTTTGACTTCTCCACAACACTTTCATTAATATTGATGAGAGTGTAATTAATTGGAGAGAGATAAGAGTAGTGTAGTAAAAATATCCTTTTTTATTTATGATTTTTTAAGACACGTATAAAAGAGAAAGTAGTCAAGTATTATGGGACGGAGGGAGTAGTTCCTTGGCTAAGGGCCCATGCTTCTGAAGCAGTATGTTAAAGCTAGACGAAAGCACATGGGAAGTAGCGGTGTTCGGTGAACAAAGATAAAATTATTAGGAGTAGTTGATTAGCTGTGTTTAAATGCTCTCTTCCAAATCAAGCCATTAATGCCTTTGAAAATAGTCGCTAACTTCCAATCACTTATTCTTTTGAGAGATTAACAATAATTTAATACACTGTAACCGTCTTGTTACATCACCTCTTCCATCATCTTCGTCTTCTTCTTCCAATAACTTTCCAAAAACCTTTCACATAAAATAGCTAGTAATAATACCACAAGGGAATATATATTCCTCTTGCAATCTGCACCAATATTGGAAATGAGTTTCTCCATCTATTTTTGTTTTTAAAGACATCCTCTATATATATATATTCGAAATTTATTAGTCAAATTGATTCAAATTTGTGTTTAATAAGTCTGCTAAGCGAGTAAATTGCTTCCTGCCAATAATTTCTCAATTCGTGGCGCTCAAATTCAAAATCGGGTGGAGAAAAGTTTGGGCAAGGGGGTTTAATTGGAACCATTTGCCTGTTGAAAAAGGGTTACATAGGTAAATAGGAAAAATTGAATTCTTTTTTAGGAAAAAAATATAAATATATCCCTCAACTTTTCGATTTAGAGTAGATATATATGTCGTTATAAAAGTGGTTTATATATATTCTTACCTTTATAAAATGGTACAAATATACTCCTGCCCTTACACAAATAGTGCAAATATACATTTTTCGCTGACAATTTTTTAAAAAATTATTTAGCTTATTTTTTAATTAAAAAAATGTCATGTGGCTTTAAAAAATCTACCCATTTTGTTTAGTAGACATATTTTTCTAACTCCACATGGTAATTTTTTCTGGTGGATCGGGTCTGGTTCGTTTAAAAAATATTTCTGTGGCTTTCAAAAAAATAAGTCTACTCATTTTTTAAAACAAACCAGATCCGACCCACTAGAAAAAAAATTATCATGTGACTTTCGAAAAATATGTCTACTAAAAAAATGGCTACACTTTTTTAAAAGTCACGTGACACTTTTTAATTAAAAATAAATTAAATTGTTTTTTGAAAAAACGTTAGCAAAAAGAGTATATTTGCACCATTTTATAACGGCATGGGTATATATATACCACTTTTAAATGGGGGATATATCTGCTCTAAATCACAAAGTTGAGGGGTATATTTGCACATTTGCCCTTCTTTTTATTATATATAAACTATAAATTTCCTTGACATGAGAAAAGATTTTAATATAGTGGTAATCGGGATTCAAAGCTACTTTGGTTAATTCACAACTTCAAATTTCAATTGTGGTGTCATGATATCTGTTTTTGCGTGTCCTAGAGCTAATTGAATTTTTATTTTATTTAGTTCACTTGTGTCATCAAACATAGTGGCGCAATATATGCATGATAACTGCAAATGTGCAAGATGGCAAGAATTAACTTAATTTGCAACTATCGATCTGTTGTAGTCAGTGAGAGAAGAATGTACTAAAAGAGTGAAGGAACTAAGGGGTCAGACTTAGTTTATTTGAAGTTCATATGTGGAATAGCAAGGGAGTAATTCATAAAGTAACACCCACATGCCCTAATCAGTACTAAATAAGTTGGTGAAAATATATATGACACCTAATGAAAATTTATACTATGAAAATTGCACATGCATGTGACAAAGTACATGTCCTTAAATTTATAGTTATGTGGTGCATATTTATGGGTGCTTTTACAAATATATGAAGGGTATATCACTTTTTTTTTTCCTTTAGCGAAGGAATTACTTATATATCTCCCTCTAGGATTTTTCATATTAACATACGATAGTGAATTGAATTAGTCAAAGTTAAACTTCGCAAGCCAGGTCAGGTAATTGTAAAGAACTAAAGATGTGTAATATCCATCCATACTATTTAACGCCTTTTAACAACCATTCTGAAGGAATTTATAAAACTTCACGAATGGTATACACATTATAGATAAGGTCTAAGTTGAGTTACTTTTTGGGTATATTCGTGATCAGATCTGCAGCTACTTTGTTTTTGTGTCAGCACAAATATGCGGAAGAGATAGTGTACAGGACTAAGATGACAAATTATAAAATTATGCCAACTCCGGTGGACTCGAAATCTAAGCTTAGTGCCAATGATGGTGCACCAGTTTCTGATCCCACCCTATATCGGAGTCTTGCAGGTGCCCTTCAGTATCTCAAATTCACTAGGCATGATATTGCATATGTCGTTCAGCAGGTGTGTCTGTTTATGCACGCCCCGTGAGAATCCCATTTTGCTACCCTCAAGCGTATTATCAGATACATCACCTGACTTTGGATTGCATCTCTACCCCTCTGCACCAACCAAGTTGCTCTCCTACACGGATGCAGATTGGGCAGGATGCCCGGACACACGCCACTTCACCTCGGGCTATTGTGTATTTCTAGGGGATAATCTTATTTCATGGTCCGCCAAGCGGCAGGCCACACTATCCCATTCGAGTGCTGAAGCAGAGTATCGCGGAGTTGCTAATGTAGTTGCTGAGATTTGTTGGCTCCGAAATCTTCTTTTGGAGTTCCAGTGTCCACTGCGCAAGGCGTCTATAGTCTATTGTGACAACATATCTGCCATATATCCATATCGATATGTTTGGTCTGCTGATGTTGGACCGGATTGTGAGACAGATATATGGCATAACAGACTCGGACACCCAGGAGACCATGTCTTTAATTTTCTTAGAACTAATAAGCGTATTTAATGTAATAATGGGAAACTTGTCTGAATATTGCAAACAACTGAAACTCATCGCCGACCAACTTTCCAACTTCGGGACATCTGTTTCAGAAACCAATATGGTACTTCAATTGTTACTGGTTTACCGAAAGGTGAATATGATACACTTGCGACGATGATTCAACAGGCCGACTCACTACCAAGTTTCAACAAGACACGTTCACAACTATTGTAGGAAGAAACCCGTCGTGCTAAACAAAAGGAGCACAATCAAAAGGTATTAGCCGTTGACAGCATGGCACCACCGGCGGTCACCACCACCCAGCCACCACTGTCAGACTACCAACAGCCGCAGCCCCGCGGTGGAGGACGTAGCGGTAAGATTGGAATAATTTTCCTTAGGAATTTCTTTCATTAATCACAATATATATAGTTGTACAAAGGTTGATTTCTAATACAATAAGAATCCTAGGTTACCTTAAATATACACCTATCATAATTACAAAATATATTGTGAATATTCGGAGAATATTCGCTAATACTCCCCCTCAGTCGGAGCGGGAGGAGGCCGAACGCTAAGGCTGGATATGAAGTCGGAGAACCGCTGTCGCTGTAGTTCATTTGTGAAAATATCGGCATACTGATATGAGGAAGGCACATGCAATATTTTGACCTGACCAAGAGCGACCTTCTCACGTACAAAGTGAATATCCATCTCGATATGTTTGGTTCATTGATGTTAGACCAGATTGTGAGACAGATATATGGCAGATATGTTGTCACAGTAGACTATAAACGCCTTGCGTAGTGGACACTGCAACTCCAAAAGAAGATTTCGGAGCCAACAGATCTCGGCAACTACATTAGCAACTCCGCGATACTCTGCTTCAGCACTCGAATGGGATAGTGTGGCCTGCCACTTAGCGGACCATGAAATAAGATTATCCCCTAGAAATACACAATAGCCTGAGGTGGAGCGGCGTGTGTCCGGGCATCCTGCCCAATCTGCATCCGTGTAGGAGAGCAACTTGGTTGGTGCAGAGGGGTAGAGATGCAATCCAAAGTCAATAGTGCCCTTAATGTATCTGATAATACGCTTGAGGGCAGCAAAATGGGATTCTCGCGAGGCGTGCATAAACAGACACACCTGTTGAACGGCATATGCAATATCAGGCCTAATGAATGTGAGATACTTAAGGGCACCTGCAAGACTCCGATATATGGTGGGATCAGAAACTGGCGCACCATCATTGGCACTAAGCTTGGATTTCGAGTCCACCGGAGTTGGCATAATTTTACAATTTGTCATCTTAGCCCTGTACACTATCTCTTCCGTATATTTGCGCTGACATAAAAATATAGTAACTGCAGATCTGGTCACGGATATACCCATAAGTAACTCAGTTTGCCCAAATCAGTCATAGCAAATTCAGTTTTAAGTAGAGCAGTGATTTCATTCTTCAAACCGTCAGATGAGGCAGTAAGAACAATGTCATCCACATATAATAGCAAATAAGCAGTGCTGCTACCTCGATGAAAAGTGAAGAGAGAGTTATCACACCTGCTACATATAAACCCGATCTGCATAATATACAAGGCAAAGCGATCATACCAAGCGCGGGGTGCATTTTTCAAGCCATACAGGGACTTCCTAAGAGGACATACATACTGCGAGATTGCCGGATGAATAAAGCCATGGGGATGATGCATGTATACAGTTTCTTTCAAATCCCCATGAAGAAATGCATTTTTGACATCAAGTTGATGAATCGGCCAATGCTTGCCCATATCAATATTGAGAACAGTACGAATAGTAGCCAGTTTAACAACTGGACTGAATGTCTCACCACAATCAATTCCCTCCAGTTGATTAGTGCCATTAGCAACCAGTCTTGCCTTATACCGCTCCAAGTCACCGTTGTCTCTGAACTTATGATGAAATTCCAAGTGTTCTGTTTGGTTAAAGCATTAAATTCCTCGCACATGGCCGCATTCCAATTAGGGTCCAGTTTGGCTAGATTTGGATTTTTGGGAATGGGTGATATAGTTTGTGTGGATAGGTTAAAATGGACCTTGGGTTTGAAAATCCCGTATTGTGCATGAGTCTCCATACGGTAGGTAGGCAGCAGTGGTTGGACTGGGATTTGTGGTTGCTGGCTTGCGGGTTCTGGAGGCAACAGTGGTTCTGGTTGGGTAGGAGACACGGGTGGGTCGATCAGTGGGGTGTTCGACAGAGAGCTTGGAGGTGCCTGGTGGGAGACAACGCCTGACAGTGGTGGGGACGGAGCTGCTGGTGCAGGCTCCGTCGGAACAGTAAGCTATCGGTGGCACAATGACTGGATAACAGGGGACAGACTCGGCTCATCAAGAAAGGTGTAATCCGTGGTTTGAAATTTTTGGAGATTTGAAAATGGATAGGTCGTCTCGTCAAATGTGACATGACGGGAGATAATGATTTTACGAGTGGCTATGTCATAGCACAGGTAACCCCAATGAGTAGGAGAGAGACCAATGAAGATACATGCGTGGTGCGTGTGGAGAGTTTGTGAGGTGCAGTGGAGGCTAGGTTGGGGTAGCATAAGCAGCCAAAAATGTGGAGATGGTCATAGGATGGGAACCTACGGAATAAGATTTCGGTTGGGGTCTTATTTTGGAGAGTGTTGGTTGGTAAAATATTAAGGAGGTACTCTACCATTTTAACATGATAGACCCAGAATGGTTGTGAAAGACATGCATGAAACAATAAGGTATGAACCATGTTATTGATGGTGCGTATAATTCGTTCAGCCTTTCCGTTTTGGGATGAAGTGTAGGGACAGGAAAAATGAAAAACCATGCCTTGTTTAGAGCAGAAATTGTGAAATGCCGAGTTATTAAATTCACGTCCATTATCACATTGGAAAGATTTTATGGATTCTTCAAACTATGTTTTAATGAATTTTTGAAATTCAAGGAACTTGTCAAAAACTTCAAATTTGAACTTCAGTGGCTAAATCCAGACAAAGTGTGAAAATCATCTAAGAATACTAGATAAAATTTGTGACCCAAGGAACTAACAACCGGAGATGTCCACAAATCAGCATGAACAATATCAAATGGAGAAAAAGTAACATTGTTGGATGACATAAATGGAAGACGAGTATGCTTGCTAAGCGAGCAAGAAAAACAGTGTTGGGCAAGTTTTCCATTATTACATTGAATACGCTTATTAGTTCTAAGAAAATTAAAGACAAGGTATCCTGAGTGTCCGAGTCTGTTATGCCAAGTTGCCGGAGAGATGGTTGCAATGGAGATGGGTGAATGTGGTCTGACAGCGGAAGATTGAGTGAATGGGTAGAGGTCTCCCACACTATTGCAGCACGTAAGAATTTTTCCTGTATTGAGATTCTTCACAGAAAAACCAAAAGGGTCAAATTCAACAGACACATAATTATTACGAGTGAATTTTCTAACAAAGATTAAGTTTTTAATGATGTTAGGGGTGTAGAGGACATGATTTAGGGAGAAAGGTGGGTGGGGATGTTTGGTATGTGTGTTACTGTAACCTTCAATTGGAATGCGGTGACCATTGCCAACATTAATAAATTGAGGACACTTTAACCGATGCATTTGAGATAAATTACCTGACGACCGGGTGAGATGAGATGTGGCTCCGGTGTCCATGTACTAATTATCATCGGGCTGTTGAAAGTTCAATGTGTTGAAGGCCTGGCCCAAATCAGTGGGGGCCAGGCTGCTGAGTGGCCGAAGCCAGATGGGCCTGCTATGTGGGCTGGTGGGCCTGCCTGTTGGCTGAGGCAGAGCCCAAAACACTGGGTGACCAAGATGGCTAGAACTGGGCCCCTGAAGTTTATGTAGAGGCATGCAGGCGAGGCCTAGTTCCCGGTATTGGGCCATGGTGGCTGCCCAGCCCACTAAAAATAGGGAGCAGGGGTTGGGCCTGACTGCTGGTTCCGTTAGCCCTTGCCGCGACTCTTCCCTTTGTTATTGTTACCGCGGCCTCTGCCGCCACGTCCTCCACCGAGGGGCTGCTGCTGCTGGTGGTCTGATGGTGGTGGCTGGGTGGTGGAGACCGCCGGTGGTGCCATGTTATCAACGGCTAATGGCTTTTGATTGTGCTCCTCTTGTTTAGCACGACGGGTTTCTTCCAACAATAGTTGTGAACGTGCCTTGGTGAAACTTGGTAGTGGGTCGGCTTGTTGAATCATCGTCGCAAGTAGAGATGGCAATGAATTTTGGACCCGGTCCGGATCCGGTGGATCCAGATCCGTTTTATAGGATATAGATCTTCAAAATTTGGACCCGACGGATCCGGATCGGACCCGAATCTATTTCTGAAGGATCGAATCTGGATCTGGATCTTGTATTTGAGATCCGTATCCGATCCAGATCCGATCCGTGGATCCGTTTGTTATTCAATATATCCATAACCTAGAATGTAATTTTATAAGTATTTTTTAAAAAAATTTCATAATTTATGTATTGAGTAAATGGTTGAACCAGAGTACGGCACAAGTCACACAGCCATGTAATTTGTCTTTGAAGTTTCATTCTTTTTACCTATATACTCTCTACAATTTCCCATATTTTCATTTCTATAAAAAGAAAAAATTATCACTCTTCTTTAAATTTTCCTTTCTTGAATCTGCTAACTGTAAGCTTTAAGTATCTTTCTCTCATTTGTTTGATCAGCAAAAAAAATAGGACTTTTGATATATGACTGACATTGTTTTATGTTGTTTAATGAAGGCAATCAGTAGAACTACAAGTGGAGCATCACTAAAGCCTCCAAAAATTAGCTCAAAGTTGCAACCTGTTCAGCATCACTAATGAAGTCAATCGTCTTTATTTTCTTGTGATGCTAAAACTTTGTTCGGTATTTTGGAAGAATTGTGCCATGTTTGTGTAGGTTGATTGAATGAACTCAATCATTTTTTTCAATCACATTGCGTTTCATTTTGTCATAAAAGTTTCAACATGTGGAAATATTATTCAAGCCAAAAAAATTTACATGTAGATCCAGATTTGATCTGTGGATCCGATGGATCCGGATTTGGATATGATTTTTATAGATCCGATGGATCTGGATCCGGATCTGGATCTAGGTATGAAAAATGGATCTGGATCTGGATCTAGTAGGATCCGGTCCAGATCTGATCCGTTGCCATCCCTAGTCGCAAGTGTATCATATTCACCTTTCGGTAAACCAGTAACCAATTGAAGTACCATCTTGGTTTCTGAAACAGATGTCCCGACGTTGGAAAGTTGGTCGGCGATGAGTTTCAGTTGTTTGCAATATTCGAACATGTTGTTAAAATTCTCGAGACGCGTATTATTGAACTGCTCTTCCAAATACACGACCCGAGTATTTTTATTATCCTGAAAAAAATCTTCTAACTGTACCCAAAGTTCATGTGTCGTAGCACCTGTTTTCATGATAGTACACAACAGGTCTCTTGAGATGGTGTTGTATATTCACTGTTTGACGATGGCGTCGAGGCGACGCCATGTCGAGTCAGCAATATCGGTGGGACGAGGAACAGAATCATCAATATGGTCTAGCACATTGTACGCACATGCATGAATATAGAACAGTTATGTCCACATGGAATATTGACAGTCTTCTTGGTCAAGAATTATAGGATAGAATTCTTGATGTTGGTAACGGCGAAAGCCGGATGAAAAGAAGACGATGAACGTGGTGGGGGTTGTCAAAAGTACCAGTTGAGGAACCGAAATTAGTGGGGGAAGAGGGACGAGACATGGTGGTCGTCGACCGAGAAGAAAGAAGAGATATGGTGGTGGTCGGCGGCTTTGGGAGGAGAAGAGCATGGATTAGGGTTTGGCCTCTTGATACCATGTAAGATTGGAATAATTTCTCTTAGAGATTCCTTTCATTAATCACAATATTTATAGTTGTACAGATGTTGATTCCTAATACAATAAGAATCCTAGATTATCTTAAATATACACCTATCATAATTATAAAATATACTGTGAATATTCGCTAATAAACCGTATAAATAAGTTTATATATTAATTAAGATCATTTATAAGGTAATTATGTACAAATAATCTCAATGGTGGCTTCAATTAGCAACCTCATAGAATTGACATGCTATAATATATATTAAAATACACCATATCAGTTACATATTTATCTTAAATCATAATAATAAATTACAGTCATATATCCACAGTAAACTTGCTCGCTTTTGTCCTACGTCTTTCCTTCTAAGAAAAAAACACTATGTGGTCACTGGTTAATATAAATCAATATTGTTAAGGTGGCCGTTTTATCTGATTTGTACTTTGAACCATCGTTAGCAACAACATAAGGCAAATGGCACAATTAAGGAACAAAGATATGGATTCACATAGTCATACCCGCTTCCTACATTTGACTAACCAAGATGGGAACAGAAAAGAAAGGTGAAATGAGACAAAACGAATTGAAAAAGTTACCAAAGAGAGATAGAACCCGTTTTTCCTTAACAATCCGTGTTACTAGGAACTAACTTCTCTGGCTAATTCAAATTCTAGAGACGTCATTAAAAAGGAAGCATTTCCTACCAAATTTTCTCCATTAAACAGATTGATAGAAATTGTTGTGTATAACATGATTTTACTTAAAATACACTGATTGTGTATATAATTTTTACACTATTAACATATTTTAACTTGTTGTAAACCCTCTCCGTCCAAATTTAAGTATCTTACTTTCCTTTTTGGTATATTTCAAAAAGAGTGTCTCCTTCTATAATTAGTAAATTTTACAATTTCAATGCAAGTTTAAGACCACAAGATTTAAAAGACCCCAACATCTTTAATTTAAGACTATAAGATTTAAAAGTCTTCATTTATTTCTTAAACTTTGTGTGTTAAGTCAAACTAAGAAATTTAATTTGGGACGGAGAGAGGAGTAGATAACATATAATTTTATTTTACTTTCATCATGTTAGCGATTACATATATTTATTTTACTTGATTGTGTACAATTATTGTATACTGTAAGTGTAACTACTAAGAAGTATGAAAAAGGAAAAAGTCAGTGTAATAAGTTAAATTTAAAAATTCAAAAAAAAAACCCTTTGAGCTGAATGATTGAAAATGCATTTAATCACCCCTGTTAAACAACTGTCTACATTGATTATCCATTTGAAAGTTGTTGTGATCATTTTGCTTTACTTATCTTTTGTATTTACCCCCTCAATGCATATATATATAAAAGCAACTCGATCTTCTTTCCCACTCACACCAAAAACACTTCATTTAGTTTCTTTCTAAAAGGAAATTACACACCACATAGCTCTTGCTTTCTCTTTCTCTCTCTATAGTTACATTTCTTCTTTATTGTTTTGTTATAGCTGCCTACCACTTCTTCAATGGCTAATTTTTCTTTGAGTTTGATTGTTGGAATTATTTTCATGACCCTATTAACAAATGGGGTTATGGTAGCTGAGGGAAGAGCATTTTTTGTATTTGGAGATTCATTGGTTGATAATGGAAACAACAACTACTTGGCTACGAGTGCTCGTGCTGATTCACCTCCTTATGGCATTGATTATCCAACTCACCGTCCCACTGGCCGATTCTCTAATGGCCTTAACATTCCTGACATTATCAGTTATATATGTTCCTCTCTTCTTAATTATTCAAACTATCTTTTTTTTTTTGCACCACTTTAAACGTATATCTTTTGACGTGGCTAAAGTAATAGTACACATTTCAGTCGTGCACATTAGTATCACAGGCTTGATGAACGTACAGGTTGAAAATTCAGTAATTTTGATTCAAAATTTATATTTATATTATAAAGTTATTAAATATATATAGATTATTAATTTAAAATTAAATAACTTAAAAAGTTAGAATCTAAAACTTATAAACTTGATTCCACTTTTGTCCATGTAGACATGGATGGCCAGATAAGACTTCTCTGGCCCTTTCTGTGTGCGGTTGCACTCCATTCCAAAATACACATCATTAAGTCCACCTTATTATTAGTTTCTATATTTTCTTTAATAAGACTAGAAGCTTTACAACCTTCAAAATAATTTCTTCTTTCCAAATTTTACTACATATGAGTATGACTGGCGAATTTTTTCATATTCGGTGCTGTTGTGTGCATGCATGCGGCTATTTTTCTTATTCTGTGTCAGGCACACGTGGTCCTCTTCATTCTCAAAGTTTAATTTGTGGATTGATTAGGCTGATACAGTTAATTTCAATTGTGTGTGGCACAAAATAAAGTAATTATCTTAATTTTCTTGTTAGTTGGAAGAAGAAAAAAGGACAAGAAAAAAATCAATATATACACATGGCAATCTTTAAGGAAGTGTCTCCTTTCATTTGCATGCTCGTAGTATTTATTCAAAGACAAATCTTATACTCGAAATTTCTAATAAATTAGATTTCCCCCTTTCTTTTCTTGGATACATTTTTGTCTTTTTTTCTTATTTATTAAAATTCATTTTCTACTTGTTAACGTAATTATTAGGTGAAAAACTTGGGACTGAGCCTACATTACCCTACTTGAGTCCGGAGCTTCAAGGGAAAAAGCTTCTTGTTGGTGCCAACTTTGCTTCTGCTGGGGTTGGAGTACTTAATGACACTGGAATTCAATTTGTAAGCTTTATTTATATTTTCAATTTCCGCTCAAAACCACTTTTTACAACAGTAATTAGTTTTGTAGTTTTTACTGTAGATTTAGGTTTATAGCTAGATTTTCCTCTTTAATATTGAGAAAATAAATAGCACTCCCTCCGTTCCAATTTATGTGGCACCATTCGAATTTCGAGTCAAACGAATTTTTTTACCACAATCTTTTCATATGCCTATTAAATTTTTGAATTGTTAATTATTGTCTTATAGTATTTTTTTTTTACGTAGTGTCCAAGTATATATAAATTTTATTTGAAAAAAATATTAAAGATTTTATATTCGAATTCATGGTCAAATACAAAGTTTTACTCTCAAAATCCGAACGATATCACATAAATAGGAACAGAGTACTCATTTTGTCCCAATTTATGTGAAGGTGTTATTATTAATTAGCTTTGTGGACTTATAGTGTTTTCCGTGTAATTTTTAAATTTGTAAAACTTTATTTTAAAATATTTAAAGAATCTATACTGAAACTCTATAATCCAAATTAAGTGTTTTGACCTACTCCGACACCTCTACATAAATTGAGACAAAGGAAGTAACACTATTAGCCAATTTTTATCCTGGTTTTCTTGTGCACTACATACATTTCTCACCCCTAGGCCGGGCTTTTCAGGTGAACATTATAAGAATTGGGCAACAGTTGGAGTACTTTGCAGAATACCAAAAAAGAATAGCAGCCTTGATAGGGAGTGAAAAGGCAAAGCAACTGGTGAAGGAGGCTCTAGTTCTAATAGTACTTGGTGGCAACGATTTTGTCAACAACTATTATTTGATCCCTTTTTCTATGAGATCTCGCCAATATGTCCTTCCTGATTATGTCTCCTTTGTCATCTCTGAGTACAAAAATGTTCTTGCGGTAACAACTTAAATATTTTTCTCCTCTAAATTACTTTACTGCATATATAATATTGCAAGTTGAAAAATTAAGTCATCTTCTTTGTCACTATTGGGACAGTAAAAATTATTCAAGTTGCTTTTTGACATGCATAATGAGCATTCTCCCTAGGAAAAAAAGATGATGTAGCGACAGATTTTGCTAGTTTAGCGATGCACTTTGTCCGGTCAATTTATTTTATAGTGTAACACTATCTAGATTTATTTTATACATGTGAAGACTGTAAACCAAAATTTTGATTATGCAAAAAATGAAAAACAAAATAGGAAAGTGGATGCCTTTAAATTTTGAGTTTTAATGTGAAGCTACAAACATTTAGAGAAATTAAACTAATTAGGCTATAGTTTGAAGTTTAAAAGTAATTTTTCTTTTATTCTTGAAGGGGTGTTGTTTTAATTATACTACAAATAAATTTTATTGACTATTTTTTTCAGGGTAAAATTGGTTAGTATGATAGTAATGTATTTTTAAGAAAATGTGATTCATTTATTGTTTGAAAGTAAGATGTTATAGTTGATTTGCATATCATAATAGCTTTTAGCATTATTCATATTTGTAAATTCATGCTAAAAATTTTATTTTTTATAAGTTTCTTTAATGTTTTAAATTTTTTAAAATATTAATGTATTTTTTATGTATAATTTTTGTGTTATTATACTATTTTACTACGTTATAAATTAAATATTTAAAGATCCATGAGTCTTACGCCCCATGCCTCGGGGCTTACGTCTCGCCCCGTACTAAGTAAAACGTCTCGCCTCACGCCCCCACCTTTAAAACATTGATCGATACCACCATGTTAATTCCCCTTCTTTTTATTGAATTTGAAGATCTATCTTAAAGCAACATCAATATAGGTTATACATAGCCAGCAAATGTGTAGGTTATGTATATGTTTATATATATATATATATATATATATTAGTTTCGGAAAACTTGAAAAAGGGCTATTTTTTAAAGTTATATATACTAATTTTGTCATGCAGAAACTCCACAGCTTAGGAGCTCGTAGAGTTATCGTGACCGGGACTGGACCACTAGGTTGTGTGCCGGCGGAATTAGCCCAAAGAAGTCAAGACGGCGACTGCATTGATGAATTGCAGCAAGCATCATCATTATTCAATCCACAGCTAGTTGAGATGCTTAATGGCCTCAACAGTGATATAGGCAGCCATGTTTTTGTTGCAGCGAACACAAACCAAATGCACTTGGACTTCATTACTAATCCTCAAACTTTTGGTACATAATTTAATTAAGCCTTCATAATTATTACCACCTACTTACTTTTGTCATTGTTAGCATAACTAGTTTAGATGAGAGTAATAATAGGTTGTAGCAAAGTAAGTTGGCTTCTTCCTAGGCTTTAATTAATGTCTCACATTTTTAGTCCTCTCTTAACATATACTGTTATAATGGGAGCAGGGGGTAAAGGCAATACTAGTTCTTATAGGGTCCGGAGGAATTTCTTCCAATATGAAAAATTACAGAGTGTAATTTTATACCCCGGTACCGTTTAAGAAGTTTTAGACTATCAGGTTTCACCTAAAAATAAATACAAGTAATTGTCCATGATAAGTGGGATAGTAATTAACCTAGAAAATAGGGCAAGTACCTGCTACAACAGGTTAATATACACTTGTAGCGTCAAATTTTTTTAAAATGTCAGTGTATACAAGTTAAATCCGAATTTATTTATTAAACAAGAGGTAGTTGTGTTTTGTATGTTCGTATAGGACTTAATGATGGATCTAGTTGAGACCTCATTGACTCAGGCCATTCACTGTTGACGAGAAATTATCATAGGAAAATTAAAACCAAGTCATGAGAAGTCTATAAGAGTGATTTTTTTTTTGCAAAATCAAAGAATTGCTATGTATGTATGGTTTAGTAACATTGAAGGTAAATGGATGGGGCATGCAGGATTTGTGACATCAAAGATAGCATGCTGTGGACAAGGACCATACAATGGAATAGGGCTATGCACACCCTTATCAAACTTGTGCCCAAACAGAGATGAATATGCATTTTGGGATCCATTTCACCCATCAGAGAGGGCTAACAGAATCATTGTTGAACAGATCTTGACTGGAACAACTGAATACATGCACCCTATGAACCTTAGCACAATCTTGGTTATGGATTCCAAGGCTTAACAAATTCTATTCTCCTTTTGTTTTAGACTGTCACTGGAAATGTTATTTGTTTGGTGTAGCAGTTATCGCACGTGTCTTTCAATCCTTTCAGTTGAGTTCCTTCACAAGTGTGTCAAATGTAAGTGCTATTGAGTTGATCATTCTCACAGCTTGTATTCCTGCATCTTTTCTGCTAATAGTATGTCTTCCTTTTCGTTTTCTTGAATTTGTGATTGACGAGTTTATGACTTCTGCATCATTGGAAAATTTACACAAGTTTAGATGTAGTCGTTGGCCGGTAGTACCAGATTCTAAGTTAATTGCAAGAAAGAAAAACGTTTGCAAATATTTCGACAATATAGATTAACCATATGGCTTAAAACATGTAAACAAGCATAGCAAACACGCATCCAATCCAGAATTTGTTGATTAACAGAATCTTAAGTTGCATTTCG
>CM056502.1:50002229-50094770 GCA_029783415.1 Anisodus acutangulus
CCACTTTTCACCGGTTAGAGAGGCCCTCTTTAATACATTAAGAAAAGATGTTCACAGAGGCCAGAAAGACTCGGTCATAGAAATTGAGAACACCTACGTGCTGGTAAACGAAAACCACCTCGACCGGATCAGAGTAAACAACAATGTCGATTCAGGCCGCCCTTTGCCTTGAAAGAATTCACACGCGGCAACCAGCTTTCTCAAAATAAGGGGAGATCTGCTGCTTACGGGTCACGGAAACATTGGGTAAACCCTTCAAAGATAGAAAGCCAGTGTCCTCTTTGAAGAGTTCTTCGGTGAAAGGATCGCTAGCATCCAAGGATGATCTGAGCTGAGGTCTAGCCCCAAAGGGATAAGGAGCAGAGCAACTGGCGTAAAAAGAAGGGATAGGGGCCATACTACATAGCCTCCTTTTCGTACGAAATTTCCCAATTTTTAACTCTTATTACATTCAGTTTGAGATGAAAGGATAGTCTCATTCAAACAAAGAAAGATAGGTAATGGACTTTATCCAAGACTGAGACAACATAGGCGAAAGGGGCTTAGGGGACAGCTAGACGATCAAAGATCAAGCAAGCGGATGCAATCAAAGACTTCTTTAATTAGAAATTCTTTAAAGATTTCTATTTTTTTCTATAAATAGAATCATGAGGTCTTTATTTTCCTTTTTTTTTCTTAGTGATTTAGAATAGAACGAGTAATCAAATAGAAGAGAATGTATAGAAATTTCATTCTCAAGATTTAGAAGATCTTGTGTTGGTATATTCCTTTAAGCTAAAAGGAGAAAGGGAGATGACTCTAGTAGTTGAGTACCCTGAGGAATGTACCAGATCGACTTCTAATTGTAGCGGATCTTACTTACATCGGTTCTAACGCTTTCTCTTGATTCTATTTTGGAAAGATCTTTCCTTGCTTTGACAACTCAAAAACATCACTAATGCCTGAATACCAAGACTGTTGATACTGACAATATATTTTTCTTTTCTCGCGCTCATCAGGATCGCCCTGTTCTCTCTTCTTTTTCTTACTATGTTCCATTCCAACACTTTCTACTTCAATGCTGATGCTTCTTTTTTCTGCTTCTTCCCACTATCTTCAGGTTCAGTGATGCACCTTTGTCCTCTGGTCCAGCAGACCTTTTCTTCTTTTTCTTTTTCTTCTTTCCTTCACTATCAGGCAGGCAGTGTGTCAATAGCTGGTTGGGGAGAATTTTGACATGTGTAAATTGGTTGAGTTAATAAATGGTCGGGTCAATAACCCGCCTAAAAGTTACTCTTTTTTTTTGTGTGCAGATTATCCTTCAAAAGCAGGTCTTTAATTTTTCCCCTCAAATTATTGGTCTTTAATTTTTGTCTTTCGCTTAAAAATATCCCGAGGTTCCGTGTTCGAACCCTCGCTCAGTCAAAAGTTTAAAAAAACTTCGCATGGTATAGTTTAGATTCACAAGGTATAATTTTATAAAGCAAAGTTTGTGTTTATGTCTAAAGTCAAACTCTGCTTTAAAGTAGAGTGCTACTTCATAGTGTGCAGGGGAAATTCTGCCTTAAGGTAGAATTTAAACTCCGACTTGCGAATCCATATTATGTCTTGCGGTTTTTTTTTAATTTTTTTTACTGTGAATCCAAACTATGTCTTCCCCAGACCCCGCGCATAGCGGGAGCTTAGTGCACCGAGCTGCCCTTTTTTTTTACTGAGCTAGGGTTCGAATCCGGAACCCAAAAATTTTAAAGATTTTCAATTTGATGAGCAAAAATTAAAAACCACCTGAAATAAGAGTATTCCTACAAATTGCCTGAAGTTACGTGAGTTGAAATGTATTGGGCTAAAAAGTGGGTCATAACTCAACCCGCCTAAAAGTACTTGGGCTGAAATGTGTTGGCTAAAAGCGGATCATAACTCAACCCGCCCAATTCTTACTAAGTTTTAGTTTCTTTGTTTGTTTGTTTTTAATTTTTTAATATTTAAGAAATTATTTTTTTCTTTTATGCCTATATATAAGGAACCGAATAAAAAAATTGACTTTTGAAAATATTTTAACAAGATTTCTCATGAATTAATTTGGGCTACAAATAAGACCAACTTTTTTATGAGCTAAAATGGTCTGAGCTAATAAATTAGCGGATCAATGACCAGCCCAAACTTGAGACCCTTTAATGAGCTTATTTTGCTGCCTCTACTATCAGGAACATTATTCACCTGTGCTTCCTCAGTTTGAGATGGTTATGTCAACCCTTTAGTGCTTTGAATATTTTGCCCATAACAGATATCCTCCTGATCTCTGGTCTCTTTTCACATGGAAAGGACAGAGAGACTGGAACATGTTAAACAGCTAACCAAATTGGGAAATGCATAAGGTTGCCTCTCACAATCTCTAGAAAATAGCTTTTCCTTAGATAAAAAGAGAGAAGGGAAAAAAGAGCTTCATAGCAGTCAACCGTCCAATCAATGCCTGGATCCAGAGACTAAGCCTGCAACAAAGAGTGTATATTTGCATGCTGTGCCTCAGAAAGTAGTGAGATGAATTCTTGTCGTTGAAGGCATAGCAACATTTCTGAAAGCACTTCACAATAAGTTAGCAAGAGTTGAGAGCAATTTTCCATAAACTTGAAGATGACAGAAAGTATGCCACCTAATTTAGCACTTCACCAACAATACAATGGCAGCACCTATGGCGCACTATAACTTGAAATCAGCTGTGGCTTAAAACATGTAAAATAGCATAGCAAAAATTCCAAAGTAGGATTAAAAGCATAAAGCAAGCATCTGTTAACTAATAGAATCCTAAGCTGCATTACAAAGCAGTGAAAGCACTAATAACTGAATAATGACATCATTGTACAACTTAAACACGCCACCAAGTGCCCAATACCAAAATTGTCGCTATGAAACACTTATTCTTCAGTTTTCTTCTTCTTTTTCTCTTTCTTTTTGTCAGTGGTTTTTGCTTCATCCTCATCAGCATGTTTCCTCTTCTTTTTCTTACTTTGTTCCATTTCTACATTTTCGTCTTCATTATCTGCATGTTTCTTCTTTTTCTTCTTCCCCTTCTTGCCAGTGTCTTCAGGTTCGACTACAGCAGTATCCTCTGTTTCAGCAGATTTCTTCTTCCTTTTCTTTTTCTTCTCTCCGTCAGTAACAGGGGCCTCCTCACCTGCTTCCTCAGTTTGAGCTGGCTGTTCATCTATACTCATTTTTTCCTCGTTCTCAGTTTGTCCCATAACAGAATCAGCAGCAGGATTGTAAACCTACAGAGCGAGAAGTCAATACTGGAAGCAAACCAAGAAAGTATAACTTGAAAGAGAAGACAGTCCCAAACCTTAGCTGGTGTTATCAGCCCTCCCTTTTTACGATCCTTGTCATAAAATTCAATCTTAGGTTTGCCTTTAGCAGATCCAGCTGATTTGCTCAACTCTTTGCCTTCTAAGGCTCTTAAGCGTGCTTCAAGCTAAAAGAAGTTGCATATCATAATAATCAGACTTGATAAAGAGCAGAAATGAAAAATATCATCCAAAGATACTAATTACCAACATTACCTTGGCCCGATTCTCCAAACCCATGGTATTATCTTGGCTATCTGCAAGAGCATCGTATCGAATCGCCAAAGCAGTCTTTGCTGCAAGAGATCTTGAAATTTTACCCTTGTGTTTTGGTGCTGCCTGTCCAATCAAAGATGCATGATATATAAGTCCATATTTTGGAGTTGCGTGCTTTGTCTTCAAAGCTCTGAAAAGAGCCTTCTCAGCACCAAGTATCTGAACTGTACTTCCAGGTTGCTTTGCAAGATTTATCAAGCTTCCACCATGTGCAATAAGTCTAGCACCAACAAGTTCTCCAACAAGAGCCGTAAGATTTGGGGCAATGGTGTTCATCCTGCTCTTCAAATAATCATATAACTGAGCTCTGTACTCGGAGAATGACAGAACTTGGCTGCATAAATCTTTAATATTCTCCAGATCAAGACCACTAACTTCAGTGCCCATAGAAATCATGGCTGCCTCTTTCAATTCTATCTCAACCTCTTCTGGGAGTATCTGCAAACATTGTAATACAAAAAGTCTGAATTTTGTGTCATTTATTTCAGCATAAAGTGTGTATCTTGTCAAAAGTAATATTGACTATTGGACTACAATATATCACAAGCTTCATTTCGACAGGAAAGCTAGCCAACATAATGATGAATATTATAAGCATGAACAGTACTCTACTTTTTCAGATCAAATTATTTGAAGTATTTCAAAAAGAAGCCACTCCTAACCTCAGAGAAATCCAGCTGTGCCGCATTTACACGGTTGCCCATCAACTTCACAGCCTTGGCATAAAGAATGTTATCTTGCACAATCTTTGCAAGCTCTGGAAAATGCCAACCGTACCATTCTCGGACCCTCATGGCATATGTATTTAGTTCTTTATCAAGATCATCTAACAAGCCAATGGCCTGTACAATCATTGTATCCACCTGGAAAAGCAAAAAACAGTCAGTCATACAGTGCTATCAGTTGAACAAAAGGCAGAAAATGGCAAGATTATAATACATTCTTCTTTTTATAAGGTAACATGACTATAATACATTCTTTTTAATGTTAGACTAACACATACATTGTACAATAACATAGCCCAAGCACTATAGTCTTATCCACTACAAGCTCAATAGACCTTGCAAGGGTTCAGTGAACTACATCAAATTACATAACTACAGAGCTGTGACTACTCAAAGTACATGTGAAGCCTCATACGGGATACATATGGAATGAGCATAAAATTGCCTGTGTAAGCAATGAGAACGGCAGCCTACATATTTCAACATATTTCACCATCAGCGTGCTTTACGGAGAACATTAGTCCATATTTTTTGTAAATTTATACTCTTTAGACCGTTTGTTTCATAACACGATTTGACTTAAAATTTCCAAGGTGAAATCAAATTAATGTGCACTATAAAATTTTAATAATGACTAACTAGCATCATCAGAAATTGTACATAATAATGTTATCCAACAACAGAGTACAATCTAAAATTATTTCAGATATAGTCATACACAAGCTTTTTAGCAGAAATGATAAAATCTAGAGCATACGAAACCAAAGTGTTCCATAGCAATTATTTTTCTTAAATGGTCGCCCCTATCACCCCAAATCCCTTAAATGGTCCTTTTACACTTTGTTTCCTTGGTGGATTGAACCCCTAACCTCATTCATTGTATGATGTCTTCTATGAACTTGGATATCCTTCCTTTTTCTCCGTGGCAATTGATTATTCCAATTTTTGTTACGTAAGAATTAACCATAATTGCGGCCCTTCCCCGGACCCCGCGCATAGCGGGAGCTTAGTGCACCGGGCTGCCCCTTTTTTTTTAAGAATTAACCATAATGAAACCATATAGAACATGAAATAAATCAGTCAATTCACAGCAAATTACCTTGTCGGGGCTAAACTTTAGCTTGTATCTTGAAAGACTGTGAGATAAACCCAAGCTCATTGGAGCCAAGTCTTGAGATGCAAGACCAGTAATGAGCTCAGTCAACTGACTTCTCACCCCTCTCATCAATTCCATGACAGCATTATTATGGACACAGTCAATTTGCTGCAAACACATACCACACCAGCTTCAGCCAAAAAGGATGAGAAACATAACAAAACGAAGGGGCCATTTGGCCGTGAGAATTATTCACTTTTTTCTAAAATAATTTCACTTTATTTCAAAATGTTATAAATTTTCAAATCCAACATGGAGTTGGATTCCAAATTTGGAAAAGTGCTCCAAACCTGTTTTCCAACTCATTTTCACAAAATCCAAATAAAGTGCTCACTTCTCTCATTTGCAAAAAGGATAACCAAACACAACTCCAACTTCATAAATTCCAAATAAACTGAAAAACATTTCGAACATTTGGCCAAACACCTACTAAGGAGACAATGAGACAACATAAAAAGGGTTCTGACCAGTTTCTCTTTAATTGCATTTCCAAGCTTTGAATCAGCAACCCCCAAAGTTTCACCATCACAGTGTGCTTTCAAGAACTTGCGCAGTCCTTTGCTGGGCTTGCTGTCTATCAACAGAGTAGCTGCTGATAGAGCTTCTGAGGTGTTCTCGAACTTGGAAAAAGCTTTTAGCTTCACAACCTGTTTCCATAACCAACCAATCACGTAAATCAAAATGTATGAAACATAAAGTTGAAAATTTTAGGCAGTTCATATCCCCCACATCAACTAAGCACAATTTTTTTACGGGAAAGGGCCAAAGTAAACCTGAAATATTAGGCCAAAGTTACCCTTCGTTCTTTTGGCTCAAAGATGCCCTTCAAGTAGCTAAAACAATGGGAAAATAGCATGCTTTGAGTGTGTGTTTGGTAAAAGGGGCAGCCCGGTGCACTAAGCTCCCGCTATGAGCGGGGTTTTGGTATGGAGGAAATATTTTCTAAAAAAAACAATTTCTCCATGTTTGGTTGATCAAGATTTTTGGAAAATATTTTCTCTAGGAAAACAAGTTCCTTGAGGAAATGAATTAACTAATGGAAGTCAGGAAAACAAATTTCATAAGTGACATTTCAAGTTTATTGTCTCCTCCGCCCCACCCCTTGACCATCCCACCCCGGTCACCCCGAACCCCCACTCCATGCCACACTTATTTTGTTATGTTAGATAACATATAAATGATATTGAAATAGTTTTTTTTTTTGCTTGCTTAACAACCACTAGAAAATAAGTAAGAAACCCATTTATATTCCAAGAAAATGTTTTCTAGGAAAACCATGGAAAATATTTTCCTCCGTACCAAACACACCTTGAGTGTCTGATAATGTAAGCCTATGCACACAAAACTAACAGCAAGAATAACGAATCTCTACTTAGCTTTGTCCAAATTTTAACATGGTACACCAAGATTTCACCTTGACATATTTTACTTTAAATTTATACTACTAACAAGCAACCACAATATCCCACAGTAAACTAACTACAACCAGTGCTTACACAAACCAATAAATACATAGTAAAATGCTTCTTCTATCAAAACACTAAGATTTTCAGTGTTAAAGCATCAAAAAATATTACCTTTCTGGCAGAATCAGTTGAGGAGAAGTCTTTCCACAAATCCTGAAACCCAAAAAAATAATGATTGTATGAATCAAGAAAACACAATAAAATAAATGGATAAGAGATGAATGGTATGGTGTATGATACCTCAACTTTGGAGAGCTTTCCTTCATCTAAAACTTTGAAAAGGGCAAACCCTGCAGGTGTTTCAAACAATACCAACATCTTCTCTTCTTCCTTTTGTTTTGCTTTGGGAGAGAAAACGGAACAAGGGTGTTAAGAGAGGGTTTAGGTCGTCACTTCTTTTTATATGGCTCTGTTGCTCAAGGGACTAGGGTTTTAGAGAATGGTGGCCATGGGTTTTAGACTAACTTGTTGTTTTGGTCCTCTATTTTCCCATATTTACACTTCTATTCTTGTCATCTTTGAGAAAAACAGCAAACTCTTACCAAATCATTAACCGACGACTCAAGTGTATCGGAGATGGATTTAGAATTTCAAGAAAATAACTTCATTATTAGAAATATAAGTAGATTTAAAATATATAATTAACGGGTTCAATCTTTAAATTTTTACTGTAAATTCGTTATCATTTGATATTATCATGTCAAAATTGTATTTTAATGAGTTTTAACATATATATTTCTATTTATGTTTAAAATATTGGATTCAATTGAATCTATGGACTATAGGCTACACTCGTCACTATTACTTGTTTTATATAGACACTTATTTAATTATATAAAACTTTGCGGTGATAAGAAAAATAGGAATCTCAATGAGTCAGACTTGGAAATTCTGAAATAATAAATCAAAGTATAAGTATTTATTTAAAATGCAAAAATAGACACCAAATGTGGGCACAAACATGAGATTTGAAACTCTGAGTTCAATTCTTACAAAGAAAAAGGTAACAATAAGGACGTGCGATAATATCCAAACCTGCTTGATGAGTAGGCCTAAACAATGCAAATGCCAATGTGTATACCAATTAAGATTCATTTAGAGGTGACAACTAGAAATCCATATTCTTAACCATGTTTTGTCTCAAATTGTAATCATATTTCTTATGTTTAAATTGATTTCATTCGTTTTATTATGCTTAAGTTACTTTGTCGAACATGTGATGATTCGGTGTTAAAAAGGTGAAAAATGAACTTTGAAGTATGAGTAGAAGTTTATAGTATAGAACGGAATTACGTTTTGGATCCGAGCACTAAGAACGCATGAAGAAAAAATGGAAAATGAAAAAATCGTCTCGAATTGCACTGACACGATGTCTTGTTAGTGCAAATACATGTCATGACCCATTTTTAGAAATTGTGGTGGCACCTACATAATCTCATTGGTAGGCAAATCACTCTTAATCATTCATATGATATGACATAAGTAAAAGCGGAAGAAATACAAATACTACATAAGTTGTCTCATAATATAATGCGGAAGAAAATGATAAGTCTGATACATCCAAAAACAACCCCCAAGTGATCTAGTACGTGAATACAAGAGCACTAAATACGATACAAGTCTAAAATGGGCAACGGAGTGTCAAAACTGAATACATAACTGAAATGTCGTACATGTTTCTCGAATATAATAAAAGACAAGAGTAAAGATAAGGTATCCGGGGCATGTTGAATGGAAACATCCTCACCCCGAACCCTGGAAGTCTGCCCGCTCAGACTCACACTCGAGCTCACGAACTGGTAGAGGGATCTATATCTGCATCATAAAAAGATGCATCAAGTGTAGCATGAGTACACTATGTACCCCGTAGACATCGTAGACCAACAACGACGAAAGATACGTAACAAAGATAAATATTAAGTTGACACCATATAAGTCTATACTAAACAGTTCAATAGCTCATATAAGTCACGTTGTACATATATCAATTCACTTATTTATCAAGCCACATTGTTCACATAAGGTTCCAGTCACTGTCAAGTATAATCAAGCCATTCACATATACAAGGACCTTACTATCGTAGTACCCACCGACTAGTATTCTCATGTTCAAGCCGTATTCAAGTTTAACCCCATTTACCCAACTTAACACATTAAATAAATAAGTCACACTTACATCATAACACCAATTTTAGAACGCTTTCCAAGAGTATTACACCTAAGCTAAACATGATGACGTTAACTCCTTTATTAACCTTAGCCTTTACACTTAATTAAGTCTTTATACAGTTATGGTCTGACACACATAGATCATTCAACGTCTACCTTTCCACTAGTGACACTTATCACAGGTTCCTTACTAGACTCGTTACCCAGTCACACGATCAATTACAAGACAATACATAAATGCACATAATTTCCTGGACCTAAACAATAGTTATGGCATAATCGATATGTTTTACCACAGTAGCAGTTGACATTAAACACTTAGACTTACAATTATTAAACCCAAAAATCCATACACGAGGAAGCAAGCCACACACGATAATCAAATAAATTTAACAACCTCAACCATTTATCCAAGTGTTCATAGAGACCAACCTAATCATTATTTTCAAGTATTCACATAGACAAGCTCAATCATAGCGACCATTCCTGGTCCAATACAATCAATTCAATCCAATCCAAGTAAATTAGGGTTTCACCCAAGTTCCAATAACCAATCATACCACATTATCAAACCACAATTAATCAATGTATATATGTATGTATGATATGAAATGCAACGCATATGCAAGATACCTTTCTCAACCTGATATACAGTACGCCAAGGTTTTATTGTGAATTGTACATCCATGGGGGACCCGCGAAGTCCATATACCGCTCTTAGCTAGTCGGAATTCCATACACGAATCTAGCTAGAGTCCAAACTCATTTATCTTGAATAATATCATATTGCAGGCATGCAACTCAGTTTCCCGTGTATCAATATATGTTGCAGCGTGCAACCCGAGCCATCTGTATCATCATCATCTCAATGCTGCCATAATAGCATAAGTGTTCTTACCTTTCCAGTCTCTTGGGCCCATAAAATTTTCATACCACTCTCATATCAATGTCACAAAACCATGGGTGTATGAATGCAAATGACAATATAAGGCAAGATATCATGATATGATGAGATGCAACCAAGTAAAAAGATGAAATATCACATAATTTCAAGAGTTTCATGACACATGTAATCCAATACACATAATTTAATATCAAAGCAATCCATCAACAATAATCTGAGTACAATTAGGATATCATATCAAAACATGTGTGATGAATAAACACAATAATATCAAATATGGAGACGATCCCCCATAATTATGACAAGCCCAAATAACAGCAGTCGAAATCAACATAAGGTTGATCCCCCAAATCATTCATCATCACAGTTCAACACCACGCACACTCAAACGTTCATCACAACTGTTTGACTGAAACCCCCAAATACGTGCAATACCCCTCAACATTTTATAACTAATATGTATTTCTATTGGAGTCTCGAACAACTAATCATAGTCTACCTCTAAACCAAGCAGGAGCGACGAACTCCTAATCCACAAGTCCTCTCGAGTGAATATCGGACAGTCGTCGTTCAAACAAGCGCATGAAGTTTCTATGTTACCACACACATTCAATCAACACATAAGAACTTATTATACACTACACATGATTATAATGATACCAAATATGCCTTGTAAGAAACTCGAGGTCAAAAGTAAATTTAAAACCTCATCTCAGACCCCAAGGGTCAAAATGGTATTTTTATTGAGAAAATGAGTTCAATATTATCAAAATAGTGTTCTGCGGGTTCATACGAATCTAAGAACACCCATATTGCTATACTTTAGTCCGAACCCCAAAAAGTAACCCCGGACTCACAAAGGCAAAATCAGAAATTTAAGTTGAAACACGTTACCCATAATCTAAATAGTAATAATCCAAAGTTTCATGAAATTCTAATCCCAATTAAGCCTCCAATTTTATGACTTTATCAAAATCCATAAATCGAATGTTTGCAAAATCCGGATTGAAATCAAAATTTATGTTAGAAATAGTTTAGCCGATGTTTAAACAAGCCAAAAATCTAGAATTTACTAAAATCCAACCATAATTAATTGAAGAAAACACAAATTTCAATTTAGCATTTAAAACCCTCAATTTTCCCCAATCAAATACGGATAAAATCGATAACCAATAGAAATAGTCTTAAAATGTCAAAATAAAGGTTGGATACTTACCCCCTAGTTGAGACGAGAACAACGCCGCGAAAAGCACCTCAATCGAAGCTCTAGAACTCAAGTTATGTGCAAAATACTAAATGAACGTATTCTTATTTTTAATACACAGTCATTTCTGCTCTAGAGGACCAATTTCTGCCCCGGTGGATCACTCTGGCGGACACAAATTTTGAAATTAAAATGGGCATAACTCCTTACACGGTGACGGAATTCGACGATTTAAGTTGCTACAAATCACAAATTTCGATACGCGTCTATTCCAACAATCGAAACTCAATTTCAATATAAAATGAATTTAATGTTATATTAAAGCGTCGAAGGCGAGCGAGTTATGCCAACGACTCAAACATCTAAACATGACCAAACGAAATACAAATCCAATTCCAAAAGTTCCTATAAGTCACAAATGATCATACGAAGTTGCTCTAACTCTTAAAACACCCAAACGGATCCGGCTTGACCCGATATTGACCATGGTCAACTTCAAATCATCTCAAAAGCTAGTTTCTCAACCAACCACCTTTATCACATCTGAACCCCTCGTGAACCAAACCAATGACTCGACTAAGTCATAAATTACGTTCCGGAACTAATAAAATCGATAAAACTTCAAAAAAGATGTATTTGCCCCCGATGTTGACTTTGGTCAAACTTCTTCATTTCTTAACTTAAGAATTTCCAAAATATCATTTTCCTTATCCAAAACTCTTCCAAAAGTCTCGAGAATCACTTCACTCATCCCCGCAAGTCGAATACACTATAACGATGCTAGGGGAAGGGTCAACATGGGTAAAAGGATAAAATGTCTAAACGACCAAATGGATCGTTACAATACATGCGATACAAAAAAATATAACAGCAACAACATACCTAACATAATTCCACAACTGGAGTTTGGGGAGGGTGGTGTATACGCATGCCCCGTCCAGGAAATTTCAACTCTCTGAAGTTTTGACTTGAGATGGTGCGCCTGGCACCGTCCCTGTACATTTTTCTGCCAATTCAAATTTCAGTTGGTTCATAAAGGATATTTTGGTTGGGGTCACTCAAATACATTATAACATCATATACATGTTTTTAAGAAACTTTTGATCTATGAAGATCATAAGAAGGGCTAGAGTATCGTGGAGCGAAAATTCAGACATTTTATTTTATTTTTTATTTTTCTCTTTTAGTTGAATGATTTTATGATTTTATGATTTTATGATTTATATTTAGCAATGAGGCTGAGTGGTTGGTTTCCTTAGCTCTAGGGTTGCAAGATATTCATGAATGTTATAGTTAAAGCTTTGATTAACATTTGATTATTGTTATTGATTTATTTATTCAATCTTATTATAAATTATTTAATTGCTTAATCATCAATTAAATATTATTTATGATTAATTTAGAATTGAACTCGATAGAGGGAATCATAAATTGCGTATAGGATTGAATAGAGCTTGTTCTTGAACTCAACCTCGAAGGAAAGATTCACATTTAGGATAGGAATATACCTAATCGCATTGCTTAGTCAACCTATAGGAAATATAAATATGTTCTTATTATTATTTTCATAGGGATATGGGCATTCAAATAATTTGAATAGACCATTAAGAACTCAAAAGATTCTTATGAGCAAAATTAACATGTGATAAATAATCCAGATAATCTAACTTAAAATAGATTCTCAACAGAGGACTATAAAATAATATTATGCCTACTAGTATGATAGGCTAAGCGTGCCTATAGTAATAACACTACAACTATCAGTTTGTAAGCGTAGGTAGGACTACGCTGGACTACCTACAGTAATAACACTATGAGTTACACCTGCGCCATATCCCGTTTAATCATTTTTTCCCAATACTTATTCGTCCTACTTCTATCACTCATGACTCGTCCATAGCCACATTCATTAAATGTTATTACTTAATAAAAGATCTTTCAGAAAGAGTGAGAATTTCATATGCACTACATAAGCAAAAAATTGACAAGTACAGCCAAATAAGACGGTTCTGGTTGTTGCAGTAACTTAAGTACCATATCAATAATATTCAGAAAAGAATTACTGGCATAAACACTTACACAGTTGAAGACTGCAGGTTGCACCTGGCATAAACATATTAGTTTAAATTTGTAAATTCTATTTTAGATAGTAACAACTCAAATTTTGTGAGACTCCTTAGATAAATATTTGGTAACTATTTGATTTAATTGAAGAGTTAAGTGAGTAAGTCATTGTGGGAATGATGCTCTAGTTACTATTATATTACTTGTCAATCACGTACATTTGTGTGTGCAATGAACTCGACCAAGAGACTTCTCTTTTTTTTCTTCTTTTTGTTGGTACTAAATAGACGTTAAAAACACTAAAATGATAAGGATAAATTGTTTTGTAAGAATTTATTTCAATACATGAGTCGTTTATTTTAACCAAGTACAAGTTTTACGCCTCATGTTATATATTTCATATGATCCGAATATTTTTTCTTAAAAGATATATTTTAGCTATTGGATATATAATTTATAGAATATGTTTTTATTTTTTCCTATAATTTAAAATTTTATAACATGATATCTTATATCTTATACATATACCTTGTTATGCTTAGACATTTAAAGTAAGTTGTGCTTCATATTTGAATTCTATGCGTTTTATATGTATTGTTTATAACTGTTAAATTTCAATTCTTTTTTAATATTATTTTTATTTTAAATATAATATTAGTTAGAATAAATAAATGAACTCTGCCTCGCTACCAAAAAAATAATACATGCCTCGAACCTTCGAGGATTTAGATTTTTCTAACTAACACAAACTTAAAATTGAATATATTGGCCTTTTCGAGATTTAAAAGCTAAAAGGTTGGCCTTATATGTCCAAAAATAATTGATTGTGAAATATAAAGTCTAAAATGATTAATATTGATCTAATATTTTACAACAAATAACATAACATGAAAAATATTACCATCTCTTGGACTGAATGCAAAAACGTAAAAATGACAACTAAGTCATACTACATTTTGTCTATCATTAATCATCCTTATCATTATAAAATTTGCCATCTTTTGGATAAGTCATATTACATTTTATCTCTTATTATTTCATTATTATCTTTATTTATATACATTTTACCAACTTGACTGTTAATATTGTATTATAACCGATATTTTAAAAGGTATAGAAGTACGTCAAAAATTTAGATTTGTTTTCATCATTAAAAACATTATTTTCAATAATCAACAATTATCTAGGGTAATTTACTTTTGCACCGTATCTCGGGTAAGCATTGTAAAGGTTGGACGATAAATAGTATATTAAATTGTGATTTATGAAATAAATACGTATAATAAATTATTATTGTTAGTAAACTAAAATTAAAATTAAAATTGTGAGTCGTTGCTTGCCTTCGCAAAGGATAACAATAAATTAAGTTTGCTACATATAATCTATCATTGCCTTACGACCTTTATATTACACACTACAAATAACCGATCAATAATAATGAATTTCAATATTTTTAAATATTAATTAAAATTTACCTGATTTAAATTAAAGTTATTAGGACTAAATGTATCAACCATTTTGAGAAAACATTTAAAAGATGGTAACAATCAAAATACTTAGTTATGTTATATATAATTCACTAGTTACATGGGGCCATATTTGGTTCACCACCAACAACGAATCACACTTGACCTCAATAATTTGAGAGCCCAAGCCTCGGGCTAATTCTAGACATGCAACCAATGCCTTGTACTCGGCTTCATTGTTAGTCAACGGAGTACTATGTATCGCCTATCTTAAAATTTCACCGGCGAAAGAATGCAATAGGACTCCCAGACCAGTCCCCCTTGACATTGGAGGCCCCATCTGTGTAGAGCATCCAAACACCGGGAAAGTCCCCAAGACCAAGATGACTTAATTTTTACCACCAACTTAGCAGGTGCCCAGAAAGTTCGGGCTTATATAACACGTTTTTACGTGGAAACATGATTACTACATCAATTGACTGATTTTGAAAATATGGTCGAACCTTTCTCGACGACATAACTAAAGAAAAAGCCAGTCTTTCGAGCAACGGGTACCATGTTTCTGCTCCTGACATTACTCTACTTACATAATAGACATGATATTGCGTACCTTTTTCTTCTAGTATTAGGACTGCACTTACCACTACCTCGGAGTACTCAAGATATATGAGAAATTATTCTCAGTTCTTTGGTTTTAACATTAGCGGATAAGTAGGCTTTCAGGTCCCGTAGGGCCTGTTGGCATTCGGGTGTCCAAATGAAATCGTTCTTCTTTTTAAGAAGTGAAAAAACCTTGTGACATTTTTTTGACGATCGAGAAATAAACCTACTTAGAGCCGCTACTCGCCCGGTTAGCCGTTGAACAACTTTCACATCTTCAAGTGTGTCCGGTATGTATTCGATAGCCTTTATTTTGTCAGGGTTTAACTCGATTTCTCTATGATAAATCAAGAAACCCAAGAATTTTCCGGAGTCCACCCCGAAAACACATTTTCCGGGGTTTAGCTTCATATTAAACTTTCTCAGCACCTCAAAGGTTTCCTGCTAATGGCTTAAATGGTCCTCTGCATGAAGACTCATAACAAGCATATTATATAAAGTTCCATTATTTTTCCTATTTGTTTTTCGAATATTTTTTTTACTAAACTTTGATATGTAGCTCCGACTTTTTTAGTCTGAAAGGCATAACGTTATAACAATAATTATCGAAAGTAGTTAAAAAATGTTTTCTCCTGGTCTTCCAAGTGCATCGTTATTTGATTTTACCTGGAGTACACATCGACAAAGCTCATTATCTCATGTTCGATGTAGCATCGATTATCTGATCTATGTTGGGCAATGAGAATGAGTCTTTTGGACATGATTTGTACTTTGTAATTAATGCACATTCTAAATTTGTTCCCTTTCTTAGGCACTACGACTGCATTTACTAACCAATCCAGCTATTTTACTTCCCGGATTGACCATATATTAAGTAATCTAGATACTTCTTCTTTAACAAACCTGTGTCAAAGTTCGGTGATCGACCGTTTTTTCTATCGCACGAAGGGAAACTCAGATCCAGGCCCAACTTATGAGTTGTGACTTCTGGATGGATGCCTATCATATCTTCACGTGAACATGCAAAGCAATCAATGTTAGATGCAAGATATTTCAGAATGAATTAAATCCCTGAGTCGGGGGTTAACCCCGTGCCCATATATACCTTCCTATCGGGAGTTTCTGTGTGTAGTGCAATCTGCTCAAGTTCCTCTATAGTGCACTTGGTGGCATCTGACTCGTTCGGTACCTGAAAATATCTAGGTACCTGATATCGGTCCAAAAACTCCTCCGGATAGGTTGATTCTGATTCTACAGGCAGAACCTGCTGAATATCTACTTGGGATCTATCACAACCTCTGGTTCCTCTATGGAGAACCATCTCCCTAGAAGCAGGTTGTTCTCCTCGAATTTGTTTCATCACTTCTGGTGTAGGAAATTTTACCAACACATGCAGTGTCGATGGGATCGCCTTCATATCATGTATCTACGACCTCCCAAATATTGCATTATATCTCATGTCACTATCAATGACATAAAATTTCATCATCTTAATGACTCTAATTGCATCCACCGGTATATCTACTTCCCTCTTCGTGGTCTCGCTCGAGCTATTGAAACATGATAGGGTTTTGGCAGCTTGAACTATCTCGTCTGCTATATTCATCTCTTCTACCACCTTCAGCCGAATATTATTAGACAAGCTCCCGGGATGACTCTTTTCACCTGGAAGTAATCAATATGCATCATGATTACCAATGCATCATTATGAGAGAAGATCATACCGACAACATCATCTTCGATGAACGTGATAGTATGCTCATCAGGTTTCTCCCAGAATCTCTTCCCTCGGGTTACTGAGATTTATGTCTTCTTATCCGCGATGAAAGATGTATAGGCAATCATTGACCCACCATAGATCATGTTTATAACATGGGGTGGTGCGGTCAAATTAGAATTATCTTTGGCAGGTGGTCCCCGCTCATAATTATTGCGAGCGAAAGAGCTCGTATATTCTCAGAGGTGGCTCCTACACAAAATTCCTGCCACATTTTCTCATAAATATCTGTAGTCTACAGTTTTATATCTGTGAGTGCCATAAAAATTGCACCAAACATATTGATCTCTTTTATTAGGATCGAATTACAATGGCTTCGGAAGTTGGGACGTCAGATGGGTTCTCAATACCGCCACCATTTGATCTTCGTCAATATTGAAGTTGTACTCGAATAATTTTGGGTATCCAGTACCCTTAGTAGAGTTAGATGAATTCTCTTTATCAAAATTCACCAATCCTTGATTGTTTCCTTTGGGACCTCCCTTGTTATTTGTCTTTTCAAATGAGCGAAAACTTTGTCCACCTCATTGCCTTCCGGGAGTAGGATAAGGTTGGAAGCAGTTTTTCGAAGAGTTCCGATCTTCTTCGACTCCTTTGTCTGACTTATGAAAAATACTTTCATTTTGAGTCCTCAGTAAATCGTCCTCTATTCGGATCTTGGACTCATACAAGATGTGCACGTCTTCCCATGTTGTAGCCTGAAATTCCAAGAATTTTCCTTGAGTTTCTCGGCATCTAAACTTGAAAGATTGAAACCCTTTGTGAAAGCCTCTGCATCCCACTAGTTCAGGACTGCGAGTAACAACATACGTTCCTTTTGGAACCGCCAAACAAAGTCTCTAAGGATTTTCGTTTCTCTCTGCACAATGCGGAAGATATATGTCTTGCGTCTCTTCACCTTCCGAGCCCTCACATGAGCTTTTATGACCATGTCTACGAGTAGGGCGCACGATCCAATTGAGTGCTCAGAGAGAAGTGAATACCATGTCAAGGCTACCTTAGCAAGTGTTTCAGCAAATTTCTTGATCATAACAGATTTTATTTCATGTTCCCTCAGGTCTTTCCCTCTTACGGCTGTGGTATAGGTCGTTATGTGTTTATGTGGATTAGTAGTCCCTTCTTACTTGGCTACAAAAAGCATTTTAAACCTTTTGGGGATTAGTTAAGGAGCAACCCCTAGATTATACGCCAAGATAATATATCTTCTTGCATCTGGTCCTTCAACCACAAGAGGGGCACACAGTATTTGATTTAACTTGTGCCGAAACTTCTTGTCATTTTTCTCTGCCTTCTCTACGTTATGTTATTGTTCACTTTTACGAGGGACATAAAAGTTATTTTCTATGCCATTTTTATCCATCATTGGGCCTTCATTTTGTCGGACTCGATGAAGAAATGATAGTGTTGGGCTCTTAGGCCCAACGACTCAACCAATGCCAAAGAAGTAGCGAGACGCGGGCCATAGGTCTACGGGACATGCAAAGGAAGAGGGAAAAACATGCATATGTGTTAGAATGCATCTAATTACTTCAACTATAACTGAACATAAAATGAACGTACTTAAATTATTGAGACTGGACAAAACAGTAGGCCCAAAATGAACATTTAAATAACACCCCATTTAAATTTGGGCTATTGTAAGCCCATTATGGTATCCACATATGAGCGGGCCTAATTATGCATATATAAGAGTATACCAGCTCATTCATTTAATAGATAAGGTGATATATATAATACAAATGTATGTAAATGATATACCTAGGGATATACACATATATATAGCCTCGATATACATTTAGTGTATACCTAGGTCCCTATACTTGGTATACACGAAGGTATATCATTCCCTACACAACAACCCACACAAAGAGGCAAGTAAAAAAAGCTCAATTCCATATTACAAGCAAGATCAGAGAGGGTATTCATAGACACTTTAAAGCAAAACAGTTGACCAACTGGACAAAAAATGAAGATGAAACTGGATACAAGGCATATGATGAGATACAAATGGCCTAATGATTCACACTAAACAATATTTATCCAAACAGGTAAACATGCTCAATTTCAAATGGTTTTAAAAGGCTGAGGCAACAAACATATGGATGTTAAAAGGGGCAGTCCAACACAGGTTGACAAACAATGTTAAAAGGCATGGACATTTTTAATCAACATGGGACCTATTCACTTAGGTTCAAGAACCTTAGACAATTTCCATATCTCATCTACACATAGAATCAGTATAGTAACACCAACTGTATGCTAAGCAAGAAAACAAATTTCAGCATGAGATAGACTAACACATATACCATTTTGACCAATCAGTTGTTATAGTATGCTAAATAGAGAGTCTGGGAAAGACCACATGCTATCATAGGGATGTTTTATAGTATAAATAGACAGAGTAGATACACAACCTATTAGATGATCAAACTATGATACAATATGACTTACATGGCTAATTATGTTAATGGGGAGGCATTTTTTGCAGTTAGACAAACAAGGATGATCATGCAGTCAACTCAACATATGGGATTGGCATATTAAAAAACATGATGACTCTTTTGGGAATAACTTTTCTACACACACAGAGACATTGAGGGTCGGGTTAAACACACATGATCCTATATAGATCATACATTAACCACAAGAATATCCCAGGACTAAATACAACATGCTCAGGTTTGTACACACATGGAAGCTTCTGGTAGCCACCAAAATGATCCCAAATAATTGTCTAGGCATGGTCTAAGTAGGGCTTTTTTATAGGATAATACCACAAATTGACTCAGAAAGGGGCCTTTCATGCTTAGATAAGAGTATTTTAACCCTTGAGATAGATAACATGAGTTTATATACAATCATATGAACTCTTGAAACAACAAAAATGAGTTGAACACCAGCCTCAGATAATACTTCAAACATAAATGATCATGTCACGACCCCAATCGGAGGGCCATGAGGGGCACTCAGACCTTACATGTCCAAGTGTCGCTCTTCATATTCTCACCAGCTAACCAAAATTAATCATGGCCACAAGGGCCGTTATTGAATTTTCTGCTGACATATACGCCACACCCAACAGGGCCTCACATGACTACTATACACAGGACAAATGTCTACAGGCCTCTAAAGAATACATGACATCACAAGGGCAGGACAGGGTCCTGCCACACCCAAGTGCATATGCAAAATAACATACCATGATCAGACTACAACTCTGAAACAAGTAGAGTGCTCCAATACCAGCTGAACCAACAACCTACCAGTGCAAACTGTCACCCTCTTTAACTGACCTGCGGGCATGAAACGCAACGTTCCCCGATAAAAGGGACGTCAGTACGACTGATGTACTGAGTATGACAGGCATAAGAAACAATATAACATAGATACATATCAATCTGAAACAGAAATAGCTAACTAGCAGTAAATGCCTCTGAGGGCCCTAATATACGTGCCTAAATGTTATGCATAATGCAAATGCAGTATATATATATATATATATATATATATATATATATATACATATCATGCAACCCGATCCAATATATTATATATGTATATGTTGCGGAACGTGCAACCCGATCCAACATATTATATATATATATATATATATATAATGCATGACAATGAAACATTTTGAACTTATCGGATGACATAATATCCCTGTACATTCGGCTAACATTGGGAATATCAACATTTTTCCCACATACCTCAATAAAGATTTAGGAATATATTTAGACATGCTTTTAATATATGAATCAATAATATGAATATTCCTTAACTACTAAGAGTAGAGTAATTTATGGAACAACATTATGGTTACGTTTCGTACATAGAACATGACAAAAGGAAGAAAGAGCCTTGCATACCTTGTTATTGAAGTTATTTAAGTTCCACAGGTCCTTGTAAGCTATATGAATGTTTATCTATATCATATGGATGATTTATATCATAATCGGATCAATATACTATTAATAAATGCATTGAGACATTTTATCGAACACCTTGTATGCGTAGAATCTATGTTTCTTCTATATGGAAACTTATACCTGTAGCAAAACAATTAGCCTTCCTAATCTTCCTCCTTAACTGCTACAATATCCATAACCACAACTTCTTATAGGCAGCCCCAACAATGCCCAACAAGTCCTAACATTTACGATACTCACTTTAGCAACTAGTAGCAAGAATCATGCTTCATAACTTGTATAATCTTAAGACAAGAAGGATTACCTCTTTTTAGCGTAGCGACGAGTGTCATCGGACAACCTTTCACTCAAACCGGATTACGACGAGCGAAAATAGGACCCACAATTGAGAACCTCCTCGAAACTCAAGGTCTTTGCTTGATTTCTGAGTGTTCAAGTGTTCAAGAATTCGATTTCGCTGGAGCTAAGGTCCAAAACACCATGAATGTTTCCCCCTTTTGGGCGAGCAAAAGCTTACGGAGAATCTCCTAATTCGATCGAGAATGAGGCTACCAATTGAGATTTACTCCCTCTGATAGAAGTGTAACAACTACTTCTCCAAGGAAAAATTTCTACAGGCTTAAGATATGAAGGCATTTTAATAACAAAGAAAGGGTGAATAGGTGGAGACTTGTGAATCTCCCTGGCTGCCATCGTGTTTTGCCTATTAGGCTTAGTCATTGAGATGCTTTGTTACAATGTTACACGTAAGGTTCCACTAAATATTGTCCCCATTAAGACTAATCCCACAATTAATTAATTATACACACAATTAATTTCTTGACCCCGCTTCACTTAAATCTTGATGACTTATAAAACCTTCTTATACTCAATGTCATAATTTTGTAATATGACACTAGTCCATAACCTCTTTGGGGATATACAACTATTATTATTAATCTCCGTCGTCACATTTGTTACATCCTAAATTATTTCAGGATCACATCCTTTTATATACTAATTTCTTTATTAGCATACGTAAATATAACATAAATTCCCCGAGGCCCGGGTCTACTTGCCTACGCTTATGTGCTCAAACCATCACCCAAAAGTACGGGGTTTTACATATCATTTAAGGTCAAAGTATGCAAACATGGTCTTAGTCATGCTATATACTAAACATGCTATCACAAGCTAGCCTGCCAAGATACTGAATTTAGACAGGACTAAGAATAGGACCCCAAAATTTATTTTGAATCCTTTTTGTTTTATGGGTATGATCTTGCTTGTTGTGTAGCTGAAGGAAGTTTCTAAATTCTAAAAGGCACTAGTCATCCAATTTTAGAAAGATGATGAGTTTATGCTCTAAGAATCCAAGTTTCGATTTCAAAGTACTTGAGATATAAAACAAGCTAAGTCATCGATCCCTACTAGAATATAGTAGTAGTAGTAAGTTTGTCATTTTCATATACCACAAAAAACAAAAGGCAAAAGCAGTTGTCTAGACAAACTAAGCCAGAAATTGGAAGATAAAACCTTGGATGGTTATATTAGCAAAAAAGAAACTTAAATCTGTTACAGAGCAATTAAGCACATACAACATGGAAAACTAATGTCAATACCTCAAAGGAATTACACATCTCAAATAAACACCTCAATTTTGCTTCAAAATAAGACTCAGTGGCTTGAGATTTACTTCAAAACAGGAAATTATGGCCGAGTACATTTTGGATTTCAACTGAGGGGATTTGCCGATGACAAATATTTCAAACTTTCAACTCTCGGGATTATATGAATAAATAGCACTATTGGGCCATTTAGCTTCAACCAGCATAATCTCACCTGTGGGAAGGCTGCCAAAGAGGGTCAATTAGTTCCATTGTTGGATCAATTCAGCTGGTAATGCGAAGGTGTGCTTAGTTCGACCGCGATCTATTTTATTTAGGGTCAATATGTTAATATGGTTGCCTCTCTTATATGCAAAGGCCAGATATTCCCTGAATTACAGGGGGAGAGTAACATATAAGTTTAGCTGATAAGGGAGAGTTGGTTTTCTAAGATGGTGTCGATTGAGATCAAAAGAAATCACCTCACATCCTTTTATAGCCAATAAAGAGTGCCATCAATGCAAACAGATTCCTCCAATTCAGTGTCACTAAAGCGGGAATACGATACCTTAACACTCTTCCATGAATCCTCACCCAGTGTAAGAATCTCAAACTTATGGCCACCATCTACTTTGAGCAGCTTATAAGATTTAGAGATTGAGTCAAATACAAAGAAGTATTGAAAATTTCGAGCACCCCCAAAATACTATAATAATGAGGAAACGGGAGCTTCATAATCTCGCATGTTAACAAATTGCAGAGACATACACGACAGCTTATGTAAAAACAAACAAGACCATTGATTACATTTGTGACTCCATAGTATTTTGTATACGACACACTAAGCCACTCCTCCAAGTTTGGTGATTCACGAGTTGCCAATAAATATCTATGATCTGAAACAAACCCTGGCCATAACGAACGAAAAGCAAGAATTTCCACCGATTTCCATAGGATTTCACGAATTCAGGGTGAGAGACGATTGAGCGCCAACTCCTACATATAGAGTTGCATATGCACAGTGACTTCAGCGACACTTTTAGTAGAATTTTCAACATCATGTCCTCAACAATACAATTGGAATTCTTTATCATCTTCTTTGCAGCCACTGTTATTATTCTTCTTCATATATATATATATATATAGAGAGAGAGAGAGAGAGAGAGATGGAAAGGATTTTCTTTATCCGATTTGGTATGGGATTCCTAAACCTACTTGGGTTATGATTCGGATCGACATGCCTTTTTTTACGTCAATAAAATTCAAAGTGACGACATAATTGACTTTTCATAAAATCACCTAGCAATGTGTAGAGGACGTCTTTGTTTCTTACGTCTTCTTCCCACCTTCCCTCTTTTCTCAATCAAATGTGTTTCTGTTTATGGGTTTTGATAGAGAAATAGAAAATGACGTAAACTGATAACCAACAGTACGATTTATACTATGGTTGAAACGTGAATCGCCCTAATATGGATGATTCTACTCTTTTTTTTCTTAAAGATTGAAATTTTACGCATGCTTTGTTTGTTAAATGGGTTCTTCTTGGACTTGAAGTTAAATACTTGATAAATTTATTGTGGTTTGGAATAGCTCTATTATGAGGAGATGATGTTGTGAGATGATATTAATCTCCCTTAGGGAGTCTTTCTCATTAATATCAATATATTTATAGCGTACAATAAACAATTCTAATACAAGAGAAATCTTATTCCCAATACAAGAGGAATTTTAGTTTACCATAATTATCTATCACTAAATATATGGAATATATTCTAATTATGGGTAGGGATTGTACTGTTATACTTGTACACGTTTACACACCCCCTCAGTCGGAGCGGAAAGAGGCCTAACGCTAAGACTAGATATGAAGTCAAGAAATAGCTGTCTTGGGAGGCCTTTCGTGAAAATATTCGCGTATTGATATGAGGAAGACACGTGCAATACCTTAGTATGCCTGAGAGAAACCTTCTCACGAACAAAATGGATGTCCATCTCAATATGCTTGGTTCGCTGATGCTGAACCGGATTGTGAAACAAGTATATGGCGGATATGTTATCACAATAGACCAGAGACGCTTTTCTTAAAGGACACTGAAGCTCCAAGAGAAGGTTTCGGAGCCAACAGATCTCATCAACAACATTAGCAACTCCTTTATACTCAGCTTCTACACTCGAACGGGATAACGTGGCTTGCCGTTTGGCAGACCAAGAAATGATATTATCACCCAAAAACACACAATATCCGGAAGTAGAGCGGCGGGTGTCTGGACAGCCTGCCCAATCTGCATCTGTGTAGGATAATAGCGAGTTCGGTGTGAAAAGGTATAAGTGTAGTCCATAGTCTAGTGTGTCTTTAACCTATCGAATGATACGTTTCAGGGCAATAAAATGAGGTTCCCTGGGGGCATGCATAAACAAGCATACCTGTTGGACAACATAGACAATGTCAGGCCTGGTGAATGTGAGATACTGGAGTGCGCCTGCAAGACTCCTATACATAGGAGGATCAATCACTGAAGTACCGACCAATGCACTAAGTTTGGATTTAGAATCAACTGAAGTGGCCATGATTTTGCAATTGTCCATCTTAGCCCTGTGCACGATCTCCTCTGCATACTTACGCTGGCAAAGAAACATATAATCTGCGGATCTAGTGACTGAGATCCCCAAAAAATAGCTCAACTTTTCCAAATCAGTTATGGCAAATTAAGACTTGAGCCGTGCAATGATTTCATCTTTCAACATAGAAGTAGAGGCAGTAAGAACAATGCAATCCACATATAACAGTAAATAGGCAGTATCATGACCTCGATGTAAAGTAAAGAGAGAGGTATCACATCTGTTGCATGTAAACCTAAGGCATATAATGAAATGTGCAAACCAATCATACCATGATCTAGGGCCTGTTTTAAGCCATAGAGTGACTTACGGAGATGACACACATACTGTGGGGCTGCCGGGTGGACAAAGCCAGGCGGACAAAGCCAGGCGGCTGGTGCATGTATACAATTTCTCATAAATCCCCGTGAAAAAATGCATTCTTCACATCTAGCTGATGAATCGACCAATTCTTACCCATAGTAATGCTTAGAACTGTGCGAATGGTGGCCGGTTTAACAACCGGACTTAAAGTCTCGACGTAATCAATGCCATCATGCTGGTTAGTACCATTTGCCACTAGTCTTGCCTTGTATCTTTCTAAGTCACCACTATCTCTGAACTTGTGTCGAAAAAGCCACATGCAACGGATCACATTCACTCCCTCAGGTCGAGGAACCAAGTCCCAAGTATGTTGTTTCGTTAATGCATTAAACTCCTCACACATGGCCGCATTCTAATTTGGGTCCAGTTTGGCTAATTTAGGGCTTTTTGGAATAGGTGAAATTGTTTGGGTGGACAGGTTAAATTGGACTTTGGTTTGAAAATCCCGTGTTGGGCACGGGTTTCCATTCGGTGTGTGAGTGCTGGTTGGATAAGGGTATCGGTCGACTGGTTAGGTGGACTGTGTGTTGGCAGATGCAGGTGTGGTGTATTTTGTATTATCGGGACTGGGGTTTGGTCGAGGGTGGTTGTCCGATGGTGTGGAATAGTGGCGGTGTTTGGGTTTGAAGTCGAGTGGGTTGGGTCGGTGGGTGCTGGTGAACTATGGTAGGGATTTATGGGGGTTCTCGGTATTCTGAAACTGGAGAAGGGTTGTAGTGTCAGGTATGATGTCGGTAGTGTAGTGGAACCGGTGGCTGGGTTTGCTGGATGATGGTTGAGGGTCGAACTAGGGTCGGCACGGTGGTGAGACAGTGGAATGGCACAGTGAATGGGACGATGACCGGTGAGTTGGTGGAACCTGGAGACATAATGGTGCTAAGGGTGACAAGCGGCGGTGACAGGTAAGTCACTGGTGGCAGGGATGGTGACGGTAAGCGATGGACGGTGGGCGATGGTGGTTGTGAAGGTACATTGGTGTCGGCCTGACACAGTTCTCGAAGGTGGACAGGAGAGAGAGTTGAGTCGTCTAAAAATTCGTAATCCAGTTTTTGAAATTTTTGGATGTTTGAAATGGGGAATTGCGTCTCGTCAAAAGTGACGTGACGTGAGACAAAAATTTGACTAGTGGAGAGGTCATAGCACAGATAGCCCATATGGTTTGACAGGAAACCTAAGAAGACACACGGAGTGGTGCAGGGAGATAATTTGTGAGTGGTCGTGGAAGAGAGATTAGGAAAACATAGGCAATCGAATATCCGTAGGTGATCATAGGAGGGAACCCGAAGGTGTAGGATTTCGGGTGGAGTCATGTTATGGAGGGTACTAGTGGATAAAATATTAAGGACATATTCTACCATTTTGATTGCATATACCCAAAATAATTGAGGGAGGGAGGCATGAAACAGAAATATGCGGACCATGTTATTTATTGTACGAATGAGACGCTCGGCCTTGCCATTTTTAGAGGACGTGTGAGGACACGAAAATCTGAAGACCATGCCATTATTGGTGCAGAATTTATGAAACGCAGAATTGTTAAATTCACGGCCATTGTCAAATTGAAAAGATTTAATGGCGCGTTCGAATTGCGTTTTGATAAATGTGCAAAATTCAAGAAATTTGGCAAAAACTTCGGACTTAAATTTTAATGGGTAGATCCAAAGAAAGTGAGAGTAGTCATCCAATAACACGAGATAATATTTATGACCTAGGAAACTAGTAATATGGGAAGTCCACAGATCAACATGAACAATATCAAAAGGAGCAAACGTAACGCTAACTGAGGATTTAAACGAAAGACGAACATGTTTGCCCAATTGACAGGAAATGCAGGTCTGGGCAAGTTTCCCATTACATTGAATAAAACTATTACTTCTAAAAAAATTAAAGACGGGAGCTCCTGGGTGTCCGAGCCTATTGTGCCAAATTGACGGAGATAGAGCAGCTAGGGTAGTGTGTGATCGGGAACCGGCAACGGACGAGGATATGAATGGATAGAGATCCCTTGTGCTATTGCATCTCGTAAGAGGTGTCCCCGTACGTAGATCTTTCACAGTAAAACCAAATGGATCAAAATCAACTGACACAAAATTATTACAAGTAAATTTCCTAATGGATATTAATTTTTTGATGATGTGTGGGGCAAGCAAGACGTTATTTAGGGAGAAGGGCGGGTGAGGTGGCGGAGTGTGGGTGTGACCATAGCCCTGAATTGGAATGCGGTGACCATTGTCAACTGTAATAAATTATGGAGACTTTAAATGATACACTTGGGAAAGATTACATGCGGACCGTGTGAGGTGAGAGGAGGCTCCGGAGTCCATATACCAATTTTCGTCGGGCTGCTGCATACTCCTACTGTTGAATTCCTGACCCAAGTCGGTAGGGATTTGATTGAACAACTGCTACGGGAACTGGGCCTGCACAACATAGGCATGTTAGTGATGGAGTAGGGGCGGACGCAAACATAGAGACTGGCCTAGTAGCCCTTGTTGCTGAAAAGAGAACTGGGCTGGAGGATATGCTGAAGTCGTGGCCCAGTTCTGATTTGGGTAACCAGACACTGGGCCGGCCCATGCCATAGTGTTGCTGGACTGCTGTGATTGTTGGCCTCGGCCCTTGCCGCCTCGCCCATTGCCGCGGCCCTTGCCACCCCTGCCGCTGCGGTTTAGCCGCGGTTGGATATTTTCCGACGGAAACTGTTGGCCAGTGGTGGCCTGATGTTGTGCGGGCGGTTCAACTGTTAAAGCCTTCTGGTTATGCTCATCCTGTTTCGCACGTTGGGTTTCCTCCAATAATAATTGCGAGCGTGCTTTGTTAAAACTTGGTAGAGGGTCAGCATGTTATATCATCATGGCTAGGGTGTCATATTCACCCTTGGGGAGGCCCACAACTAATTGTAAGACCATCTTAGTTTCGGACACAGGTGTACAACATTAGACAATTGGTCTGCCACAAGTTTCAACTTCCTGCAATATTCTGACATATTAGAGAAGTTTTCGAGACGGGTGGTGTTGAACTGTTCTTCCAAGTACACGAAGCGAGTGTTCTTGTTATCTTGAAAAAATTCTTCCAAACGTGTCCATAGATCATGGGCAGAGGCACCAATTTTCATAATTATGTATAGTAAGTCCTTTGATATAGTATCATATATCCACTGTTTGATCACGACATCGAGGCGACGCCATGTGATGTCGTCCATATTGGGAGGACGATGGAAATATCATCTATATATTCAAGCACATGATATACACATGCATGGATGCGAAATAGTTCCATCCATGACCAATATTGGCCATCTTCTTGATAAAGAATTATAGGGATAAAATTCTTGATGTTGGTAACGGTGAGAGCCGGATGAAAAGATAGTGAGAATATGGGTTGGATGACGACTGAGTGAAAAACGGAAGCATCAGAAGGGGTGGGAGTAGCCAAATTCTCCATTGGGATGGACATTGGGAAGAGGGAAAAAAAGAAAAATTACTATTGCCGTCGGCCGAGGGGTGGGGGGCAAGGATTTTTTTTATAGTAGGGTTTTGGCTCCTGATACCACGTGAGATGATATTAATCTCCCTTATGGAGTATTTCTCATCAATATCAATATATATAGTGTACAATATACAATCATAATACAAGAGGAATCATATTCCCAATACAAGAGGAATCCTAATTTACCATAATTATCTATCACTAAATATATGGAATATATTCTAATTATGGGTAGGGATTGTAGTGTTATACTTGTACACGTTTACATATGTGATTGATGATTCGGCTAACAAGCCATGCTTTTTAATTGTTGTAGTTGGCCTAATTATTCGAGAGGATGAATTAACGTCGTTAGTCGCTCTCCGGTGTGTAAACCACATTCATGCGCAAGCCTAGTTATTCGGAGGATGCATAACCGTTGTGAGTCGCGCTCTAGTGCGTAAGCCGCATTCTTGCGCAAGCCTAGTTATTCGAGAGGATGAGTAACCGTCGTGAGTTGTACTATGATGTGTAAGCCGTATTTACGCGCGGATCCTAATGTTCATTCTGTGCATTTTATGGTTGTTTAGCCGTGAGTTGGCATGTGTTATACTTTGATTACATGTGAGTGGCTTATTGATGATATTGAGTTCTTGATTTTAAAGACTATATGTGATAAACAACTAGCTAGATTGAAATGGTTATATTTCTTGTTTATTTGGTTGTCTATATAAAATTCTACTAAGGTTGATGACTTTGCTTTATCTCTTACTTTCGAATTTTATTACTATTGACTCACAAGCTTTACTCTATCACAAGTTCTATTACCAAGGTTGACGACTTTGCTCTAATTCCATGTTGATCAACTTATTGTAGTATTTTCATAAGTTGAAATCGAACATTTCATCGAATAAAAATCAGTCAATATTATGTTTACTCCTAGTTGGCATGAAATAGCTTTTTAGTCTCTAGTATTGCTGATAGTGAGGATCAGTTTCTTTGCGTAGTTCCTCTGGATGTTATGACTACTTCACTGAATGCTTTAAATATCTATTTGGATATCTCGTTCTTCAAATATCTTATATCTCTCTTGATTGACATTTCGTACATTGTTTGTCAAATCATCAGAACTTCAATTTAAGCTCATCATTTATCATTGAGCTAACAACTACTTGACACTGGGTATTTGTGTACACTTTCAAATTTACACCAGACTATACACATGTGGGGTAAACACTTAATCACATAACCTAAGAGGGAACTATCACATCTTTTTATCTCATAATAATCTATGTTTCTTATAGTAACTTACTAACGTCGCACTCTCTGGCTCTTAACTGACTAAACTTAAACAACTTAAACTATGCCAAAAAATTTAACACCGTCTGCTCATCATTCTCATGTCGTACACTATCTCTTCTTATTCATGTGCATGAGTAGAGTAAAAAACAAATATTTCTTCTGAAAATCATACCACTTTAGAATCACAAGTAATTTGTCCTTAGGGCTTTTACACAAAACCACAATAATATATTTATATGCCCGCTCCAGCTAAACTCTTAACCTTTTACCCCATTGGGTCTGACATTAGAGCTATCATCATCATACATGTGACGATATTTAGGGATTTCTCTTAGTCCCGACGACGTGCTGAAGCATACAAACGGTTGTGACAACGACCTGTATTACCAGACTGAGCTTCATTACACCTACTTTGGGTTTGATAATTATGAGGGCTGCTGAATTTGTGGACTGAGTCACATTACAATCAGCACCATATTCCTTTAGATAGTGACCCTACTTGCCACACACAATACACTTATCCATGTCTGAACGATACACCCATTGGTGCCTATTATCACACTTGTTGCACATAGGATTATGAAAAACTTTGTGTCCCATATTGGCCTGTGACTGAGAGCCCTTTGCTCTGAAACTCTGTTTCTAGCTGAACTGACCTTTCTGATCATATTTGGACCTAGGGAATGGTGCATTGGTTGCAGATGGAGCGGGTCCAGATGACCTACTATAGAAAATTGTCTGCATCCACCTCCCTGAGATCCTCCATGATTTATGTTTCCTACAAACTTAGCTCATTTGCTAATTTCTCTGTCATTCTCTTCTTGCAGTCTCTCATTTTTTTTATCAAGTACAACATTATTATATTACGCATTATCGGGTGGCATCCACTTTATTTCACTTTAAAATTGTCTCAAGTCTCGTTTATTGCTGTCAGACACTTCACAATCATTCCCCGGTGGGTAATCATTCTCAGTTGGACCTTAAATTCCCTGCTTGTCAATGACGCCTTCAATACGTACAGAATTCGATAGGAAGAGAAAGTTATTTACTGTTTTAAGCTTCATAGCACGATCTAGAGTAGAAAGAAGTGAGATCATCCTGAATGTCTTGTTAGTCAACCATTTATATGTGTGGATGACACACACATATAAAGGAAACTGCATTGGAGACAACTTCTGGCACACACATATAAAGGAAACTCTATTGGACACATCTTCATAGACTCTCTAGGACAATTGAACTTAATGCTCTGATACCAGGCTTTGTCATGCCTCGAACCATGGCCTAAACATAACATGATACTCGGTGCCTGACTACATGTGACTGAGCGAACTAACTGACTGGCTAAATCAAAATGTGATATCAAAACATATTGAAAGAGGAATTATTAACATATGTTGATGTACTAAAAGTCCGACTGAATAAATCAAGTGCGGAAACGTTGTTAGAAGGCTGAAGCATAATTGTAGCCAACATATCTTAACATGAGAAACTTGCGACTCTATCTAACTATTACTCTAGTCTATGAAGCCTCTAATGAATTACTGAAAACACTAACTATTGTCGGGACAAGGCCCCCGGCATAACTATCTATCTATAAATACTTAAAGACTATAAAATAATGATAATGCTCCAAAAGAACTAGGACTCACCAAGTAGCTAATACTGGAACCTAGCGAGCTGAGTCGTCAACCTGTAAATCGTTACCTGCATCGCGAGATGCAGGCCTTGGACAAAGGGACCTTAGTACATTTGAATTGCACTAGTATGTAAAACCAACTAAAAGAATAAATAGTTGTGGGGTGCTCGAGAAAAGGCTGCCCAAATTAATAAACAAATAATATACTGCAATTGAGACGATGACATATAACATAGTGAATGAAAGAAGTAAAGAATATGAATACTCTGTGTTCTGAATTGGAGAATCATTTGTTTAACTGAAATAATAAATTGTGGCCTTAGGCCTAATATATGTGCATAAATCTATGGCTTCGGGTCCAAGTATACATATACATAAACTGTGGCCTTGGGCCCAAAATACAAATGTTCAACAATATAAAAAAATTACATAAACGAATTGAGAATCATGCTAAAAGATATAACACTGACATACTGAGCAACGATTCGCTAAGACATATATTCATGAAACTGATTATGAGGACTGAAACTTTAACTAGTTTACAACATACTGAGTATTCTAGACCGAGACTCGTGGGTATCAAACACAAGTCTACACTAATTACGTACTGAGCTCACAACGTTTGGAATAATAGTCGTGAACGAATTATGCAACTAGAGAATAGAAGTTTTGTAACTATTTAAGGAACTAAGCTTAGCTATATTTATGAGGCAATTTGTTGAAAAGAACGTGGCGTAGGGAGAATCATTAACATTCCCAAACTTAGAGAGTTAGCCTCACATACCTTAACTTCATGCTCTTGAGCGTAATACCATATTCGTCGCTTCCTTTCGACTTTATTTATATCAATATATGTCAATAAAATCAACATTAGCGACAATTCTCATGTTTTGGCCATCGAGGTATTTTATCAAACACTTGGTGGGCATAAAGCTTCATTATCCCTTATTAATGGTGTTTCTATACCCAATTTTTCATCATCTTGTTTCTAGGTGATTTTACAGTCTAAAATATATATAATTAACGTCATTATTCATCACCCATATGATTACAACAACCCTAAGTCAATAATTCAATCCATACAACAGTTTATACGGTTTCTTCATCAAACCCAATAGCTTATCTCAAGAATCTATGGTTTATAATCATTAATCCAATACTATAATCAATTAGGGGATGAAGATAAAACATTTTTGATGTTCAAGAAGATTGAATTCAAAATCTAGGGCTCCTCGTCCGACAATAACATTTCAACCGCAATTCTATGGATCAAAAAGGGTTTAATCAAGTTAGAAGGGTACTAAAAACTTGAATTCATGCTAGAATCATTGGGAAACCCACCTTGGAGGGTTCTTGAGGCTTGGGACTTGTTCTCTATGATTTTAGGGGTGATATTTCGGGGCTACGGGGTGTTAGGGAATGATGTAGGGCTTTTAAAATGTCTTTTTATTTTATTTTTAGTTGACCGCCTAACAAGGGAAATAGAACTGCCTCTGGTGCGCGGTTGCGCACCTAAAGGTCACTTCGCATAGCTGATCGGGGAAATTGCATAATGTTTAGTAAAATGGGCACGACTTTTTATACAGAGCTCCGTTTGACCTCCACCATATATGGTTGGAAAGGTATTTCAAAGGGATAAAACGTTTTCTCAAATTCTCAACGGATTTTTATGTTAACTTGTTGGAAGTCAGACCTACCATAAACTTAGGCGATTCTATCGAATCTTATGCACCTCACTATTCGTCTTGATTTCGAAATAACTATTTCCACCCAAACTATCCCAATAACACTTCAAATGGTTACAATGTCATACTAATACTCATTTAACAAATTCACACCTAATCCATGTTGACACCCAATTTTGTCCCGTCTTTTCCAACTTATTTGCAATTTTAAATATTTTTTAACACCTCCAAAACAATTTTAATCTATATACATACATGCATTATATATATATATTACTATTCTCTTATTATTACTGTTATTCACATTTTTTACTATCATTTGCATTTTTTTTTATCATAATCATAAGTTTTATCAAAAAATTCTATGTTATTTTATTCTCGCGAAATTGCATCGCATTTTCATTTTTTATTAAGCATTAAATCTTTCGCAAATATTATTATCACATCGTTATGTTATTTTAAATAATTCACATCTTTTACAAAAAAAAATATAAATATATATTTTTAATGTTAAACCCCTTTTATATTTTTAAATCCATAACCCATTTCATTTTCCAACCCAAAACAATTTCTACCCAAAACATTCTATCAACCCCAAAGTCCATCTCTCCAAATTAACTCTTATTTTCGGCCCAAAAACCGAAGCCCAACAACCATTCCCCATCACCCAAAACAAAATCCACCCTCCCCAAAAATCACAGCCCAAACGAACCCCATTTCCAGCCTCAATCGAACAACCAAAACACCCACCACCCCATTCTCCCCAATTCGCCCAAGCCCAATCAGCTGACCCGCGAGCCCAATCCCAAATAAAACCCCCATCGCCCCAAAACCAAATCAAAAACCAACGACGCCTCCAAAAACCAGACGACCCTCCCGAAAATTCGGCGGTCCTTCGCCGGCTCCACCTTCAAACCGCCGGATAAACACCAACACCACTGCCACCATCAAGCCCTCACATCCCCAGTCCCCTTTTCCCTTTTTCTGCAAAACCCAGAGCCTTGAATAGCTCGTCCAAGGTCGAATCGACATGTGAACCATGCATGCTGCGGTCGATCCCCAGAACACCTTCAAGGGTTCGACGGGTAATAGCATAAACCCGTACCCCTTTCCTTATCATCTCGATTTCTGAAATGAAAATAATCCGTCACTTTTTTTTTCTTTGAATTCGAATTTCGAATTCTAGCTGTTGGGGTCTCATTTGGGACTATAAATAGAACCCTTTGTGGGTTGTTGCCAGGATTCAGACTGGAGACAATAAAGAAAACCCTCTGTTTTAAAGCTATTGCAAAAAATTGATCCATCGGGTTTTTCACAAAAACAACTTTCCATTCTCGAAATTTCTCTCTTTTATTCTCAGTTCTTGCTCGACACAACCACAAAACACCCATGCCCATTTTCTGTTCAATCGCATAAACACACGTCTCCGAGCGGATTCGACGATTCGAAACACGTCTCGGTTCGCTGTCCGGAGAAGATCAGTAAAACACATTCCTCTCGATTTGTTTTATGTATTTTTGTGTTTTGATGCTAATTTTGTGCTGATTATTTATGTGGTTGTGTTTTAATGCCTAAGTGTGTTAAGTGGTTAGCCCTGTTTAATTACCTATTAAGATTTAGAAATGTTATGTCTGTATTATTAAACTTATGCAGATTATGATATGAGGTGTATGTTGTCAGTACTTGTTTAGGAGAGTTATGAATAGTTAGATGTTTTGTGTGTGATACATATAGTGTTTCCACCTGTTTAGTTCATGATTAGTATTACATTTAACACAATATGTTAAGAATGTTGTTCAACATCTGTTCAGTGAAGTTATGATGTAAATTAGTTATATTTTATCATGACTAATATGATAAGGTCATTGTTCTACTTTAAAGGTCATGAACTGTGGTGATTAAGGTCTGAATATATGGTTATGCTTTGGTTTCCTTTACATGTCTGTCTGAAATCAATGTTAAATAGGAATAAAGTTTGGTCTCTTTGAAGATTTAGATGTATGTCAACTTTTGCATATTTTTATCAAATGAGTAAGTGTTTAGATAGGTCGGGTTTAAATTCCTACTTTTCTGCTTATAAATCTGCAGGCCTGAGTTCAGGGTAGTAAAATGGGATAAAGAAGTATTGTGTGTATGTGTATGGTTTCTGGATTTTTGAGTTCTTTTAATTGATTCATTCCTAATAGATGATTAGTTGTTTATCAGTTGTGGTATATGAGTATTTGACTTGTAATATACTAGATAATCAATCCAAGTATTATGCCATGAGAATCTGCCTACTTATGCCCAACACTTCATATTTAATCTTAACTATGTATGTGTTGACTTAAACTATGAAATGGTGACTAGCCATGCCTACTTCATAAAGTGTATTGTATGCCCATCTGCATTATCCTGATAAAATATTGCCCTGCTCATGTGTGTCCCTGCTTTATGTTGATTCTTATGTGTCCATCCTATCCATGATCAAGATGCATGCCCTCATTGTTATCCCTGAGTAAACATTTGGTCATCTGTCTGCTCCATATGTCCATTAGCCTAGTATATGCTTATCATATCTGCCTAAGTAATACCATACTTAGTGTATAACATAGCTGAGACCCCGTGTTCATGCTTTGGTTTAAAAATGATCCTGTATGTTTGGAATATCATATGTGGCTAGTGGTATAACTCATTTCTATGTGCTTTAAAGGGTCACTGAATTGTATGCTAGCCTGATTAAGTAGTGTTCTGCCCCAGTATGTTACATTGACTAGTGTACAACATGAATATGTCCATATATGTGTAATTAGACCACCAGTGGTTCTGTATAATCTAAGATATTATTTCTAAAGAGTCAGTTAACTATTTCTGCATGTTAGTTATGTTTGATGAACTGAATATACCTTTGCCTTGCCTAGTAAGTCTAATAAGTATGATATATTATGAGTTATTCCTCTAAGTGTCAATATGTCCAATACATAACAGAAAAATGGTTGTGTGTGCTTAGTATAGCTTAAATGATTCTGTGCCTCTTTGAAATTTTGTCTTAAAGATAGTTCCATTGTTTGAAATTTTTTATTATATTGCTTAGCCGGCTGAAAGTCGAGGCAAACTTCGGGTTTGGTTTAGCCTTCTTCGATAGCTTGTCATGCCTAAGGTACTAGAAACCTTTCGAATCTTGTTGCGACATCGGAAATGAATGGTGGTAGCCCCTTGGTCTTCTTATCTTTCAAATTTGAAGTTTAGAGTGATTGGTCTTTAAGTTTACCTTTCCCTTTATGTCTTTGCTGTGCTACCGGTGGTTGTGGTATCCTGTTGCACCTTGAGATTCTGGATACATGCCATCTTTAAATAGTTCTGGTTATGGGTTTTGTTGCCTTTTGGCTGCTGATTCTGAGACTGCCAGTTGCTGCAATACTTGGGTTGATTACTGCACTTTTGAGCCATTATTCTGATGTTGCGTTTGCCGCGCATAACTGCTGCAATCTCGACCATTTACACTTCTTTTCAGAAATATTTTACTGCTATATTTTGAGCATATTTGATGTCTTATCACTGCTGTATTTTAGCCCAAATGGCTGCTATTTTCTTGGCTGAAAATAGCTGCTTTAAGGCTGCTTTGGACGAAGCCTTGCCGCTTTTCAAGTCCACCGCTTACGTGTTTCAAGGCCCTTCCGCGTTATTTTTTAAAACCCAATTCTTCTTTGTTTTCTCGAAACAGCTTGATTGGTTTAAAACTGCTTTGGACAACTGCAATATTTCGGTTTTACTGTTTTGGTATTATTTTACTGATTTGAACAAATACTACATTTAGGCCGATGAAATTGAATTCGAGGCCGCGTTTTTCGTTTCTCTGTTTTCAGTTTACTGTTTTAAACATCCGTGCAATGGATATCTTACTGTTTTACTGTTTTGCTATTTTGAACCAAATACCACATTTAGGCCAATGAAATTGAATTCGAGGCCGCACCTTTCGGGCATTGCTTTCCTGTTTCAGTCCACTGTTTCAACATTTAAATATCCGTGCAACGGATATTTACTGTTTACTGTTTTAAACTAAGTATCGCGTCTTTTAGGAAATTGCCTCTCTGTTTTTTTCTGCTTACTGCTTTGATTTAATTTTGCTGATTTGAACACGATACTACACTGGCCGATAAAAAATATCCGTCGATTTTGAGGCCTCCACAGTTTGAAAGACGGAAATATAACTTCTGGGCAAAGATGAGACTTAAACCTTTTTACTTCATCCGAGGGATCAACATGTTTAGTAGGCGAGACGACTAAAATAACCAACAAGTTATATGTTCGCAACCACGACGTGATTACAATGATCTTTTCTTTTTCATTCAAGAGACCAACATGTTTAGTAGGCGAGGCAATCAAAATAACTACCGAGTCATACGTTTGCAGCCACGACATGATTGGAATGGTCTTTTCAAATTTAAGTCTGAGCCCTCCGGGACCAAAACACTCATTGTTTTGGATACAGATCCGAAGTTATTTGTATTTAACTATTTCTAACCGTTTGTTCTTGACAGCTTGCAGGGAATAAAGTAAATAATGGCAGATATTCCTCGGAGTTTATTTATTTTATTTACTTTCTTTAATTCAGCTTTTATCCCGCTCTGTATTGTAATATTATTTATTGTACTCATGTAATTATTGAAATGCTTAGAATATGTAGACTTAGAATTAATTAATAGGGTAGTCTAAAACTGAAAACCCGTCGATAGCTTATTTATTTGTAGTCTCGGTTAATTCAAACTTAGAAACCCTCCGCTAGTTTATTTATTTTTAGGCTCGTCATGCATATTTAAAATTTTCAAAACAACTTTGATCATCTTCTGTTCACTTTATTAATTGTACAACTCAAAATGATGTCCAAAAAAATTTACTTCTTTGGCACTATAAATAATTTGTTTTTACTATCAATTGTTAAAATGCATACTTTTCAACTTTACATGTATTTCTCTTTAAATACCATACACATGCATACTTGTACAAAAATGCATTCTCTTATTAAATATTTGCAAAACTTTTGTTTAACTTTATATATTATAAACATGCATTTTCCTTAGTATAATATTAACCTTAGTTTGACCGGATAACCGCAAGTTAGCGGATTTTAAAGGATGCCTAACCCCTTCCCTTTAGGATAATAAAGAACCCTTACCTAGAATCTCAATAGTTTCGCAGACCTTAAAATTGGAGTTATATTGCAGCATTTAGTTTAATATTTAGGTGTCCTAATTCACCGTAAAAAATAATTAGGTGGCGACTCCTTAATCATACCCAGGAATCACCGGATACGTTGTGCTCCGCGCAGGTCAAAATCGGGCGCGACAATCCAGATTTACAAAGTGCTACATATTTCATTTCAGATATACGTGAGATTTCACTAGGTATATTGTTGTTGTACTTGCGAGTTAGTATAATTATTTCTTTCTTATATCAATATTTTGACATATTTTATGATTTATTTAAATCTTATCTTACTTCTCGAGGAAACAATTTATGATATATACTAGACATGTGGAGCTTAGGCCGTTCAACCACTTTTAATTTTTGGTTTCAGGGACCGTTGTTAACCAAGCCACACTGCTAGGGAAACTACATATTTCATACACTACGTTGGGTGAAGCTCCATCTTCTTTTAGTGGAGAAACTATTTATTTATATTTTTTTTGAGTCACCGGGATCTGTCTTAGTTGACTATTTCATCCCGTGTCATATAGGTTTCATAGACAATATTATTCTTTTTGTTTAGGGTTGTAAGTATGGTTACCCGTATGACATTCATGAATGAAACTGATTTGATCTTAAAAGTTGTGTTTCAAGAACAATTTATATTTTTTAAAGATTGAATATGTTTTAAAAGTCTTTTTCATGTCCATAAGGATCAAGTAATCGAACAGTCTTATATGATTGGTTTGCTCGGATCGAGTAGGATGTCAGCCACGTGGAATCAAGGCGTGATAAATACTACAAATTGAGATAAGTAGAAATGTCCCATAAATGAGTTTTGGGGAGGGTAGTGTGTATGTATCCTTGTCTCTACCTTGTGAAAGTAGAGAGATTGTTTCTGATCGGCTTAAGTAAAAAATATCAAATCAATAGGAAAGGAATACAATAGATACCATCGTGAAAATAATGAACAATAGGGAGAAGAAATAGTAGCAACCGCAAATAGTGTGATGACAGCATCAAAAGAAACAACAAGTAATAATAAAATCGAAGTATAAGATAGTAGTAGAGTACTAATGATACTACTGATACGGGAAACTAGACAATGCTCGACTATCTACTGATATCCCCTAATTCTCAACATTCATATCCTCCTATCTAGGGTCATGTTCTCGGTAAGATGTAGGAGTGCTATGTCCAATCTGATGACCTCTTCCCAATACTTCTTCGGCCTACCTCTACCTCTCTTAAGGTCCACCATAGCCAACCTCTCACATTTCCTTACTGAGGCATTTGTGTATCTACTCCTTACATGCTCAAACCATCTTAACCTCGCCCCCTTGTCTTGTCCACCATAGAGGCCACTCCCACCTTATCCCGAGTATCATCGTTCCCAGTCCCATATCTCCTAGTGTGCCCACACATCCATATTAATATCCTCATTTCCACTACTTTCATTTTCTGGACGTACGAGTTCTAGACCGGTCAACACTCCCTCAAAACAAACATAGTTGATTTTACAGCATCCTCATTTTCGTTACTTTCATTTTGATTTTTTTTAAAAATCAATAAACATATGATAAAGTCTTCCTATTAGAATTTCAACTCAAAATTTGAAAAAAGTTTATTCGCATATTCTCAAGCGCCAACTACTTAGATAAGTTAACCACTTATTCCCATGGTTATATGGAATATGGATTAACCTCAATAATCCGTAAAACCTCATGCATATTTTAGTTGAAGTTGATGTGTATATTATAAGAGGAGACATATTTTATGTGATTAACTTTTCTACATAATGAACACACGTGAAGTGAGCCTTGGAGTAACTGTAAAGTTACTGTCGTGTGACCAGAAAGTCACGAGTTTAAGCTGTGAAAATAACCTCTTACATAAATGCGATGTAAGCCCGTGTACAATAGATTCTTATGGTCCGGCCTTTTCGCATGCTCCGCGCATAGCGAGAGCTTAGTGCACCAGACTGCCTTTACATAATGAACATAGGAACTCTTTAAAATGTAAGTCGAATAATAGAAATATTTTATCATGTGTTCAAATTTTCAATCAGAACATATCATAATTAAATATTTAAATAAAATTTTAGATCTAGGTGATGTGATAATTTTTTTCCCAATCAAATTAACAAGGGTAAGGAGGGTAAAAAAGCCAAAGGAAAAAAAGGACCAACACTGGAAATGCCATCCTGCTTACTGGTCTGTTATCAAATAACAACACTAGCAAGCAGCCTTGCCTTGTTGCTGAAACCCTAAGATCTCATCATTTTCGTTGATAGTGGAGTCACCACCATTACTTCCCTCTCCAACATCGCCGGACCGAGAGGCTACTGAATCGTCAATCTTGAAATCAGTGTCTCCTCCGCTCCAAATGGATTCCATTACTTCATCAGTCTCAACATCATCCACCAAACGCCGCATTCAGATTTTTCGCAATGAGATTCCTTTTATTCTCACTAATTCTGGTTAGCATTTCATTTCTCTCTTATCCTTTATAATAATATCCACGTGTTCGCCATTTCTTCAATTCTTTTCTCGATATATGCTCTGTTTGGTACAACATATTTTCAATGCTCATACTTTGTGACGAGAACATTTTGCAGATATCCACTATTACTTTGCATCACTTGCTTCAACTAATAAGTAGACTTTATTTTCAATGTAAAGTATTACCAAAACAAGTCACTATGTGCAGCAACACTTGAACTCTTTTTTCGATATATGCTCTGTTTGGTATGACGGGAAAACATTGTCCTTTCAGTCTAAATTTCACCTTGACTATCACAACTAACTGTGTACACAATGGAACACTGGAAGATAATCCAGAAAATGTCCTCTCTGGGTAAAATATATTCCAGAGAAGTCCATGGAAAGCATTTTCTCCTATCAGTGCATCCATAGAGGAGAAAGAGATCATGGGTCTTCATTTTCTTTATTTATCGTATCTGGATACTGAAATAGCATTGGAACTGAAATATGAAAGGAAACGGAATAGTAAGGCTACACATGATTTGAACTATCGTAAATGACATGATCTTCTCACAAATTTGGCAAAGTAATTTTATAGTTTATGAAAGTTAATATCTTCTCACTTTTGTAACCTTTTGCATCTTCTTGATACCAGCAATTAATTCAACTTCATGAACATAAAGTTTATGAAAGTTAATAGTTCTATTTTTTTGTTGAGTAAATTTCTGTTGTTCACCAAATGAATGAAAATATCTGCACAAGAGGCATACAACCGATCATAACTAAGGATGTATCAAGGAAAATGTTACAACAATCTGTTTCAAAGTGCTCTCATTTCATTGAACGCTCTGCACTTTCTTTTGTTCCCCAGGTCACAATTGAAAAGTTATTTGGCAGTGAAGTTTATGAATTGGCAGTTAAAATAGATTTACATCCTTTTAGTAAGTTCTCCTGCAGTCAATGTAGCTTCTCAAGAAGCTTGTTGTAACATGCCATTTTCTTGTGCGTCCTAATGATTCAATGGTGTGTGATGGAAGAACGAAAAACTGATTTGTGTTTGACACATTAACTAATCAATAAAATTGAGAATTGTCATTGAAGAAAGAGACAACAACGTCAGCTTGGTGTGTGTGATTGACGGTTTTGTTGGTTGTTTGCTCATCATGGTCAATTATTTGGTCGTTATTTATACCATTCTCTTTTATGTTAGATATGGGTTGATACAATTGGAAAATAGACCACAGTTTATGAGACTTATGGCAGAAGAGGAGTATGGGATGTTATGTTGCCGTTGCACTACAGTGTTCAAGTGTCAAGATGTTTTTCTTTTCAGCCTTTGTTAAACATTTTGGTAAGAATGATAAAAGCCATGAACTTTAGGGGGAAGTGTTTTGAAGCCAGTGGAGAACCTTCAGCTTATAGGTGTACTAGAAGGGAATGCTTGAGGAAACTAGCATTTATTTTTGCATCCGTCCCATATTTCGTTCTGGTAAAATTAAATTATAACTGAATCATCGAAATAGTGCTGAACAAGTCCTGCATAGGCTCTTCGTGTATGAGGTTCCATTCCTCAATCCAATCTGTAAACTTCTGATATCTAGAATAACTAGCTAGAGCCTCCACAACGCAATTCAAGGAAATCTAAAAAATGATCAAAATATAAGTGATTTTTGAATTTGATTCTACAAAAATCCAAGCTTTATTTTTATGAAGTTAGAATATACAACTCTTATTAGTTTAATAATTATCCAAGAGTTACTCAATGAATCAAGTGATGGAGTTGCCTTAGTTTGATTAGTCATTTTTGGTTGAAAATTTTGCTTTCAGTTGAGACCTTATTTGGTTGAGCACTTTTCTAGTTGGTGACTCAAAAAATGAACATTCTAAGCACCTTTTTCCTTTTGTAGGTGCCTAGAGAGGCATATAAAGTTGTTACTATGTTGACATGATTAATTGATGGGTAGAAAACATTGATATGCTTAAAGAGGATATTTATTTTATCTAACATGAACGTGTGTATGGCACTTCATTAGGAAAAAAACATGGACGTGTCTATGACATGCATGAGATAAATATACTACAAATAGAAGGTGGACCGATGGTTAATTTTGAGTCTTGCAATCTTGGAGACATGTTGATGTGCATATCTTCTTTTTGAAAAAGTGAATCCATGAATAAATGTTGAGCTTTTATGGTGCATTAGGAGTAGCAAGTGAGTTTTGAGTGATCATGTATGACATTGTTAGTGTGATGGAGGAAAATAACTCTTGCAAATATACTAATATGAGAAGAGATGGGGCTGCAAATGTATCGGGAATTTTAGTTTACTTGAAAAGATAGTTGTGGTCGAGCCACAACTTCACATTGTACATATTTTTTCACACCATCTTTTTGTGCACTGTCGAAGAAATTTTGACTATCAAAGGAAAAAGGAGGTTGGTGACAATGTAATAGACTTATTCTAGTTTGTAAAAAAAAGGTTTGGTTTCTTGACCTAGAGCTTTGGCCTGGTGTTAAGAGCATAAGATGTGATGCGTGGGTTAGGCAAGGACGAACAATTTTAAAGCGGACTCCCCATTCATTAGATAGAGAAGATCACCTCAATTTTATGATCCACTGACGAATTATTCCAGTTCCAAGAGCTCGGATCGAATCGCCATTGAATAGATTCGATCCGAGCTCTCTTATTGAGAATGCTCATTGAATGAACATGTTCAATATTATGCCTTAAGGAGGACTCAAACCTCCATGCTCCTTAACACGAGATTTTGAGTCTCGCATGTCTTTCATTTTCACCACGAAGATATCTTGAAAGTGAATCTTATTCCATGTATATGATATGTATCCAGTGATGTATGGTATATATGGCAAATTTGGATCTTTCGATTGGTCATGTCATATAGGCCCGAGTTGGACATCCAATTGTTTTGATTTGAATTACTCGGAGTATGCTATGCCTTATATATTTATACACGCGCACACACAATCAAACCTATTTCTCGATTCAGTCAAAGAGGTGAATAGGTTCCCAATAGAGATATGTATATACATGTTCGATTATGCGTATTCCTAATCCTAAATGGAATGTAACAATGTAGTGATCCATATGTAAACATAGTATCTATTTAGATAGGCCCGAATTTCATAATGAGAATGTATATAACCCTATTCCAGCCTAATCCGATATGGAATGAAATCACGGAATCGACTCAACCATCAGGTTACAAGTATATCCCTAGCACATTCTTATTTTGGGTGGAACATATCTACTAATTCTTTGATTCCAGTTAGTAAGTGGGATCTTGAATTAGAGAATGAACTCTAAAAGCTAAAAAAGCCTACTTGAATAATTGCAATAATTGAATTCATTGATAATCCTGGCATAATAGATGCTATCACACGTACAATCATACTCAATATGAAGGAATTGTTTGATCTTAATGGGGATTTTCTATAATCGCACTAGAGGGGTTATTTCATGTGTTCGTCTAGTCATTAATAACTTGATTATTTTTAGGTAATACGAGATAGAAACAATGCTTGTAACTAGTCCTATTAAAGTCAAGAAAATATAGGCACTCCTGCCATACACACCATAATAAATAGAGTTTACCCAAAAAACTAGCTAGGGGAGGAAGACCTCTTAGGGATAAGAGACATAAAGCTAAAGAGAGCCAAAAAGGATCTTTTGTGTCTAATCCTGTATAATCTCAAATGTTATGAGTTTTTGACGTAATAGGATCGAAGCATGCCACATACAAAAGTATGATATTTAAGTGAAGAAGGATAGAAGTGCGGACTCATTTTCCGTCGAGTTCTGGACCATGCTCCACTGGCCCTCACGGATTTCTCGGTTGATTTCTTTGGTTTTGGTGATATGCAAACCTTACATTAGGGGTTCATTCTCCGAGAATCTTCCTATAAAAGTAATAGACTTTCTTAGCTTCTTCTTGCTCCTCCGCCATTACCGTTTCCTGTTCGTGCAACACCTATTGATAGCTGTTTGAGTGGTTTACCACTCTATCCGTCTTTTACGTGCAATTTTCAGCTAAAGGAGAGCTTGATCGACTTTTAGTTTTGCTCTGCTTTCATTGTCAAGTCTATTATGTGAATCTTGCAATTTTCCTACATTACAATATCAACAAGATGTTCACTTTCTCAAAGATTCTATTTATGATATACCTAATATTATAGAGGATATTTGTTGAGAACTTGCTCATGACGTTTTGAAGGTTTGATACCTTTTCTTGGTTATGATTTGTATAGCCAATACCGACTTATCTGCTGTAAGATTACAACAACATACCGAGTGAAATAAAGTGGGGTCTGAAGAGGGTAGATTGTACGCAGACCTTACCTCTACCTTGGGAGTGGGTTTAGGGTTTAGGGTTTAAGGTTTAGGGTTCGGGTTTTGGGGTTCAGGTTTCGGGGTTCGGAGTTCGGGGTTCGGGGTTCATGGGTCCGGGTCCGGTTGAGTAAGGGTCGGGGTCAGGGGCTCAGGCCTGGGCTCGGGGCACGGGGCTCGGGGTTTTTTAGGGTTCAGGGTTTTTTAGGGTTCGGGGTTTTTTTAGGGTTCGAGGTTTTTTAGGGTTCAGGGTTTTTTAAGGTTCAGGGTTCTTTTTTTTGAAGCCGTTAGACTCGTAGGTCTAGCGGAATTTTATTAATAATAAAAAGACAAGGGGCCCCATAGGGGAAATACAAGCAGGGGGGACTCATCCTATTACCCCACGAGACTATCCTATAAGGCCTAGAATTAAAATCTAACAAGAATGAAGAAAGAAAGAACTTGACAAAACTAAATATTCTATGATCATCATAGAGTTTATAATGCACTCTATGATGATATTACAAATGATTATGCTAACATAGTGAAGAAATAATATAAGTACGAAAATATGATCATCTACCTTCGGACTTATAAAATCCTCCACCTGCGGCACCACTTCCTTCTCGTCCTCCAAGTAAGAGTAAAACTGAATCATTTCTTCTTGGAGTTGATAAGTGACTCAGGGGGCCCAACATACTTTGAGGGATCCCTCATCTTTGACGCATCAAACTTGACTTTCTTCTTGGCTTCTCTCATCGGCATTTTCCTCATCATCGGCATCTTACCATCCCAGCTGTTCTTCCTTGTGAGTCTTTTCTTTGAAGTCTGCACATTGCGAGGAGACAAGTTCCCATTTTGAATGACAAGCATTCTTTCCGGGACAATGGAGTCTTCCTCGGCATCTGACCACTCTGATGTGCTAGCAATATTACCAAAGGGATCAGACATTACCTGTCTCTGCTTGGCATGCCGTGCTGCTTCAGAATAGAGCTCCCGGTGTCACCGCCCATCTCATCTACGTTACCAGGCCCCCGAGAAGGACCCTCTAGTAAGTGTACACGATCCGAGGCGTCTTCAACACCAAGTGGTTACGCATCCTCCTCAATAGCCTCATCTATCTCGGGATCCATGATATCGTATCGGTGCGATTCTTCATCGTCTGTGTCCTCATCATAGAGTCCATAAGCTTCATAGTCCCAGAAGTTATGTGCATGCTCTGCTAGGTATCGGGCCATTTCTTCTTCGTCCTCTGTCGTTCCGCCCAATTCCACATACTCCTCTACACTCATATACGGGTAGTATGATTGCTTGTCTTCAAGCTATGACCTTAACGGTTTTCATTCCCAAGAAGTGTCCATGTTTCTCCATTTTCCTATCAAAAGCTTGTCGAAGCAACTTGATGTCTTCTATCTCTGAATCATCTCCTTCTTCCCCAACTTCCTCTCCATCGGTCTCACACCATCGCTTTCTCTCCGTCTGAGAGGCGGGCGTGGCGGTACTAACGAGAGGGATGTCGGAATTGGCTTCATTTAAAGTGCAAGGTTGTGGAGGAAATGAGAAGGCATTTTTAAGCCAACTTTGAGTAGATGGGCTTTTTGTGATTGGGTTATATTCTTGGGCTGTGGGATTAAGAATTGGCTTTGTAGGTGGGTTTGATGTTGAGTCCAGTATCCGAGATGGATGTGGGCTTGGATTTGCGGATAGGGTATTTTTGGATTGGGCGAATTTAAAGTAGGCGAGGCCGAAAGGGGTGTGGGGTTGGGAGGTGGGCTCGGGTTAGGGAGGTTCGGATTAATGTTGGGTATGGAGTGCAGTAGTGGGTTGCGGGTCGGGTAGGGTTTCCGGTCGTGGTAGTTTCGGAAGTGGGTTGGGTGGCGGTGGTTTAGGGTTTAGCGTGAGGCGGTTTCGGGTAGTAGCGGTTTAGGGTTTTAGGCGGTTTTGGGTAGGGATTGGTTTCGGGGGTGGTGGTTTGAAGTGTAGGGGTGGCGGAAAAATTTTCCGACATCTGAGAGGTGGTGGCAGGGTGGTTTTCTGGCAGTAGGGCAGTTTTGGTAGTGGTTTCAAGGGAGGCGGTATTAGGGTTAGGGTTTGGGAGGTGGTTTTGGGCAAAGTGAGGCCCAATGACATTGGCGGCTGGTAGGGTTTCTGTTGGGTGGTGTCCGGGAGCAAGGGTGGTCGCCGGTAGGGTTTCCGGCGCCGCCTAGGGTTCCGGTAGGGTTTCCGGCGCCGCCAAGGATTCTGGTAGGGTTTCCGGCGTGGGAAATTTTTTGGGGGTCATTTTTTGGTGGGAAAACAGATTCGACACCTGGGCGGTGTTTCCGATAGCCCTAGGCTTGAATCATCGTTCTAGTAGCCGGAATCGCTGTTCCAGGTGGTTTTGTGGGTGGTTTTTGATTTTGTTTCTTGTTTTTTTTGTTTTTTCCGGTAACTGTAATCCAGTTGGTGGGTATTACAGCATTGGTTGTTGAGATAGGGACTTGTTGGCTAGGGTTAGACGAAGAGGGAGGAGGGTTTGAAACCATACCTTTGCCTATTGTCACTGCCGCCGCCTCCTTGCCACCAACAATTGCTTTCGAGTTTTCCGGCCTTAATTCTGGCTTGAGGTTCCAACATCCATTGACATCATGGCCTTGTAGTTTGCAGTTGATACAATATTTTGGCTTGAAATCATATCTAATTTTTTGTAAATCAGACGTGATGTCATCTCCTTCCCCTACTTGAATTACAACATGTTGGGGATGGCTTCTAAGTAGATCAAACTCCACTTTAACTCTAGCACAACTTGGCCTTGTTTTATTCAATGTTGCCGCATCTATTGCTACGGGAGTACCCACTGCCGCCGCCATTGAGAAGAGGGTGGTTTCGCCATAGTAGTGTGGAGATAATCCGGGGAAGGAAATCCATCCATAAGCAAACCTACTCTCTTCTGCCGGATTGAAGGATACATCCCACTTGAAGGTTCTCATCAAGTAGGGCTTATTCTTCTCCTTAATCTCAAAAGTTTGTCTTGACATCAAAGTGTCAAAATCTTCAAGAATCGTACATCGAATCAACACATGCCTATCACAAAGCAATCCAATACGTACCTCCGCCTTCAAACCACATTGCTTTGGGATAGCATTCCGTAAGAAAGCTATATCGGGCCATCCATGGCTAAACTTTCCTACAATTGCAAGATTTAATTCTTGGTGATGAATCATCACCTCAACTTCCTTCCTTTCAAACCTAATAGTAGGCTCACCATGGAGGTAAACAACAGGCTTGATTGGAATTGGTGTGGACATGGGGGAAGGGAGGCCGCAAGGCCTAGGGTTTCCTCCATCTCCATTCTCGGAAATCTGCAAAACCGGGACTGTTGGGGAAGATTTGAAGAGGGTGGAATAGTCTAGGGGTTGCGCGGGGTTGGGAGGGTGATGGCCGACCTCGGAAGGAGGCCGGCCAGTGGCCGGAATGGCCATTTTTGGCCGGAAAGTGAAAACTGGAAATTGTCGCCAAATCGCCCTCGCCTTGGGAGCGTTTCCCGAGGCGTGTTTCGGTGAAAAGTAAGGTTCAGGGTTCAGGGTTCAAGGTTCATGGTTTTTTAGGGTTCAGGGTTCAGGGTTTTTCAGGGTTCAGGGTTCATGGTTTAGGGTTCAGAGTTCTGGGTTCAGGGTTCAGTTTAGGATTTGGGGTTTGGGGTTTGGGGTTTAGGGTTTAGAGTTTAGGGTTTAGGGTTTAGGGTTTTTTTTGAAGCCACAGCCTCACGGCTTGTGGAATTTTATTAATAATAATAATGGAAGACAAGGGGCCCCAATGGGGAAGTACAAGCAGGGGGGACTCATCCTGTTACCCCACTAGACTATCTTATGAGGCCTAGTATCTAAAAGCTAGCAAGAATGAAGAACGAAAGAGCTTGACAAAACTAAATATTCTATGATCATCATAGAGTTTATAATGCATTCTATGATGATGTTACAAATGAGAATGCTAACATAGTGAAGAAGTAATATAAGCACGAAACTGTGATCATCTACCTCCGGACTTATAAAATCCTCCACCTGTGGCATCACTTCTTTCTCGTCCTCCAAGTATTCATGAAACTGAATCATTTCTTCTTGGAGTTGATTAGTGATTCAGGGGGCCCAACATATTTGGAAGGATCCCTCATCTTGGCTGCATCAAACTGGACTTTCTTCTTGGCTTCTCTCATTGGCATTTTCCTCACCGTTGACATCTTACCATTCCAGCTGTTCTTCCTTGTGAGCTTCTTTTTTGTACTTTGCACATTTCGAGGCGATAGGTTCCCATTCTGGATGACCAGCATTCGTTTGGGAACCAGGGAGTCCTCCTCCGCATCTGACCACTCAGACGTACTAGCAACATTACTAAAGGGATCAGACATTACCTGTCTCTGCTTGGCCTGTCTCGGTGCTTCTGAATAGAGCTCCCCCAGCGTCTTGCCTCCCATCTCGTCTACATTACTTGGCCCTCCTTGGATAGGACCCTCTAGTAATTGTACCTGGCCAGGGACTTCTTCTACAGCAAGCGGTTCTGCTTCCTCATCAGCCTCAGGAACCATGTTGCCTTCCAGTTCCATATGTTCATCATCTGTATCCTCATCATATAAGCCATATGCATCATAGTCACGAAAATTATGTGGTGGTTCTGCCAGGAACAGAGCCATTTCTTCGTCATCATCCGTGTCTCCGCCCATCTCCACATACTCCTCTACACTTAGATCTGGATAGTATACTTGCTTATCCGCAAATGCCTCCTCGAATGATGACATTCCCATAAAATGTCCATGTTTCTCCATTTTCCTGTCAAACACTTGCCTTAATCGTTCTCTGTCGGACAACCCCGAACCAACCTCCTCCACCTCCGCCTCTTCTCCATCGGTCTCACACCATTTCTTTCTCTCACTTTCAGAGGGGGCAATTGTGGCAGTACTAATAGAGGGAATGTCGGAAGTGGCTTCATTTAGAGTGCATGATTGTGGTGGAAAGGAGAATGCATTTTTGAGCCACTTTTGAGTAGTTTGGCTTTTTGTGATTGGGTTGTATTCTGTGGCTGTGGGATTAAGATTTGGCTTTGGATTGGACTGTGATGTTGAGCCCGTATCTGAAATGGAATGTGGGCTTTGATTTTCGGATTGACTTTTTTTAGATTGGGCCGAGAGGGGGGTGGGTTGGACTGAGGGGGTGGGGCTCAGGTAGGGTTTAGGTTCGGGTTTGGGGGTGGGGTTTCAAGTTGAGGATTCGGGTTCGGGTATGGGTGTGGGTATGGAATCTGGGTTGGGTTAGTCGGGTCGAGAGCCGGGTCAAGAGGGTGTCGGGTAGGGGCTTTTTCGGTGGGTCGGGTTGCGGGTAATTAGGGTTTAGGGAGGGCGGTTTTGGGTAGCGGTTTAGGGTTTGGCGGCGTAATGGGCGAGAGTGGTTTCGGAGTGGTGGGTTTGCGGTGGAGGGTTGCCGGGATTATTTCCATCCCCAACGAGGTGGTGGAGGGGTGGTTGTCTGGTGGTAGGGGAGTGGTTTTGTAGGTGACGGTTTCGGGATTAGGGTTAGGGTTTGGAGGGTGGTTTTGGGCCAAACAAGGCCCAACGAGGGAGACGGGTAGCAGGGTTTTTGGTGGGTGGATTCCGGGAGCAGAGGATGTCGCCGGTAGGGTTTTAGCAAGTTTTCCGGTGCTGCCTATTGTTCCGATAGGGTTTCCGGTATGGTTTCCGGCGCCGCCACTGATTTCGGCAGGGTTTCCGGCGTCGAGAATTTTGGGGGGGTCGATTTTTGGTGGGGATTCAATTTCCGACACCTGGATAGTGTTTCCGATAGCCCTAGGCCTCGAAATCACTGTTCCTGTCGCCGAAAACACTGTTCCAGTGGATTTTGTGGGTGGTTTTTGATTTTGATTCTTGTTTTTCTTGTTTTTTCCGGTAATTGTAATCCATTTGTTGGTTGGGTTAGGGATCAAGGCATTGGTAGGTAGGATAGATGCTTGTTGGCTAGTGTTAGACGAAGAAGGGAGAGGGTTTGAAGCCTTACCTTTGTCTGCCGCCACTGCCGCCATCACTGTCCTTGGCTTTTTCCGGCCGCAATGCTGGTTTTAGGTTCCAACATCCATCAACATCGTGCCCTTGTAGCTTGCAATTGGTACAATATTTTGGCTTGAAATCATATCTAATTTTTTGTAATTCAGAAGTGATTCCATCTCCTTCACCCACTTGAATTACAACATGTTGGGGATGGGTCTTGAGTAAATCAAACTCCACTTTGACTCTAGCACAACTTGGCCTTGTTTTATGCAAAGTGGCCGCATCTATGGCAATTGGGGAACCCACTGCCGCCGCCAATGAGAAAAGAGTGGATTCTTCATAGTAATGTGGAGGTAATCCGGGGAATGAAATCCACCCATATACAAATCTACTCTCCTCCGCCGGATTAAAAGATACATCCCATTTAAAGGTTCTCATCAAATAGGGCTTATTCTTCTCCTTAATCTCAAAGGTTTGTCTTGACATCAAAGTATCAAAATCTTCACCAATTGTGCATCGAATCAAAATATGCCTATCACAAAGCAAACCAATACGTACCTCCGCCTTCAATCCACATTGCTTAGGGATGGCAGTCCGTAAGAAGGCAATGTCAGGCCATCCGTGGCTAAATTTTCCAACAATTGCTCGAGTTAAGGCTTGGTGATGAATCATCACCTCCACTTCCTTCTTGTCAAACCTAACAGTAGGCTCACCATGTAGGTAGACAATAGGCTTGATTGGAATCGAGAGGGACATGAGAGAAGCAACGCCGCTAATGCTAGGGTTTCCGCCATTGTTGGCAGTTTTGGGGTTTGTCAAACTCGGGATGGTGGGGGATGATTTGAAGAGGGTGGAGTAGTCTAGAGGGTGCGCGGGGTTGGGAAAGTGATGGCCGACCTCAGGAGGAGGCCGGCCAGTGGCCGGAATGACCATCTAAGGCCGGGAAGGCTTTTGGGAAAGTGATGCCGAAAATCGCCTCTCCTAGAGAGCGTTTTCTCGGATCGTGTTTCGGTGAAAAGTGGGGTTTAGGGTTTTTTTTAGCCACAGCCTCGCGGCTTGTGGAATTTTATTAATAATAATAAAGAAAGACAAGGGGCCCCCAAAGGGGAAGTACAAGCAGGGGGGACTAATCCTGTTACCCCACTAGACTACTCCTATAGAGCTAAAAAGAAGCTAACCTGAATGCAGAAAAAAGGAACTTGACAGGATCAAGTATTCTATGATCATCATAGAGTTTATAGTGCACTCTATGATGATATTACACATGATGATACTAACATACATAGAAGCTAAGAAAAGGACAAAGCTATAGACTACCTCTGGCCTTATGAAGTCTTCCATATGTTGTACCTTTTCTTGTTCCTCCTCCAAAAATTGTGGTATTGGATTATCTGTGGGGATATCTGGGCTGTGGTTTTGGAGGTCCTCTCTGTCTTCTCGGTTTTCGAGGGGTTATGAGCTCGTGTAGAGCCACCTCCTTATTGGTACCCTCAGCATATTGTTCAATTTCTTCCCACTGTGCATGAGTGATTCTGCGTGGCATGTATAACTGTTCAAAGCCTCTTGTAGCCTCAGCCATATCATCTTCCATTTCTGTGTCATCATCATCATCACAAATTTCAAATGGGTCTGACTCAAAATAAGCCTCTTCTTCCTCCTCGTCTGTGTCATTTCCGTCAGCACTCGAGCTTACAGATGAGGAGGGGATGTCATCACATTCTTAGTTTAGTGTAATCAAGGAGGGGTCCGTTTGAGAAATGGATGGGCTATGATTTTGAAGCTCCAAAGGTGTGCATTGTTGGGCTTGCGGTTTTGGTGTAGCAGGGCTCGAAATTAGGGTTGTGCAAGCCGTAGGGCCGGGGTAGGGGTTGGTTTGGTGGGCCAAAGTTAGGCTCGGGTTAGGAGAGTTAGGGCTCGAGTTAGGTGGGTTTCGGGAGGGGGTGGGTATGTTCGGGTGGGGTGTGTCTCGGGGGGGTATGGGTGGACTCGGGTTTGAGTTTGTGGAAAGGGTCGGGTTGGTTTGTGGGCCGGGTTGCAATTGGGCCAGATTTGTTGAGGGCCTAATTTCGGGTTGGTTTAGGGGCAATGGGTTAGAGATTTGGGTGGTTTTTGCTGGTGGGGAGGTGTCCGGAGAGGTGCCCAATGGGTGGTTTCCGGTAAGTGGTTTAGGGTTTTGGTGGTTTCGGGCAGGGTGGTATTAGGTTTAGGGTTTTGGGAATGGTTTTGGGCCATTCCGCTAGGGGTTGGCCCATCAGCCACCATAGCTGCTAGGGTTTCGGCCTGGTGGGTGTCGGGATTGGGTGGGGTAGTTGGTAGGGTTGCGGTGGGGTTGCCGGAGCCGCCTAGGGTTTCGGTAAGGTTTCCGGCGCCATCAAGAATTCCGGTAGGGTTTCCGGCGTCGGAAATTTCAAAAATTGTATTTTTTTGTAGGGATGTATGTTCCGACGCCTGGACAGTGGTTCCGACATCCAATGACGTCAGATTCATTGTTCCAGTCGCCGGAATAGGGGTTTCTAGCGAAATGGTTGGGTTTTTGGATTTTGGGGTGGGTTTGGGTTATTTTTTCCAGTGGTTTTCCGTCTGTGATTGACGGTTTGCCATTCGGAATTGGTAGGGTGAGAGGTAGAAGAGGGGGGGGAGACGAGTAGGGTGGTGAGACTTACTTTTTTCTCCTCCTGCCGCCGTCGAACATCCTGCCATCGCTGGATCCACCTTGTTTGGTCTCAATTCCGGATTGAGTTTCCAACATCCACTTGAGTCATGTCCTTGTAGCTTGCAATTGGTACAATATTTGGGCAGAAAATCGTATCTAATCCTTTGTGGTGTAGATGTAATTTCCGCCCCTTCACCCACTTGAGTTAACACACTCTTGGGATGAACTTTTAGCAAATCAACTTCTACCTTGACTCTAGCACTACTAGGCCTTGTTTTATTCCTTGTAGCCGAATCTGTGGATATAGGCATTCCCACTGACGCCGCCATGGAGAAAAGAGAAGATTCTCCATGGAAATGTGGAGGCAATCTAGGGAAGGAGATCCATCCATAGGCGAATCGTGTCTCCTCCTCCGGATTAAAGGTAACATCCCATTTGAAGGTTCTCATCAAATAGGGCTTGTTCTTCTCTTTGATTTCAAAGGTTTGTCTCGACATCAAAGTATCATAATCATCCGTAATTGTGCAACGAATCAATACATGTCTATCACAAAGCAATCCAATATTCACCTCCGCATTCAAACCACATTGCTTTGGAATTGCGGTTCTCAAGAACCCAATTTCGGGCCAACCATGGCTAAACTTGCCTATAACCGCAAGATTTAAATCTTGTTGATGGATCATCATCTCCACTTCCTTCTTCTCAAACCTAACTGTTGGCTCACCATGTAGGTAAACAATAGGCTTGATTGGAATTGCCATGGACATGAGAGAGAGCACGCCACTAGGGCTAGGGTTTCCGCCATGGACAGTTTCAAAAAACTGCAAAATCGGGATTTGGGGGGCTGATTTGAGGAGGTTAGCGTAGTTGAGGGGGTGCGCGGGAGTGGGAGGGTGAAGGCCGACCTCAGGAGGAGGCCGGCCAGTGGCCGGAGTGGCCATCAAAGGCCGGGAATGCTTTGGGAATTGGGTCGCCGAAAATTGCCTCTCCTAGAGAGCGTTTTTTCGGACCGTGGGGTTTAGGGTTTGGGGTTTGGGGTTTAGGGTTCAGGGTTTTTTTTTTGAATCCATAGCCTCGCGGCTTGTGAAATTTTATTAATAATAATAAAGAAAGACAAGGGGCCCCAAAGGGGAAGTACAAGCAGGGGGGACTCATCCTGTTACCCCACTAGACTATCTTATGAGGCCTAGTATCTAAAAGCTAGCAAGAATGAAGAAAGAAAGAACTTTACAAAACTAAATATTCTATGATCATCATAGAGTTTATAATGCACTCTATGATGATGTTACAAATGAGAAAGCTAACATAGTGAAGAAGTAATATAAGCACGAAACTATGATCATCTACCTCCGGACTTATAAAATCCTCCACCTGTCGCATCACTTCATTCTCGTCCTCCAAGTAGTCATGAAACTTAATCATTTCTTCTTGGCGTTGATTAGTGATTCAGGGGGCCCAACATATTTGGAAGGATCCCTCATTTTGGCTGCATCAAACTGGACTTTCTTCTTGGCTTCTCTCATTGGCATTTTCCTCACCGTTGGCATCTTACCATCCCAGCTGTTCTTCCTTGTGAGCTTCTTTTTTGTACTTTGCACATTTCGAGGCGATAGGTTCCCATTTTGGATGACCAGCATGCGTTCGGGGACCAGGGAGTCCTCCTCCGCATCTGACCACTCAGACGTACTAGCAACATTACCAAAGGGATCAGACATTACCTGTCTCTGCTTGGCCTGTCGCGCTGCTTCTGAGTAGAGCTCCCCCAGCGTCTTGCCTCCCATCTCATCTACATTACCTGGCCCTCCTTGGATAAGACCCTCTAGTAAATGTACCTGGTCAGGGACTTCTTCCACAGCAAGCGGTTCTTCTTCCTCATCAATCTCCTCATCAGCCTCAGGAACCATGTTGCCTTCCAGTTCCATATGTTCATCATCTGTATCCTCATCATATAAGCCATATGCATAATAGTCACGGAAGTTATGTGGTGGTTCTGCCAGGAACAGAGCCATTTCTTCTTCATCATCCGTGTCTCCGCCCATCTCCACATACGCCTCTACACTTAGATCTGGATAGTATGATTGCTTATCCGCAAATGCCTCTTCGAAAGATGACATTCCCATAAAATGTCCATGTTTCTCCATTTTCCTGTCAAACATTTCCCTTAATAGTTCTCTGTCGGACAATCCAGACCCAACCTCCTCCACCTCCGCCTCCTCTCCATCTGTCTGACACCATTTCTTTCTCTCACTGTGAGAGGGAGCAATTGTGGCAGTACTAACAGAGAGAATGTCGGAAGTGGCTTCATTTAGGGTGCAAGATTGTGGTGGAAAGGAGAATGCATTTTTGAGCCAATTTTGAGTAGTTTGGCTTTTTGTGATTGGGTTATATTCTGTGGCTGTGGGATTAAGATTTGGCTTTGGGGGTAGGGGTTTCTGAGATTGAGGATTTGGGTTCGGGTATGGTTGTGGGTATGGGTATTGGGTCGGGTTACAGGCTGGGTGGAAAAGCGGGTTAAGGGTGGTGTCGGGTAGGGGTTTTTGGTGAGTCGGGTTGCGGGTAATTAGGGTTTAGAGGTGTGGCGGTTTTGGGTAGCGGTTTAGGGTTTAGTGGCGGTAAAGGGCAGGGGGTGGTTTCGGGATGGGGGGTTTGCAGTGGATTGGTTGCCGAGAAAGTTTCCATCCCCGGCGAGCTGGTGGAGGGGTGGTTTTCTGGTGGTAGGGTAGTGGATTTGTGGGTGGCGGTTCGGGATTAGGGTTAGGGTTTGGAGGGTGGTTTTGGGACAAACAAGGCCCAATGAGGGAGGCGGGTATTAGGGTTTCTGGTGGGTGGATTCCGGGAGTAGGGGAGGTCGCCGGTAGGGTTTCAGCTAGGTTTCCGGCGCCGCCTAGGGTTCCGATAGGGTTTCCGGCACCGCCATTGATTTCGGTAGGGTTTCCGGCATCTGGAATTTTGGGAGGGTCGTTTTTTGGTGGGGATACAATTTCCTACACCTGGACAGTGTTTCCTATAGCCTTAGGCCTCGGAATCACTGTTCCAGTCGCCGGAAATACTATTCCAGAGGGTTTTGTGGGTGGTTTTTGATTTTGATTCTCGTTTTTCTTATTTTTTCTGGTGACTGTAATCCATTTGTTGGATGGGGCCGGATTCAAGGCATTTGTGGGTAAGATAGGGGCTTGTTGGCTAGGGATAGACGAAATAGGGGTAGGGTTTGAAGCCTTACCTTTGTGTGTTGCCACTGTCGGTGCCACTGCCGTCGCCACCTTGCCTCCATCACTGTCCCTAGTTTTTTTTTGGCCGCAACGCTGGTTTTAGATTCCAACATCCATCGACATCGTGCCCTTGTAGCTTGCAATGGGTACAATATTTTGGCTTGAAATCGTATCTAATTTTTTGTAATTCAGTAGTGATTCCATCTCCCTCACCCACTTGAATTAAAACATATTGGGGATGGTTCTTGAGCAAATCAAACTCCACTTTGACTCTAGCACAATTTGGTCTTGTTTTATTTAAAGTGGCCGCATCTATGGCAATTGGGGAACCCAATGCCGCCGCCAAGGAGAAGAGAGTGGATTCTCCATAGTAGTGTGGAGATAATCCAGGGAATGAAATCCACCCATATGCATATCTACTCTCCTCCGCCGGATTAAAAGACACATCCCATTTGAATGTTCTCATCAAATAGGGCTTATTCTTCTCCTTAATCTCAAAAGTTTGTCTTGACATCAAAGTATCAAAATCTTCACCAATTGTGCATCGAATCAAGACATGCCTATCACACAGCAAACCAATACGTACCTCCGCCTTCAATCCACATTGCTTAGGGATGGCAGTCCGTAGGAAGGCGATATCAGGCCATCCATGGCTAAATTTTCCAACAACGGCCCGAGTTAAGTCTTGGTGATGAATCATCACCTCCACTTCCATCTTATCAAACCTAATAGTAGGCTCACCATATAGGTAAACAATAGGCTTGATTGGAATCGAGTGGGACATGGGAGACGTAACACCGCCATTGCTAGGGTTTCCACCATTGTTGGCAGTTTCGGAAGTTGACAAAACCGGGATGGTGGGGGGTGATTTGAAGAGGGTGGAATAGTCTAGAGGGTGCGCGGGGTTGGGAAGGTGATGGCCGACCTTAGGAGGAGGCCGGCCAGTGGCCGGAATGGCCATCTAAGGCCGGGAAGGCTTTTGGGAAAGTGACGCCGAAAATTGCCTCTCCTAGAGAGCATTTTTTCGGACTGTGTTGGGTTCAGGGTTTAGGGTTTAGGGTTCAAGGTTCAGGGTTCAGGGTTCAGGGTTCCGGGTTCGGGGTTTAGGGTTTAGGGTTTAAGATTTAGGGTTTAAGGTTTAAGGTTTAAGGTTTAGGGTTCAGGTTCAGGTTTGGGGTTGGGGTTCGGGTTGAGGTTCGGGTTTAGGGTTCGGGGTTGGGGTTCAGTGGTTCGGGTTGAGGTTGAGATTGAGGGTTGAGGTCTGAGGTTCAGGGTTCAGGTTCAGGTTGAGGTTTAGGGTTCAGGTTTAGGGTTGGGGTTTAGGGTTTAGGGTTTAGGGTTTAGGGTTTTTTTTTTTGAAGCCCTGACCTCGCGGCTTGTGGAATTTTATTAATAATGATAATGAAAGACATGGGGCCCCAAAGGGGAAGTACAAGCAGGGGGGACTAATCCTGTTACCCCACTATACTATCTTATGAGGCCTAGTATCTAAAAGCTAGCAAGAATGAAGAAAGAAGGAACTTGACAAAACTAAATATTCTATGATCATCATAGAGTTTATAATGCACTCTATAATGATGTTACAAATGAGAATGCTAACATAGTGAAGAAATAATATAAGCACGAAAATATGATCATCTACCTCCGGACTTATAAAATCCTCCACCTGTGGCATCACTTCTTTCTCCTCCTCCAAGTATTCATGAAACTTAATCATTTCTTCTTGGCGTTGATTAGTGATTCAGGGGGCCCAACATATTTGGAAGGGTCCCTCATTTTGGCCGCATCAAACTGGACTTTCTTCTTGGCTTCTCTCATTGGCATTTTCCTCACCGTTGGCATCTTACCATCCCAGCTGTTCTTCCTTGTGAGCTTCTTTTTTGTACTTTGCATATTTCGAGGCGATAGGTTCCCATTCTGGATGACCAGCATGCGTTCGGGGACCAAGGAGTCCTCCTCCGCATCTGACCACTCAGACGTACTAGCAACATTACCAAAGGGGTCAGACATTACCTGTCTCTGTTTGGCCTGTCGCGCTGCTTCTGAATAGAGCTCCCCCAGCGTCTTGCCTCCCATCTCATCTACATTACCTGGCCCTCCTTGGATAGGACCCTCTAGTAAGTGTACCTGGTCAGGGACTTCTTCCACAGCAAGCGGTTCTGCTTCCTCATCAATCTCCTCATCGGCCTCCGGAACCATGTTGCCTTCCATCTCCATATGTTCATCATCTGTAGCCTCATCATATAAGCCATATGCATCATAGTCACGAAAATTATGTGGTGGTTCTGCCAGGAACAGAACCATTTCTTCTTCATCATCCGTGTCTCCGCCCATCTCCACATACTCCTCTACACTTAGATCTGGATAGTATGATTTCTTATCCGCAAATGCCTCCTCGAAAGATGACATTCCCATAAAATGTCCATGTTTCTCCATTTTCCTGTCAAACACTTGCCTTAATCGTTCTCTGTCGGACAATCCAGAGCTAACCTCCTCCACCTCCGCCTCCTCTCCATCTGTCTCACACCATTTCTTTCTCTCACTGTCAGAGGGAGCAACAGTACTAACAGAGGGAATGTCGGAAGTGGCTTCATTTAGGGTGCAGGATTGTGGTGGAAAGGTGAATGCATTTTTGAGCCAATTTTGAGTAGTTTGGCTTTTTGTGATTGGGTTATATTCTATGGCTGTGGGATTAAGATTTGGCTTTGGATTGGGCTGTGATGTTGAGCCCGTATCTGAATTGGAATGTGGACTTTGATTTTTGGATAGATTTTTTTTAGATTGGACCGAGAGGGGGTTGGGTTGGGCCAAGAGGGTGGTGCTCGGGGTAGGGGTTAGGTTCGGGTTTGAGGGGGTGGGTGTTTCGACGTAGAGGATTCGGGTTCGGGTATGGGTGTGGGTATGGGTACCGGGTCAGAGTGCAGGACGGGTCGAGATCCGGGTCAAGTAGGAGTGTCGGGTATGGGCTTTTTGGTGGAGTCGGGTTGCGGGTAATTAGGGTTTAGGGAGGCGGTTTTGGGTAGCGGTTTAGGGTTTCTTGGCGGTATTGGTCCGGGAGTGGTTTTGAGTGGTGAGTTTGCGGTGGTGGAGTTGCCGGGATTATTTCCGTCCACGGCGAGGTGGTGGAAGCGGTGGTTTTACGGTGGTATGGTAGTGGTTTTGTGGGTGGCGGTTTGAATTAGGGTTAGGGTTTGGAGGGTGGTTTTGGGCCAAACAAGGCCCAACGAGGGAGACGGTAGCGTGGTTTACGGGTGGTGGTTTCGGGAGGCGGGGAGGTCGTGGTAGGGTTTGATTAGGTTTCTGCGCCGCCTAGGGTTCCTGGTTGGGTTTCGGCGCCGCCACCGATTCCTAGGGCTTCCGGCGTCGGGAATTTTGGGGGATCGATTTTGGTGGGGATTCAATTTCCGACACCTGGGCGGTGTTCCGATGGCCCTGAGCCTCGGAATCAACTATTCGATCGCCGAAAGCTCTTGTTCGATGGGTTTTGTGGGTGGTTTTTGATTTTGATTCTTGTTTTTCTTGTTTTTTCCAGTGATTGTAATCCATTTGTTGGTTAGGTTAGGGGTCAAGGAATTGGTAGGTAGGATAGGTGCTTGTTGGCTAGTGTTAGACAAAGAAGGGAGAGGGTTTGAAGCCTTACCTTTGTCTGCCGCCACTGCCGTCGCCACTACCTTCGCCACCTTGCCGCCATCACTGTCCTTGGCTTTTTCCGGCCGCAATGCTGGTTTTAGGTTCCAACATCCATCAACATCGTGCCCTTGTAGCTTGCAATTGATACAATATTTTGGCTTGAAATCATATCTAATTTTTTGTAATTCAGAAGTGATTCCATCCCCTTCACCCACTTGAATTACCATATGTTGGGGATGTGTCTTGAGTAAATCAAACTCCACTTTGACTCTAGCACAACTTGGCCTTGTTTTATTCAAAGTGGCCGCATCTATGGCAATTGGGGAACCCACTGCCGCCGCCAATGAGAAGAGAGTGGATTCTCCATAGTAATGTGGAGGTAATCCGGGGAATGAAATCCACCCATATGCAAATCTACTCTCCTCCGCCGGATTAAAAGACACATCCCATTTGAAGGTTCTCATCAAATAGGGCTTATTCTTCTCCTTAATCTCAAAGGTTTGTCTTGACATCAAAGTATCAAAATCTTCACCAATTGTGCATCGAATCAAGACATGCCTATCACAAAGCAAACCAATACGTACCTCCGCATTCAATCCACATTGCTTAGGGATGGCAGTCCGTAAGAAAGCAATGTCAGGCCATCCATGGCTAAATTTTCCAACAATTGCCCGAGTTAAGTCTTGGTGATGAATCATCACCTCCACTTCCTTCTTTTCAAACCTAACAGTGGGTTCACCATGTAGGTAGACAATAGGCTTGATTGGAATAGAGAGAGCCATGGGAGAAGAACTGCCGCCATTGCTAGGGTTTCCGCCATGTTTGGCAGTTTCGGGATTTTCCAATATCGGGATGGTGGGAGATGATTTGAAGAGTGTGGAGTAGTCTAGAGGGTGCGCGGGGTTGGGAGGGTGAAGGCCGACCTCAGGAGGAGGCCGGCCAGTGGCCGGAATGGCCATCGAAGGCCGGGAATGCTTTGGGTAGTTGGTCGCCGAAAATTGCCTCTCCTAGAGAGCGTTTTTTCGGACCGTGTTTCGGTGAAAAGTGGGGTTTAGGGTTTAGGGTTTAGGGTTTAGGGTTTTGGGGTTTTTTTTTTTTGAAGCCACAGCCTCGCAGCATGTGGTATTTTATTAATAATAATAAAGAAAGACAAGGGGCCCCAAAGGGGAAGTACAAGCAGGGGGGACTCATCCTGTTACCCCACTATACTATCTTATGAGGCCTAGTATCTAAAAGCTAGCAAGAATGAAGAAAGAAAGAACTTGACAAAACTAAATATTCTATGATCATCATAGAGTTTATAATGCACTCTATAATGATGTTACATATGAGGATGCTAACATAGTGAAGAAATAGTATAAGCACGAAAATATGATCATCTACCTCCGGACTTATAAAATCCTCCACCTGTGGCATCACTTCTTTCTCGTCCTCCAAGTATTCATGAAACTTAATCATTTCTTCTTGGCGTTGATTAGTGATTCAGGAGGCCCAACATATTTGGAAGGGTCCCTCATTTTGGCCGCATCAAACTGGACTTTCTTCTTGGCTTCTCTCATTGGCATTTTCCTCACCGTTGGCATCTTACCATCCCAGCTGTTCTTCCTTGTGAGCTTCTTTTTTGTACTTTGCATATTTCGAGGCGATAGGTTACCATTCTGGATGACCAGCATGCGTTCGGGGGCCAAGGAGTCCTCCTCCGCATCTGACCACTCAGGCATTTCAGCAACATTACCAAAGGGATCGAGACATTACTGTCTCTGCTTGGCTGTCGGCCGCTCGAATAGAGCTCCCCCAACGTCTTGCCGCCCATCTCATCTACATTACCTGGCCCTCCTTGGCTAGGACCCTCTAGTAATTGTACCTGGTCGGGGACTTCTTCCACACCAAGCGGTTCTGCTTCCTCATCAATCTCCTTCTCGGCCTCCGGAACCATGTTTCCTGCCAGCTCCATATGTTCATCATCTGTAGCCTCATCATATAAGCCATATGCATCATAGTCACGGAAATTATGTGGTGGTTCTGCCAGGAACAGAGCCATTTCTTCTTCATCATCCGTGTCTCCGCCCATCTCCACATACTCCTCTACACTTAGATCTGGATAGTATGATTTCTTATCCGCAAATGCCTCCTCGAAAGATGACATTCCCATAAAGTGTCCATGCTTCTCCATTTTCCTGTCAAACACTTGTCGAAGACGTTCTCTGTCGGATAACCCAGAAACAACCTCCTCCACCTCAACCTCCTCTCCATCTGTTTCACACCATTTCTTTCGCCACCGTCGGAGGAGCAATTGTGTGTGATGCATAACCGAGGAATGTCGGAGGTGGCTTCATTTAGAGTGCAAGATTGTGGTGGGAATGAAAATGCATTTTTTAGCCAATTTTGAGTAGATGGGCTTTTTGTGATTGGGTTGTATTCTGTGGCTGTGGGATTCAGATTTGGCTTTGTCTTGGGGTTTGATGTTGAGCCCGTATCCGAAATGGACTGTGGGCTTTGGTTTTCGAACTGAATTTTTTTGGACTGGGCCGAGAGGGGGTTGGGTTGTGCCGAGGGGGTGGGGCTCGGGTTAGGGTTTGGGTTGGGGTTGGGGGGGGTAAGGGTTTCAGAGATTGAGTAATCAGGGTCGGGTATGGTTGTGGGTACGGGTATGGGTATTGGGTCGGGTTCTAGGCATGGGCCAACAACCGGATCAAGGGTGGTGTCAGGTAGGGTTTTTTTTGGTGGGTCGGGTTGCGGGCAATTAGGGTTTAGAGGTGTGGTGGTTTTGGGTAGCGGTTTAGGGTTTGGTGGCGGTGAAGGGCAGGGGGCGGTTTCGGGGTGGGGGGTTGGCGGTGGACAAGTTGCCGAGGATGTTTCCCTCACCGGCGAGCTGGTGGAAATGTGGTTTTCTGGTGGTATGGTGGTGGATTTGTGGGTGGTGGTTTCAGGATTAGGGTTAGGGTTTGGAGGGTGGTTTTGGGCCAAACAAGGCCCAATGAGGGAGACGGGTAGCAGGGTTTCGGGGTGGTGGTTTCCGGGAGCAGGGGGGGTCGCCGGTAGGGTTTCAGTTAGGTTTCCGGCGCCGCCTAGGGTTCCGGTAGGGTTTCCGGTGGGGTTTCCGGCGCCGCCACTGATTCCGGTAGGGTTTCCGGCATCGGGAATTTTGGGGGACTCGATTTTTGGTGGGGATTCAATTTCCGACACCTGGACAGTGTTTCCGATAGCCCTAGGCCTCGGAATTACTGTTCCAGTCGCCGGAAACACTGTTCCAGTGGGTTTTGTGGGTGGTTTTTGATTTTGATTCTTGTTTTTCTTGTTTTTTCCGGTAATTGTAATCCATTTGTTGGATGGGGCCGGAACCAAAGCATTGGTAGGTAAGATAGGGGCATGTTGGCTAGGGGTAGATGAAGTAGGGTTAGGGTTTGAAGCCTTACCTTTGATCGTTGCCACTGCCGTCGCCACTGCCGTCTCCACCTTGCCGCCATCACTGTCCTTAGTTTTTTCCGGACGTAACGCTGGTTTTAAATTCCAACATCCATCGACATCGTGCCCTTGTAGCTTGCAATTGATACAATATTTTGGCTTGAAATCATATCTAATTTTTTGTAATTCAGTGGTACTTCCATCTCCCTCACCCACTTGAATTACCACATGTTGGGGATGGTTCTTGAGCAAATCAAACTCCACTTTGACTCTAGCACAACTTGGCCTTGTTTTATTCAAAGTGGCCGCATCTATGGCAATTGGGGAGCCCACTGCCGCCGCCAAGGAGAAGAGAGTGGATTCTCCATAGTAATGTGGAGGTAATCCGGGGAATGAAATCCACCCATATGCAAATCTACTCTCTTCCGCCGGATTAAAAGACACATCCCATTTGGAGGTTCTCATCAAATAGGGCTTATTCTTCTCCTTAATCTCAAAGGTTTGTCTTGACATCAAAGTATCAAAATCTTCACCAATTGTGCATCGAATCAAGACATGCCTATCACAAAGCAAACCAATACGTACCTCCGCCTTCAATCCACATTGCTTAGGGATAGCAGTCCGTAGGAAGGAGATATCAGGCCATCCATGGCTAAATTTTCCAACAACGGCCTTAGTTAAGTCTTGATGATGAATCATCACCTCCACTTCCTTCTTTTCAAACCTAACCGTAGGTTCACCATGTAGGTAGACAATAGGCTTGATTGGAATCGAGAGGGCCATGGGAGAAGTAAAGCCGCCATTGCTAGGGTTTCCGCCATTGTTGGCAGTTTCGGGATTTGACAAAATCGGGATGGTGGGGGATGATTTGAAGAGGGTGGAGAAGTCCAGAGGGTTCACGGGGATGGGAAGGTGATGGCCGACCTCAGGAGGAGGCCGGCCATTGGCCGGAATGGCCATCGAAGGCCGGAAAGGCTTTTGGGAAAGTAACGCCGAAAATTGCCTCTCCTAGAGAGCGTTTTTTCGGACCGTGTTTCGGTGAAAAGTGGGGTTTTGGGGTTTAGGGTATAGGGTTTAGGGTTTTGGGGTTTAGGGTTTAGGGTTTAGGTTTTTTTTTTTAAGCCACAGCCTCGCGGCTTGTGGAATTTTATTAATAATGATAATGAAAGACATGGGGCCCCAAAGGGGAAGTACAAGCAGGGGGGACTAATCCTGTTACCCCACTATACTATCTTATGAGGCCTAGTATCTAAAAGCTAGCAAGAATGAAGAAAGAAAGAACTTGACAAAACTAAATATTCTATGATCATCATAGAGTTTATAATGCACTCTATAATGATGTTACAAATGAGAATGCTAACATAGTGAAGAAATAATATAAGCACGAAAATATGATCATCTACCTCCGGACTTATAAAATCCTCCACCTGTGGCATCACTTATTTCTCGTCCTCCAAGTATTCATGAAACTTAATCATTTCTTCTTGGCGTTGATTAGTGATTCAGGGGGCCCAACATATTTGGGGGTTTGGGGGTTTGGGGTTGAGGTTTTGAGGTTTGGGGTTTCGGGGTTGGGGTCTGGGGTTTGAGGGTTGGGGTTTGAGGTTTGAGGGGTTGAGTTGGGGTTGAGGTTGGGTTCTGGGTTCTCGGTTCTGGGTTCTGGGTTCTGGGTTTTAGGGTTTTAGGGTTTAGGGTTTAGGGTTTAGGGTTTAGGGTTTAGGGTTTAGGGTTTCGGGTTTCGGGTTTCGGGTTTCGGGTTTCGGGTTTCGGGTTTCGGGTTTAGGGTTTAGGGTTTTTTTTTTTTTTTTTTTTTTTTTTTGAAGCCACAGCCTCTCGGCTTGTGGAGTTTTATTAATAACATAAAAGGAAACATGGGGCCCCATAGGGGAAGTACAAGCAGGGGGGAGATTTCCTATACCCCCACCTGGCTACTCCTATTGAGGCAAGCCTCCTAGCCAGAGTGTAAAAAGAAAGAACTAGCTAAAACTTGATATTCTATGATCATCATAGAATTTATAATACACTCTATGATGATATTACAAATGATGATACTAACATAGAGAAAGACTAATATAAGAACAAAGCTATAAACTACCTCTGGCCTTATAAAGTCTTCAATACGGTGTATCTTTTCTTGTACATCTTCCAAATATGTATGAAATCGAATCATCCTTTACGTGCATATGTCATTCTTGCTGCTTGCCTGTTCCTTGCTCTTCTGGTTCTTCTTGGACCGGGTGTGAATGACGTGCTATCTTCTGTTGATTCATTCATGTCATCAGCATTCTGACTTTCCATAGGTGCCTTTCCTTTGTCAAGCCTACTAGAGCTGTCTTCATTGTCCGCAACTTCCACCTCTTCATCATCACCCCATTTCCTCTCTTCACTACTAGCAGTGGGTAAATCGAAGCACGCTTGATTTAACACTACTAATTTGCTAGGAGGCGAGATCCGATGTGGTAGAAAAGATGGCATATTTGGTATTGGATTAGGTTGAGAATTATTAATTGGATTTGGGCTTGAAATTGGGTTTGTGTATTTTAGTGTTGTGGGCCCCGGTGTGTGTGGACTTGGGCTCGGGTGGGGGATGGATCGTGTGTGGGTGTGGGCAGGGTTCAGGGTTGGGTGGGCCAGAGTGGGGCTCTGGATTGGAGTCTTAGGGTTAGAGTGCCGGGTAGGGTTGCGGGTAGTGGTTTCTCGGTTAGGGTTTCCGGGTAGCATAGGGTTAGGGTTTGGCGGCGGCAAAGCTAATTTTCTTGTGGATCAGAGGTTTCGGTGGTGGGCACCTTAGGGACGCGAGATTCAGGAGAAAGATTTTGTGGGGTCGGGTTACGGGTGGGTTTGACGAAGTGGATAAGTGAACATTGTGCCTCAACCCCGGTTTAGGGCTAGGGTTAGGGCTGGCGGTATTAGGGTTCAGGGGTGGTTTCGGTAGAATAGGTATGTTTTCGGGATGGTTTCCGATAGGGTTTCCGGCGGTTTGTGTCGCCGGAGTTGGGGTTTTGAGAGTTGGTTCCGGGTTGGGAGGGTTAGGGCTAGGGTTTCCCATACCCGGTATTTGTTTCCGGGAGAGTGAGGTGGTTTCCGATAGGGTTTCCGGTGGGCATATCGACGGAAATTGGCTGATTTGACTGGGAGGCTGTGTTTTCGATGGCTAATGATGCCGGAATCGCTTGTTTCGTCGTAAAGCCAATTCGATCAGATTTGGGTGAGAATAGGCGGTTTTGACGAAGAGGCAATATTTCCGACGTCCAATACCACCTGAGAGGTGGTTTCAGTTGTCGGAACAGTGATTTCCATCAAATCCAACGTCTGTTTTTGGGTGTTTTGCTTTTTTCTTTTGTGGGTTACGGTGGTCCATTCCTGGGAGGGGTTTGGGGCCGTAGGTAGTGGTTTTGGGTTAGGGTTTGGACGGCTAGGGTTTGTAGGGGGTAGAGTAGGGTTAGGAGCCTTACCTTTTGCCGCCGCCACCACTGAATCTTCACCGTGATTCCTCTTTTCCGATTGCAATTCCGGGTGTTCCTTCCAACATCCTTGAAGATCGTGTCCTTGCAACATACAAGTAGTGCAATATTTGGGTAGGAAATCATAACGAATCTTATATGACATTGTTTCCATCTCCTCCCCATTCATGAGTTGTATATTATACTTTTGTGGGTGTTCTTGTAGCAAATCGGCTTCCACCTTGACCCTAGCACAACTAGGTCTTGTTTTGTTCAAAGTAGCCGCATCAATTGCAATTGGTTTCCCACCAGAAGCTATGGAGAATAATATCGATGGGACATAGAAATTGGGAGGTAAATTGGGGAATGAAATCCAAATTACCGCCATGCTTGTCTCCTCTTCCGGAGTAAACCATATATCCCATTTGAAAGTTCTCATCAAAAAGGAGTTGGAATTCTCCTTTATCCAAAAATTAGGCCTTGACATTAAAGTGACATAGTCTTCTTCGATTGAACATCGAATCAACACATGGCGATTGTGCAAAAGCCCAATATTCACTTCCGCCTTCAAAGAGCATTGCTTTGGAATAGCCGTCCTCAAGAAAGCAATTGAAGGCATTCCATGACTAAACTTACCAATCACGGCATACTTCAAATCTTGTTGTTCCACCATAGATGCAACTTCTTGATCAGTAAACCGAATTGTTGGCTCGCCATGTAGGTAGGTAATTGGTTTTTGTGGAATTGAAGGGGTAGGGTTTCGGTCAAGAGAGGTCTCGGCCAAGCCATTACCGCCGCCAACTTTGTGGGAGTTGGTGACGATATTGGAGTATGAAATAGGTTGGGGATTGGTCGCGGGAGGTTGGGTGACCTCGGGAGGCCACCCGGTAGCTATCACGCGGCGATTGGCCGGAATTTGGTCGAAGGAGTGGAGAAGATGACCACCAGCAGAAAATCGCCTCTCTGAAGGCGTTTTTGGGCAAATGTTCCGGTGAAAAGTGGGGTTTAGGGTTCGAGTTGAGTTGAGGGATTGATTCGGGGTTAGAGTTGAAATTCAGGTTGAGTTGAGTTGAGTTGAGTTGAGTTGAGTTAGGGTTGAGTTGAGTTGAGTTGAGTTGAGGTTGAGTTGAGTTGAGTTGAGGAGTTAGGGTTGAGTTGAGTTGAGTGGGTTGAGTTGAGGTTGAGGGTTGATTGAGTTGAGTTGAGTTGAGTGAGTTGAGGTAGGTGGTGAGGTGGGGTGAGGTGGGGTGAGGTCAGATTGAGATTGGGAGGTGGGGGGTGGTTGGGGGTGAGTAATTAGGGGGATTGGGATTGAAATTAGTAGGGTCAGGGTTGGTGGTGAGGTGGGGTGGTGAAATTAGGGTGAAATTCAGGGTGGGAAATTGAAATTAAATTAAATTGAGTGAGGTAATTAAATTAAATTAAAATTAAATTAAATTAGAATTAAATTAAAATTAAATTAAAATTAGAATTAAATTAAAAATTAAAATTAATTAAATTGAAATTCAAATTAAATTAAATTAAATTAAATTAGGTAAATTAAAATTAAATTAAATTAAATTAAATTAAATTAATTCAATTAAATTAAATTGAGTGAGGTAATTAAATTAAATTAAATTAGGTTAATTAAGTCAAATTGGTAAATTAAATTAGTGGGTGAGGTAAATTGAGGTGAATTAGGGTGGGTGAATAGGTAAATTAAATTGTAATGGGTAAATTAAATTGAAGGTAGAAATTAGGGTTAAATTAGTGGGGGTGAAATTTAAATGGTGAAATTGAAATTCAAATTAAATTGAAATTAAATTAAATTAAAATTAAATTAAATTGAAAATTAAATTAAAATTCAAAATTAAAATTGAGAATTAAATTAAAATTAAATTAAATTAAATTAAATTAAATTAAATGAGGTAAATTAAATTCAATTAAAGGTGAAATTAAATTAAATTAGGTAAATTAGTAGGTGTAAATTAAATTAAATTAATGGTAAATTGGTAAATTATAAATTAAAATTGGGTAAATTTAAATTTAAAATGGTGAGGTGATTTAAATTTAAAATTTAAATTTAAATTTAAATTTAAATTTAAAATTTAAAATTTAAATTTAAATTTAAATTTAAATTTAAATTTAAATTTAAAATTTAAATTTAAAATTTAAATTTAAAATTTAAAATTTAAAATTTAAAATTTAAAATTTAAAATTTAAAATTTAAAATTTAAATTTAAAATTTAAAATTTAAAATTTAAAATTTAAAATTTAAAATTTAAAATTTAAAATTTAAAATTTAAAATTTAAAATTTAAAATTTAAAATTTAAAATTTAAAATTTAAAATTTAAAATTTAAAATTTAAAATTTAAAATTTAAAATTTAAAATTTAAAATTTAAAATTTAAAATTTAAAATTTAAAATTTAAAATTTAAAATTTAAAATTTAAAATTTAAAATTAAAATTTAAAATTTAAAATTTAAAATTTAAAATTTAAAATTTAAAATTTAAAATTTAAAATTTAAAATTTAAAATTTAAAATTTAAAATTTAAAATTTAAAATTTAAAATTTAAAATTTAAAATTTAAAATTTAAAATTTAAAATTTAAAATTTAAAATTAAGAATTTAAAATTTAAAATTTAAAATTTAAAATTTAAAATTTAAAATTTAAAATTTAAAATTTAAAATTTAAATTTAAAATTTAAAATTTAAAATTTAAAATTTAAAATTTAAAATTTAAAATTTAAATTTAAAATTTAAATAAAATTTAAAATTTAAAATTTAAAATTTAAAATTTAAAATTTAAAATTTAAAATTTAAAATTTAAAATTTAAAATTTAAATTTAAAATTTAAAATTTAAAATTTAAAATTTAAAATTTAGGGTTTAAATTTAAAATTTAAAATTTAAAATTTAAAATTTAAAATTTAAAATTTAAAATTTAAATTTAAATTTAAAATTTAAAATTTAAAATTTAAAATTTAAATTTAAAATTTAAAATTTAAATTTAAAATTTAAAATTTAAAATTTAAAATTTAAATTTAAAATTTAAAATTTAAAATTTAAAATTTAAAATTTAAAATTTAAAATTTAAAATTTAAAATTTAAAATTTAAAATTTAAAATTTAAAATTTAAAATTTAAAATTTAAAATTTAAAATTTAAATTTAAATTTAAAATTTAAAATTTAGAAATTGTTAAAATTTAAAATTTAAAATTTAAAATTTAAATTTAAAATTTAAAATTTAAAATTTAAAATTTAAAATTTAAAATTTAAAATTTAAGAATTTAAAATTTAAATTTAAAATTTAAAATTTAAAATTTAAAATTTAAAATTTAAAATTTAAAATTTAAAATTTAAAATTTAAAATTTAAAATTTAAAATTTAAAATTTAAATTTTAAAATTTAAAATTTAAAATTTAAAATTTAAAATTTAAATTTAAAATTTAAAATTTAAATTTAAAATTTAAAATTTAAAATTTAAAATTTAAAATTTAAAATTTAAAATTTAAAATTTAAATTTAAAATTTAAAATTTAAAATTTAAAATTTAAAATTTAAAATTTAAAATTTAAAATTTAAAATTTAAAATTTAAAATTTAAAATTTAAAATTTAAAATTTAAAATTTAAAATTTAAAATTTAAAATTTAAAATTTAAAATTTAAAATTTAAAATTTAAAATTTAAAATTTAAAATTTAAAATTTAAAATTTAAAATTTAAAATTTAAAATTTAAATTTAAAATTTAAAATTTCAAAATTTAAAATTTAAAATTTAAAATTTAAAATTTAAAATTTAAATTTAAAATTTAAAATTTAAAATTTAAAATTTAAAATTTAAGAATTTAAAATTTAAAATTTAAAATTTAAAATTTAAAATTTAAAATTTAAAATTTAAAATTTAAAATTTAAAATTTAAAATTTAAAATTTAAAATTTAAAATTTAAAATTTAAATTTAAAATTTAAAATTTAAAATTTAAAATTTAAATTTCAAATTTAAAATTTAAAATTTAAAATTTAAAATTTAAAATTTAAAATTTAAAATTTAAAATTTAAAATTTAAGAATTTAAATTTAAAATTTAAAATTTAAAATTTAAAATTTAAAATTTAAAATTTAAAATTTAAATTTAAAATTTAAAATTTAAAATTTAAAATTTAAAATTTAAAATTTAAATTTAAAATTTAAAATTTAAAATTTAAATTTAAAATTTAAAATTTAAAATTTAAAATTTAAATTTAAAATTTAAAATTTAAAATTTAAAATTTAAAATTTAAAATTTAAAATTTAAAATTTAAAATTTAAAATTTAAATTTAAATTTAAAATTTAAAATTTAAAATTTAAATTTAAAATTTAAAATTTAAAATTTAAAATTTAAAATTTAAAATTTAAAATTTAAATTTAAAATTTAAAATTTAAAATTTAAAATTTAAAATTTAAAATTTAAAATTTAAAATTTAAAATTTAAAATTTAAAATTTAAAATTTAAAATTTAAAATTTAAAATTTAAAATTTAAAATTTAAAATTTAAATTTAAAATTTAAAATTTAAAATTTAAAATTTAAAATTTAAATTTAAAATTTAAAATTTAAAATTTAAAATTTAAAATTTAAAATTTAAAATTTAAAATTTAAAATTTAAAATTTAAATTTAAATTTAAAATTTAAAATTTAAAATTTAAAATTTAAAATTTAAAATTTAAAATTTAAAATTTAAAATTTAAAATTTAAAATTTAGAATTTAAAATTTAAAATTTAAAATTTAAAATTTAAAATTTAAAATTTAAAATTTAAAATTTAAATTTAAATTTAAAATTTAAAATTTAAAATTTAAATTTAAAATTTAAAATTTAAATTTAAATTTAAAATTTAAAATTTAAAATTTAAAATTTAAAATTTAAAATTTAAAATTTAAAATTTAAAATTTAAAATTTAAAATTTAAAATTTAAAATTTAAATTTAAAATTTAAAATTTAAAATTTAAAATTTAAAATTTAAAATTTAAAATTTAAAATTTAAATTTAAAATTTAAAATTTAAAATTTAAAATTTAAAATTTAAAATTTAAAATTTAAAATTTAAAATTTAAAATTTAAATTTAAAATTTAAAATTTAAAATTTAAAATTTAAAATTTAAAATTTAAAATTTAAAATTTAAAATTTAAAATTTAAAATTTAAATTTAAAATTTAAAATTTAAAATTTAAAATTTAAAATTTAAAATTTAAAATTTAAAATTTAAAATTTAAATTTAAAATTTAAAATTTAAAATTTAAAATTTAAAATTTAAAATTTAAAATTTAAAATTTAAAATTTAAAATTTAAAATTTAAAATTTAAAATTTAAAATTTAAAATTTAAATTTAAAATTTAAAATTTAAAATTTAAATTTAAAATTTAAAATTTAAAATTTAAAATTTAAAATTTAAATTTAAAATTTAAAATTTAAAATTTAAAATTTAAAATTTAAATTTAAAATTTAAATTTAAAATTTAAAATTTAAATTTAAAATTTAAAATTTAAATTTAGAATTTAAAATTTAAAATTTAAAATTTAAAATTTAAAATTTAAATTTAAGAATTTAAAATTTAAATTTAAAATTTAAAATTTAAAATTTAAAATTTAAAATTTAAAATTTAAAATTTAAAATTTAAAATTTAAAATTTAAAATTTAAAATTTAAAATTTAAATTTAAAATTTAAAATTTAAAATTTAAAATTTAAAATTTAAATTTAAAATTTAAAATTTAAAATTTAAAATTTAAAATTTAAAAATTTAAAATTTAAAATTTAAAATTTAAAATTTAAATTTAAAATTTAAAATTTAAAATTTAAAATTTAAAATTTAAAATTTAAAATTTAAAATTTAAAATTTAAAATTTAAAATTTAAAATTTAAAATTTAAAATTTAAAATTTAAAATTTAAAATTTAAAATTTAAAATTTAAAATTTAAAATTTAAAATTTAAAATTTAAAATTTAAAATTTAAAATTTAAAATTTAAATTTAAATTTAAAATTTAAAATTTAAAATTTAAAATTTAAAATTTAAAATTTAAAATTTAAAATTTAAAATTTAAAATTTAAATTTAAAATTTAAAATTTTAAAATTTAAAATTAAAATTAAAATTTAAAATTTAAAATTTAAAATTTAAAATTTAAAATTTAAATTTAAAATTTAAAATTTAAAATTTAAAATTTAAAATTTAAGAATTTAAAATTTAAAATTTAAAATTTAAAATTTAAAATTTAAAATTTAAAATTTAAAATTTAAAATTTAAATTTAAAATTTAAAATTTAAAATTTAAAATTTAAAATTTAAAATTTAGAATTTAAAATTTAAAATTTAAATTTAGGTTTAAAATTTAAAATTTAAAATTTAAAATTTAAAATTTAAAATTTAAAATTTAAAATTTAAAATTTAAAATTTAAAATTTAAAATTTAGGGTTTAAAATTTAAAATTTAAAATTTAAATTTAAAATTTAGGGTTTAAAATTTAAAATTTAAGGTTTAAAATTTAAAATTTAAAATTTAAAATTTAAAATTTAAAATTTAAAATTTAAAATTTAAAATTTAAAATTTAAATTTAAAATTTAAAATTTAAAATTTAGAATTTAAAATTTAAAATTTAAAATTTAAAATTTAAAATTTAAAATTTAAAATTTAAATTAAATTTAAAATTTAAAATTTAAAATTTAAATTTAAAATTTAAAATTTAAAATTTAAAATTTAAATTTAAAATTTAAAATTTAAAATTTAAAATTTAAAATTTAAAATTTAAAATTTAAAATTTAAAATTTAAAATTTAAAATTTAAAATTTAAAATTTAAAATTTAAAATTTAAAATTTAAAATTTAAAATTTAAATTTAAAATTTAAAATTTAAAATTTAAAATTTAAAATTTAAAATTTAAAATTTAAAATTTAAAATTTAAAATTTAAAATTTAAAATTTAAAATTTAAATTTAAAATTTAAAATTTAAAATTTAAAATTTAAAATTTAAATTTAAATTTAAAATTTAAAATTTAAAATTTAAAATTTAAAATTTAAATTTCAAAATTTAAAATTTAAAATTTAAAATTTAAAATTTAAAATTTAAAATTTAAAATTTAAAATTTAAAATTTAAAATTTAAAATTTAAAATTTAAATTTAAAATTTAAAATTTAAAATTTAAAATTTAAAATTTAAAATTTAAAATTTAAAATTTAAAATTTAAGAATTTAAAATTTAAATTTAAAATTTAAAATTTAAAATTTAAAATTTAAAATTTAAAATTTAAAATTTAAAATTAAAATTTAAAATTTAAAATTTAAATTTAAAATTTAAAATTTAAAATTTAAAATTTAAAATTTAAAATTTAAAATTTAAAATTTAAAATTTAAAATTTAAAATTTAAAATTTAAAATTTAAAATTTAAAATTTAAAATTTAAAATTTAAAATTTAAAATTTAAAATTTAAAATTTAAAATTTAAAATTTAAAATTTAAAATTTAAAATTTAAAATTTAAATTTAAAATTTAAAATTTAAAATTTAAAATTTAAAATTTAAAATTTAAAATTTAAAATTTAAAATTTAAAATTTAAAATTTAAAATTTAAAATTTAAAATTTAAAATTTAAAATTTAAAATTTCAAAATTTAAAATTTAAAATTTAAAATTTAAATTTAAAATTTAAAATTTAAAATTTAAAATTTAAAATTTAAAATTTAAAATTTAAAATTTAAAATTTAAAATTTAAAATTTAAAATTTAAAATTTAAAATTTAAAATTAAATTTAAAATTTAAATTTAAAATTTAAAATTTAAAATTTAAAATTTAAAATTTAAAATTTAAATTTAAAATTTAAAATTTAAAATTTAAAATTTAAAATTTAAAATTTAAAATTTAAAATTTAAAATTTAAAATTTAAAATTTAAAATTTAAAATTTAAAATTTAAAATTTAAAATTTAAAATTTAAAATTTAAAATTTAAAATTTAAAATTTAAAATTTAAAATTTAAGAATTTAAATTTAAATTTAAAATTTAAAATTTAAAATTTAAAATTTAAAATTTAAAATTTAAAATTTAAAATTTAAAATTTAAAATTTAAAATTTAAAATTTAAAATTTAAAATTTAAAATTTAAAATTTAAAATTTAAAATTTAAAATTTAAAATTTAAAATTTAAAATTTAAAATTTAAAATTTAAAATTTAAAATTTAAAATTTAAAATTTAAAATTTAAAATTTAAAATTTAAAATTTAAAATTTAAAATTTAAAATTTAAAATTTCAAAATTTAAAATTTAAAATTTAAAATTTAAAATTTAAATTTAAAATTTAAATTTAAAATTTAAAATTTAAAATTTAAAATTTAAAATTTAAAATTTAAAATTTAAAATTTAAAATTTAAAATTTAAAATTTAAAATTTAAAATTTAAAATTTAAAATTTAAAATTTAAAATTTAAATTTAAAATTTAAAATTTAAAATTTAAAATTTAAAATTTAAAATTTAAAATTTAAAATTTAAAATTTAAAATTTAAAATTTAAAATTTAAATTTAAAATTTAAAATTTAAAATTTAAAATTTAAAATTTAAAATTTAAAATTTAAAATTTAAAATTTAAAATTTAAATTTAAAATTTAAAATTTAAAATTTAAAATTTAAAATTTAAAATTTAAAATTTAAAATTTAAAATTTAAAATTTAAATTTAAAATTTAAAATTTAAAATTTAAAATTTAAAATTTAAAATTTAAATTTAAAATTTAAAATTTAAAATTTAAAATTTAAAATTTAAAATTAAATTTAAAATTTAATTTAAAATTTAAATTTAAAATTTAAAATTTAAAATTTAAAATTTAAAATTTAAAATTTAAAATTTAAAATTTAAAATTTAAAATTTAAAATTTAAAATTTAAAATTTAAAATTTAAAATTTAAAATTTAAATTTAAAATTTAAAATTTAAAATTTAAAATTTAGAATTTAAAATTTAAAATTTAAAATTTAAAATTTAAAATTTAAAATTTAAAATTTAAAATTTAAAATTTAAAATTTAAAATTTAAAATTTAAAATTTAAAATTTAAAATTTAAATTTAAATTTAAAATTTAAAATTTAAAATTTAAATTTAAAATTTAAAATTTAAAATTTAAAATTTAAAATTTAAAATTTAAAATTTAAAATTTAAAATTTAAAATTTAAAATTTAAAATTTAAAATTTAAAATTTAAAATTTAAAATTTAAATTTAAAATTTAAAATTTAAAATTTAAAATTTAAAATTTAAAATTTAAAATTTAAAATTTAAATTTAAAATTTAAAATTTAAAATTTAAAATTTAAAATTTAAAATTTAAATTTAAAATTTAAAATTTAAAATTTAAAATTTAAAAATTTAAATTTAAAATTTAAAATTTAAAATTTAAAATTTAAATTTAAAATTTAAAATTTAAATTTAAAATTTAAATTTAAAATTTAAAATTTAAATTTAAAATTTAAAATTTAAAATTTAAAATTTAAAATTTAAAATTTAATTTAAATTTAAAATTTAAAATTTAAAATTTAAAATTGGGTAAAATTTAAAATTTAAATTTAAATTTAAAATTTAAAATTTAAAATTTAAAATTTAAATTTAAAATTTAAAATTTAAATTTAAAATTTAAAATTTAAAATTTAAAATTTAAAATTTAAAATTTAAAATTTAAAATTTAAAATTTAAAATTTAAAATTTAAAATTTAAAATTTAAAATTTAAAATTTAAAATTTAAAATTTAAAATTTAAAATTTAAAATTTAAAATTTAAAATTTTAAAATTTAAAATTTAAAATTTAAAATTTAAAATTTAAAATTTCAAATTTAAATTTAAAATTTAAAATTTAAAATTTAAAATTTAAAATTTAAAATTTAAAATTTAAAATTTAAAATTTAAATTTAAAATTTAAAATTTAAAATTTAAAATTTAAAATTTAAATTTAAAATTTAAAATTTAAAATTTAAAATTTAAAATTTAAATTTAAATTTAAAATTTAAAATTTAAAATTTAAAATTTAAAATTTAAATTTAAAATTTAAAATTTAAAATTTAAAATTTAAAATTTAAAATTTAAATTTTAAATTTAAAATTTAAAATTTAGAATTTAAAATTTAAAATTTAAAATTTAAAATTTAAAATTTAAATTTAAAATTTAAAATTTAAATTTAAAATTTAAAATTTAAAATTTAAAATTTAAAATTTAAAATTTAAAATTTAAAATTTAAAATTTAAAATTTAAAATTTAAAATTTCAATTAATTTAAAATTTAAAATTTAAAATTTAAAAATTTAAAATTTCAAAATTTAAAATTTCATTGAATAAAATTTAAAATTTAAAATTAAATTTAAAATTTAAATTTATTTACAAAATTTAAAATTAAAGTTAAAATTTAAAATTTAAAATTTCAAAAATTTAATTCATTAATTTAAAATTTCAAATTTCAAATTTCAATTTCCCAAAATTTAAAATTTAAAATTGATTAAAATTTAAAATTTAAAATTTAAAATTTAAAATTAAAATTTAAAATTTAGGAGCCAAAATTTCAAGAATTTAAAATTTAAAATTTAAGAATTTCTAAAAATTTAAAATTTAAAATTTAAAATTTAAAATTTAAAATTTAAAATTTAAAATTTAAAATTTAAAATAAATTAAAATTTAAGAATTTAAAATTTAAAATTTAAAATTTAAAATTTAAAATTTAAAATTTAAAATTTAAAATTTAAATTTCCAAGAATTTAAAATTTAAAATTTAAAATTTAAAATTTAAAATTTAAATTTAAAATTTAAAATTTAAATTTAAAATTTAAAATTTCAAGACTAAAATTCTAAAATTTAAAATTTAAAATTTAAAATTTAAAATTTAAAATTCAAATTTAAGAATTTAAAATTTAATTAAAATTTCAGAAAATTTAAAATTAAAATTTAAGAATTTAAAATTTAAAATTTAAAATTTAAAATTTAAAATTTAAAATTTAAAATTTCCAAAATTTAAATTTAAAATTTAAAATTTAAAATTTAAAATTTCAAAATTTAAAATTTAAAATTTAAAATTTAAGAATTTAAAATTTAAAATTTAAAATTTAAAATTTAAATTTAAAATTTAATTAAATTTAAAATTTAAAGATTTAAAATTCATTTAAAATTTAAAATTTAAAATTTAAAATTTAAAATTTAAAATTTAAAATTTAAAATTTAATTTAAATTTAAAATTTAAAATTTAAAATTCTAAAATTTAAAATTTAAGAATTTAAAATTTAAAATTTAAGAATTTAAAATTTAAAATTTAAAATTTAAAATTTAAATTTAAAATTTAAAATTTAAAGATTTAAATTTAAAATTTCAAAATTTAAAATTTAAAATTTAAAATTTAAAATTTAAAATTTAAAATTTAAAATTTAAAATTTAAAATTTAAATTTTAAGAATTTAGAATTTAAAATTTAAAATTTAAAATTTAAAATTTAAAATTTAAAATTTACAAAATTTAAAATTTAAATTTAAAATTTAAAATTTAAAATTTAAAATTTAAGTTTAAAATTTAAAATTTAAAATTTAAAATTTAAAATTTGTTAAATTTAAATTTAAAATTTAATTCAATTTAAAATTTAAAATTTAAAATTTAAAATTTAAAATTTAAAATTTAGTTATTCAAGAATTTAAAATTTAAAATTTAAAGAATTTAAAATTTAAAATTTAAAATTTAAAATTTAAAATTTAAGAATTTAAAATTTAAATTTAAAATTTAAAATTTAAATTCATTTAAAATTTAAAATTTAAAATTTAAAATTTAGAAATTTAAAATTTAAAATTTAAATTTAAAATTTAAAATTTAAAATTTAAAATTTAAAATTTAAAATTTAAAATTTAAAATTTAGAATTTAAAATTTAAAAATTTAAGTTAATTTAAAATTTAAATTTAAATTTAAAATTTAAGAATTTAAGAAATTTAAAATTTAAAATTAAATTAAAATTTAAAATTTCAAGAATTTAAAATTTAAAATTTAAAATTTAAAATTTAAATTTAAAATTTAAAATTTAAATTTCAAATTTTCAAAATTTAAAATTTCAAGAATTTAAAATTTTAGAAATTTAAAATTTCAAAATTTAAAATTTCACAATTAAATTTAAAATTTAAAATTTAAAATTTCCAAGAATTGTTAAGAATTTAAAATTAAATTAAAATTTAAAATTTCAAGAAATTGTAATTCAAATTTAAAATTTAATTCAATTTATTAAATTTAAAATTTAAAATTTAAAATTTAAAATTAAATTAAAATTAAATTAAAATTTAAAATTTAAAATTTAAAATTTAATTTAAATTTAAAATTTAAAATTTAAATTTAAATTGTTAAAATTTAATTTAAATTTAAAATAAATTAAAATTTAAAATTTGAAAAATTTAAATTCAAATTTAAAATTTAAAATTTAAAATTTAAAATTTAAAATTTAAAGAGGTGATTTAAATTCATTTAAAATTTCACAAATTTAAGTTAAATTTAAAATTTAAATTTAAAATTTAAAATTAAAATTAAAATTTAAAATTTAATTAAATTTAGAAATTTAAAATTTAAAATTTAAAATTTAAAATTTAAAATTTAAATTAAATTACAAAATTTAAAATTTAAAATTTAAGGCCCAAGAATTTAAAATTTAAAATTTAAATTTAAAATTTAAATTTAAATTTAAAATTAAAATTAAAATTTAAATTAAAATTTAAAATTTAAAATTTAAAATTTAAAATTTAGAAATTTAAAATTTAAAATTTAAAATTTAAAATTTAAAATTTAAATTTAAAATTTAAAATTTAAAATTTAAAATTTAAAATTTAAATTAAATTTAAATTTAATTTAAAATTTAAAATTTAAAATTTCTACAAAATTTAAAATTTAAAATTTAAAATTTAAATTAAGAATTTAAAATTTAAATTAAAATTTAAAATTTCAAAATTTAAGAATTTAAAATTTAAATTTCAGAAATTTAAAATTTCAAATTTCAAAATTTAAAATTTAAAATTCATTAAAATTTAAAATTTACAAATTTATTAAATTTAGAGAATTTAAAATTTAAAATTTAAAATTTAAAATTTAAAATTTAAAATTTAAATTTAAAATTTAAAATTTAAAGTTTAAAATTTAAAATTTAAAATTTAAATTTAAGAATTTAAAATTTAAAATTAAATTTCATTAAAATTTAAAATTTAAAATTTAAAATTTAAAATTTAAAATTTAAATTTAAAATTACAAATTAAGAATTTAAAATTTAAAATTTAAATTTACAAATTTACAAGAATTTAAAATTTAAAATTTAAAATTTAAAATTTAAAATTTAAAATTTAAAATTTAAATTTAAAATTTAAAATTTAAAATTCAAATTCCCAAAATTTAAAATTTTAATTTAAATTTAGGGTTAGTTTAGGGTTTAGGGTTTAGGGTTTGAGGTTTAGGGTTTAGGGTTTAGGGATCATCATCCATCCATCATCCATCATCATGGTTTGGGGTTTAGGTTGGGTTAAGTTAGGGTTGAGTTGAGTTTAGGTTTAGGTTTAGGGTTGAGTTGGGTTTAGGGTTTAGGGTTTAGGTTTGGGTTTGAGGTTTGGAGTTTAGGGTTTGGGGTTTAGGGTTTAGGGTTGAGTTTAGGGTTTAGGGTTTAGGATTTAGGATTTGAAGGTTTAGGTTTAGGTTTAGGGTTTAGGGTTTGGTTTAGGAGTTGAGGTTTAGGGTTTAGGGTTTCAGGTTTAGGGTTGAGGTTTAGGGATTGAGTTTGGGGTTTAGGGATTGTAGGTTTAGGGTTTGGGGTTTAGGGTTTAGGGTTTAGGGTTTAGGGTTTAGGAGTTTAGGGTTTAGGGTTTAGGGTTTAGGGTTTAGGGTTTGGGGTTTAAATTTAAAATTTAAAATTTAAAATTTAAAATTTAAAATTTAAATTTAAAATTTAAAATTTAAGAATTTAAAAATTTAAAATTTAAAATTTAAAAATTTCAAAATTTAAAATTTAAAATTTAATTCCCAATTTAAAATTTAAAATTTAAAATTTAAAATTTCAAAAATTTAAAATTTAAAATTTAAAATTTAAAATTTAAATTTAAAATTTAGAAATTTAAAATTTAAATTTAAAATTTAAAATTTAAAATTTAAAATTTAAAATTTCATTTAAATTTAAAATTTAAATTTAAAATTTAAAATTTAAAATTTAAAATTAAAAATTTTAAAATTTAAAATTTAAAATTTAAATTTAATTAAATTTAAATTATTTAAAATTTAAAATTTCAAAATTAAATTAAAATTTAAGAATTTAAAATTTAAAATTTGAATTAAATTTAAATTAAATTTAAAATTTAAAATTTAAAATTTAAATTTAAATTTAAAATTTAAAATTTAATTAAATTTAAATTTAAATTGAATTTAAAATTAAAATTTAAAATTTAATTCAATTAATTAAAATTTCAAAATTTAAAATTTAAAAATTTAAATTAAATTTAATTAAAATTTAAAATTTAAAATTTGATTAGAATTTAAAATTTCAAAATTTAAAATTTAAAATTAAATTAAAATTTAAAATTTAAAATTTAAAATTCTAAAGATTTAAAGATTTAAAATACTTAAGTTAAGATATTTCTAGGTTCTCAGGAAATTTAAAATTTAAAATTTAAAATTTCATTCAAAATTAAAATTTAAAATTTAAAATTTAAAATTTAAAATTTAAAATTTAAAATTTAGAAATTTAAAATTTAAAATTTAAATTTAAAATTTAAAATTTGATTAAAATTTCAAAATCCGATTCCATTCATTCCATTCGAATTCCGATTCATTCGATTAAAATTAAAATTCCATTCATTCCGATTCCATTCCGAATTCGATTCCATTCATTCCATTTAAATTCGATTCCGAATTCGATTCCATTCGATTAAATTAATTCAATTCAGATTCCATTCGATTAAATTCAATTCAGATTCCAGAATTCAAATTAAAATTTAAAATTTAAAATTTAAAATTTAAAATTTAAAATTTAAAATTTAAAATTTAAAATTTAAAATTTAAATTTAAAATTTAAAATTTAAAATTTAAAATTTAAAATTTAAATTTAAAATTTAAATTCATTTAAAATTTAAAATTTAAAATTTAAAATTTAAGAATTTAAATTAAATTCAGTTTAAAATTTAAAATAAATTAAAATTTAAATTAAATTTAAAATAAATTCAAATTTAAAATTTAAAATTTAAAATTTAAAATTTAAAATTTAAAATTTAAATTTAAAATTTAATTCAATTTAAAATTTAAAATTTAGTTAAATTCAAATTTCATTAGAGATTTAAAATTTCAGTTCAAAATTTAAAAAATTTAAAATTTAAAATTTAAAATTTAAAATTTAAGAATTTAAAATTTAAAATTTAAAATTTATTAAATTTAAAATTTAAAATTAAAATTAAAATTTAAAATTTAAAATTTAAAATTTCAAAATTTAAAATTAATTAAAATTTAAAATTTACAAATTTAAAAATTTAAAATTTAAAATTAAATTAGATTTCATTTAAAATTTAAAATTTAAATTAAATTTAAAATTTAAAATTTAAATTTAAAATTTTAAAATTTAAATTTAAATTTAAAATTTAAAATTTAAAATTTAAAATTTAAATTTAAAATTTAAGAATTTAAAATTTAAGAATTTAAAATTTAAAATTAAATTTAAAATTTAAAATTTAAATTTAAAGAATTTCAAGAAATTTAAAATTTAAAATTTAAAAATTTAAAATTTAAAATTTAAAATTTAAAATTTAAAAATTTAAAATTTAAAATTCAAAATTTAAATTTAAAATTTAAAATTTAAAATTTAAAATTTAAAATTTAAAATTTAGAATTAAATTTAAAATTTAAAATTTAAATTAAATTTAAAATTTAAAATTTAAAAATTTAAAATTTAAAATTTAAAATTTAAAAATTTAAAATTTAAAATTTAAAATTTAAATTTAATTTAAATTTAAAATTTAAAATTCATTAAAATTTAAAATTTAAATTTAAAATTTAAAATTTAAAATTTCAATTTAAATTTAAATTTAAATTTAAATTTAAAATTAAGAAATTTAAAATTCAAGTTGGAATTTAAAATTTAAAATTTTAAAATTTAAAATTTAAAATTTAAATTTAAAATTTAGAAATTTCATAAATTTAAAATTTAAAATTTCAAAAATTTAAGGAATTTCAAAATTTAGAAATTTAAGAATTTAAGAATTAAAATTATTCAAATTTAAAATTTAAAAATTTAAATTAATTTAAAATTTAAAATTTAAAATTTAAAATTCTAAAATTTAAAATTTAAATTTAAATTTAAATTTCAAAATTTAAAATTTAAAATTTGATTTAAATTTAAAATTTAAAATTTAAAATTTAAAATTTAAAATTTAAAATTTAAAAATTTAAAATTTAAAATTTAAGAATTTCAAAATTTAAAATTTCCAAAATTTAAATTTCAAAATTTAAAATTTAAAATTTAGAGTGAATTTAAAATTTAAAATTTAAAATTTAAAATTTAAAATTTAAAATTTAAAATTTAAAATTTAAAATTTAAGTTAAAATTTAAATTTAAAATTTAAATTTAAAATTTAAATTTAAATTTAAAATTTAAAAATTTAAAATTTAAAAATTTCAAGAATTTAAAATTTATTTAAAATTTAAGAATTTAAAATTTAAAATTTAAAATTTAAAATTTAAATTGAATTCATTTAAAATTTAAAATTTAAAATTAAAATTTAAATTTAAATTAAATTTAAAATTTAAAATTTAAAATTTAAAATTTAAAATTTAAAATTTAAAATTTAAATTTAAATTTAAAATTTAAGAATTAAATTAAAATTTAAAATTTAAAATTTAAATTAAAATTTAAAATTTAAAATTTAAAATTTAAAATTTAAAATTTAAAATTTCATTCTAAATTCTAATTTAAGAATTTAAAATTTAAATTTAAAATTTAAAATTTAAGAATTTAAAATTTACAAATTTAAATTTAATTAAATTTAAAATTTAAAATTTAAAATTTAAAATTTCATTTAAATTTAAAATTTAAAATTTAGAAATTTAAAATTTAAAATTTAAAAATTTAAAATTTAAAATTTAAGAATTTAAAATTTAAATTTAAAATTTAAAATTTAAAATTTAAAATTTAAAATTTAAATTTAAAATTTAAAATTTAAATTAAATTTAAAATTAAAAATTTAAAGTATTTAAAGGCCCGATTTAAAATTTAAATTCCCAGAATTTAAAATTTCTAAAATTTAAAATTTAAAATTAAATTAAATTTAAAATTTAAAATTTAAATACTGAGGTAGGGGTAGGTGATTTATGGGAGTAATTGGGGTAAAATTTGTTGGGGCCCAGGGGTAGGAATTTGTAAGAATTTAATTAATTTAGGTAAATTTAAAATTTAAAATTTAAATTTAAAATTTAAAATTTAAAATTTAAAATTTAAGAATTTCAAAATTCCCAAAATTTAAAATTTAATTAAATTTATTCAAATTTAAAATTTAAAATTTAAAATTTAAAATTTAAAATTTAAAATTTAAAATTTAAGAATTAAATTTAAAATTTAAAATTTAAATTTAAAATTTAAAATTTAAAATTTAGAAATTTCAAAAATTTAAAATTTAATTTAAATTTAAAATTTAAAATTTAATTAATTTAAAATTCCCAAAATTTAAAATTGGGAGGTAAGAATTTAAAATTTAAAATTTAAATTTAAAATTTAAAATTGATTAAAATTTAAAATTTAGAATTTAAAATTTAAAATTTAAAATTTAAATTTAAATTTAAAATTTAAAATTTAAAATTTAAATTAAATTTTAAAATTTAAAATTTCAAATTAAATTTAAGAATTTAAATTAAATTTAAAATTTAGAATTCAAATTTAAAATTTAAAAATTTACAAAATTTAAAATTTAAATTAAATTTAAAATTTCAAAATTTAATTTCAATTCAAGAATTTAGAATTTAAGAATTTAAAATTTAAAATTTCAAAATTATAAAATTTAAAATTTAAAATTTAAAATTTAAAATTTAAAATTTAAAATTTAAAATTTCAAAATTTAAAATTTAAGAATTTAAAATTTAAAATTTAAATTTAAAATTTAAAATTTAAAATTTAAATTTACAAAATTTAAAAATTTGTGAAATTTCTAAAATTTCAAAATTTAAAATTTAAAAATTCAAAAATTTAAAATTTAAAATTTAAATTTAAAATTTAAAATTAAAAATTTAAAATTTAAAATTTAAAATTTAAATTTAATTTAGGAATTTAAAATTTAAAATTTAAAATTTAGTTAAATTTAAAATTTAAAATTTAAAATTTAAAATTTAAAATTTCCAAAATTTAAGAATTTAAAATTTAAAATTAAATTTAAATTTCAAATTTAAAATTTAAATTAAAATTTAAAATTTCTAAAATTTGTTAAAATTTAAAATTTAAATTTAAAATAATTAAATTAAATTTAAAATGTTAAAATTTAAAGATTCAAAATTTAAAATTTAAAATTCCCAAGAATTTAAAATTTAAAATTTAAAATTTAAGAGATTAAATTCAAAATTTAAAATTTAAAATTTAAAATTTAAAATTTAAAATTTAAAATTTAAAATTTAAAATTTAAATTTAAAATTTCAAAATTTCAAAATTTAAAATTTAAAATTTAAGTTAAATTTAAAATTTAAGAAATTTAAAATTTAAAATTTAAAATTTAAAATTTAAAATTAATTTAAATTTAAATTCAAATTTAAAAATTTAAGAATTTAATTTAAATTTAAAATTTAAATTCAAATTAAATTAAAATTTAAAATTTAAAATTTAAAATTTAAAATTTAAAAATTTAAAATTTAAAATTTCAGAAATTTAAGAATTTAAATTCCAAAATTTAAGAATTTAAATTTAAAATTTAAAATTTAATTTAATTAAATTTAAAATTTAAATTAAATTTTACAAGATTACAATTTCAAATTTACAAATTTAAAATTTAAAATTTAAATTTAAAATTAAATTAAAATTCAAACTAAAATTTAAAATTCTAAAATTTAAAAATTTAAAATTTAAAATTTAAAATTTAAAATTTAAAATTTAAATTGATTTAAAATTTAAAATTTAAAATTATAAAATTTAAAATTTAAAATTTAAAATTTAAATTTAATTAAATTCAAATTAAAATTTAATTAAATTTAAATTAAGAATTCTAAAATTTCCATTAAAATTTAAAATTTAAAATTTCAATTAAATTTAAATTTAAATTTAATTTAAAATTTAGAATTTAAAATTTAAATTTAAAATTAAAATTTCAGATTAAATTTAAGAATTTCAAATTTAAAATTTAAAATTTAGTTTAAATTTAAAATTTAAAATTTAAAATTTTAAAATTTAAAATTTAAAATTTAAAATTTAAAATTTAAAATTTAAAATTTAAAATTTAAAATTTAAAATTTAAAATTTAAAATTTAAAATTTAAAATTTAAAATTTAAAATTTCAAAATTTAAATTTAAATTTAAATTTAAAATTTAAAATTTAAAATTAAATTAAAATTTAAAATTTAAAGTAATTTAAAATTTAAAATTTTAAAATTTAAAATTTAAAATTTAAAATTTAAAATTTAAAATTTAAAATTTAAGGAATTTCAAAATTTACAGAATTTAAGAATTTAAAATTTAAAATTTAAAATTTAAAATTTAAAATGTTAAAATTTAAAATTTAAAATTTAATTAAAATTTAAAATTTAAAAATTTAAAATTTGATTCAATTTAAAATTTAAGAATTTAAAATTTAAGAATTTAAAATTTAAAATTTAAAATTTAAATTTAAATTTCAGAATTTAAAATTTAAAATTGCATAAAATTTAAAATTTAAAATTTAAAATTTAAGATTTAAATTTAAAATTTAAAATTTAAGATTTAAAATTTAAAATTTCAAGAATTTAAAATTTAAATTTCATTTAAAATTTAAATTTAAATTTAAGAATTTAAAATTGTTAAAATTTAAAATTTCAAAATTTAAATTCAATTTAAGAATTTAAAATTTAAAATTTAAAATTTAAAATTGTTTCAAAATTTAAAATTTAAAATTTAAAATTTAAAATTTAAAATTTAAAATTTAAAATTTAAAATTTAAAATTTAAAATTTAAAATTTAAAATTTAAAATTTCAAGAATTTAAATTCATTTGAATTAATTAAATTAATTTAAAATTTAAAATTTAAAATTTAAAATTTCAGAAATTTAAAATTTAAGAATTAAAGTGAATTTAAAATTTAAATTTAAAATTTCAAATTTAAAATTTAAAATTTAAAATTTAAAATCAAATTAAAATTTAAAATTTAAAATTTTAAAATTTAGAAATAATTAAGAATTTAAAATTTAAAATTTAGAATTTAAGAAATTTAAAATGGTTAAGAATTTAAAATTTAAAATTTAAATTTAAGAGATTTAAAATTTAAAATTTAAAATTTAAAGAATTTAAATTTAAATTTAAAATTTCAAATTTAAATTAAGAACGTTAAATTTAAAATTTAAAATTTAAAATTTAAAATTTAAAATTTAAAATTAAGTTAAAATTTCAAATTTAAGAATTTAAAATTAAATTAAATTTCAATTTAATTAAAATTTAAAATTTAAATTTAAAATTTAAAATTTAAGAATTTAAAATTTAAAATTTAAAATTTTAAAATTTAAGAATTTAAGAAATTTAAAATTAAAATTTAAAATTTAAATTTAAATTTAAAATTTAAAATTCTAAAATTTAAGAATTTAAGAATTTAAAATTTAAAATTTCTAAAATTTAAAATTTAAAATTTAAAATTTAAATAAATTTAAAATTTAAATTAAATTTAAAATTTAAAATAAATTAAAATTTAAAATTTAAATTTAAAATTTAAAATTTAAAAATTTAAAATTTAAAATTTAAAATTTAAAATTTAAAATTTAAAATTTCAAAAATTTAAATTTAAATTTAAAATTTAAATTTAAATTAAATTTAAGAATTTCAATTAAATTTAAAATTTAAAATTTAAAGTTTAATTTAAGAATTTAAAATTTAAAATTTAAAATTTCAAAATTTAAAATTTCAAATTGATTTAAAATTTAATTAAATTTCTAAAATTTAAATTTAAAATTAAATTTAAGAAATTTAAAATTTAAAATTTAAGAATTTAAAATTTAATTTAAATTTAAAAATTTAAAATTTCAAAATTTAAAATTTAAAATTTAAAATTTAATTAATTTAAAATTTAAATTTAAAATTTAAAATTTAAAAATTTAAAATTTAAAATTTAAATTAATTTAAATTTAAAATTTATTTAAATTTAAAATTTAAAATTTAAAATTTAAAATTTAAAATGATGATTTAAATTAAATTTAAAATTTAAAATTTAAAAGGGTTCATTAAAATTTGATTAAATTTAAAATTTAAAATTTAAGAAGTTAGAAGGGTTTAAAAGTTTAAAATTTAAAATTTAAAATTTAAAATTTAATTAAATTTAAAATTTAAAATTGATTTAAAATTTAAAATTTTAAAATTTAAAATTTAGAATTTAGAATTTAGGGTTTAGGGTTGGGTTTAGGGTTTAGGGTTTAGGGTTTAGGGTTTAGGGTTTTTAGGTTTAGGGTTTAGGGTTGGGAGTTTAGGGTTTAGGGTTTAGGGTTTGGGTTTAGGTTTAGGGTTTGAGGTTTAGGGTTTAGGGTTTAGGGTTTAGGGTTTGGGGTTTAGGGGTTTAGAGTGGTTTAGGGTTTAGGGTTTTTAGGGTTTAGGGTTTAGGGTTGGGGTTTAGGGTTAGGAGTTTAGGGTTCAGGTTCAGGTTTAGGGTTTTAGGGTTTAGGGTTTAGGGTTTAGGGTTTAGGGTTTAGGGTTTAGGGTTGGGGTTTAGGGTTTTTTGTTTTTAGGGTTTGGGGTTTAGGGTTGGGGTTTAGGGTTTAGGGTTTAGGGTTTAGGTTTGAAATTTAAAATTTAGAAATTTTCAGAGGGTTTAAAATTTAAAATTTCAAGTTAATTCAAAATTTTAAAATTTAAAATTTAAAATTTAAGAATTTAAAATTTAAATTTAAAATTTAAAATTTAAAATTTAAAATTTAAAATTTAAATTTAAAATTAAAATTAAATTAAATTAAATTTAAGAATTTAAGAATTAAAGTTAAAATTTAAATTATAAAATTTAAAATTTAAAATTTAAAATTTAAAATTTAAAATTAAATTTAAAATTAAATTAGAATTAGAATTTAAAATTTAATTAAAATTTAAAATTTAAAATTTAAAATTAAAAATTTAAAATTTAAAATTTAAAATTTCAAAATTTAAAATTTAAAATTTAAAATTTAAATTTCTAAATTAAATTTAAATTTAAATTTCAAATTTAATTTAGAATTTAAATTTAAATTTCATTGAATTTAAATTTAAAATTTAAATTTAATTTAGAAGAATTTTAAATTTAAAATTTAAATTAAATTAGATTAAAATTTAAAATTTAAGAATTTAAAATTTTAATTAGATTTAAAATTTAAAATTTAAAATCAAGATTAAATTTAAATTTAAATTAAGAAATTTAAAATTTCAAATTTAAACCATTTAAAGTTTAAAATTTAAGAATTTAAAATAAGTTAAAATTTAAGAATTTAAAATTTAAAAATTTAAAATTTAAAAATTCTAAATTTAAGATTTAAATTTAATTAATTTAAAATTGATTCAAAATTTAAGAATTTAAAATTTAAAATTTAAAATCAGTTAAAATTTAAGAATTTAAAATTTAAAATTTAAAATTTAAAATTTAGGAAATTGAATTAAAATAAATTTCAAAATTTAAAATTTAAATTAAATTTAAAATTTAAATTAAATTTAAAATTTAAGAATTTAAAATTTCAGAATTTAGAAAATTTAAAATTTACAAAATTTAAAATTTAAAATTTAAAATTTAAAATTTAAAATTTATTGAAATTTAAAATTTAGAAATTTAAAATTTAAAATTTAAATTTAAATTTAAATTTAAAATAAATTAAAATTTAAAATTTCAAAATTTAAAATTCAAATTAAAATCCATTAAAATTTAAAATTTAAGAATTTAAAATTTAAATTCAAATTTAAAATTTAAAATTTAAATTTAAATTTAAAATTTAAAATTTAAATTTAAAATTTAAAATTCCTAAAATTTAAAATTTAAATTTCAAATTAAAAATTTAAATTTAAAATTTAAAATTTAAATTGATTTAAATTTAAATTCAAATTGTTATTTAAATTTAAAATTTAAAATTTAAGAACTAAATTTAATTAAAATTTAAAATTTAAAATTAAAATTTAAAATTTAAAATTTAAAATTTCAAAATTTCAATTAAATTTAAAATTTAAAATTTAAAATTTAAAATTTAGAAATTTAAAATTTAAAATTTAAAATTTAAAATTTAAAATTTAAAATTTAAAATTCAGTTCTAAATTAAGAATTTAAAATTTAAAATTTAAAATTTAAAATTTAAATTTAAATTTAAAATTTAAATTTAAGGAATTTGTTAAAATTTAAAATTAAAATTGAAGAATTTAAAATTTAAAATTTAAATTTAAAATTTAAAATTCAAAATTTATTCAGAGATTTAAAATTTAAAATTTAAAATTCTAAATTAAAATTTAAGATTCTCAAATTTAAAATTTAAAATTTAGAATGAATTTCAAAATTTAAAATTTCAAAATTTAAAATTTAAAATTTATTAAAATTTAAATTTAAATTTAAAATTTAAAATTTAAAATTTAGGGTTTAGGGTTTAGGGTTTAGGGTTTAAAAGGTTTAGGGTTTAGGGTTTAGGGTTTAGGGTTAGGGTTTAGGGTTTAGGGTTTAGGGTTTAGGGTTTAAAATTTAGGGTTTAAAATTTGAAAATTTAGGGTTTAAAATTTAGGGTTTAGGGTTTAGGGTTTAGGGTTTAAAATTTAGGGTTGGGGTTTAGGGTTTAGGGTTTAGGGTTTAGGGTTTAGGGTTTAGGGTTTAGGGTTTAGGGGTTTAGGGTTTAGGGTTTAAAATTTAAAAGGGTTTAGGGTTTAGGGTTTAGGGTTTAGGGTTTAGGGTTTAGGGTTTAGGAGTTTAGGGTTTAAAATTTAGGGTTTAGGGTTTAGGGTTTAGGGTTTAAAATTTAAAATTTAAAATTTAGGGTTTAGGGTTTAGGGTTTAGGGTTTAGGGTTTAGGGTTTAGGGTTTAGGGTTTAAAATTTAAAATTTAAAATTTAAAATTTAAAATTTAAAATTTAAAATTTAAAATTTAAATTTAAATTTAGGGTTTAGGGTTTAGGGTTTAGGGTTTAGGGTTTAGGGTTTAGGGGTTTGAAAGGGTTTAGGGTTTAGGGTTTAGGGTTTAGGGTTTAGGGTTTGAGGGTTTAGGGTTTAGGGTTTTAGGGTTTGGGGGTTTGGGGTTTAGGGTTTGGGGTTTGGGGTTTGGGGTTTGAGTTTGGGGTTGAGGGTTTAGGGTTTTAGGGGTTTAGGGTTTAGGGTTGGGGTTTGAGTTTGGGAGTTTGGGTTAGGGTTTAGGAGTTTAGGGTTT